>OY992876.1:34718351-34871419 GCA_963921405.1 Cepaea hortensis | reverse complement strand
CTCCCATCTTTCCCTTTCTCCACATCTCTCTTAGAGTATCTTCATAGCTTGTTAGCATACACTTTTCTTTGTTTTGAGTACATTTTATGTCTGCCTCTGTCTTCGTTTCTCTCTCGTTCTCTTCTCCATCTGTCTCTTTCTATCATTCCCTCTTTTTCCTTCTCCTCTACCAATCCTTTCTGCCTACCTAGCTATCTTTCGTCATCGCCCACGCCTTTATTTCTCTCTATCTATCTCTCCATTGCCTCTTTCTCCTGTCGCCTCTTTATCTCTTTATCCCTCTTCCCCTCTCTTCTTTTCTTTCAAATCCCTCTCTCTCTACCTCTTTCTAATCTTCTCCTTGTATCTTTCTTTCTAATTCTGTCTCACCCCACCCCCTCTTCTCCCCCCCCCCCTCCTTGTCTCGTGGCATAGCTTTTTGGCTCGTTAACTTACCATTTGCAATGCTTTGAGTGAGAGTGAAGTATTATGGGTTTGCACCGGATGCATTGATATGGCGTCGTTAATAATTAACTCAGGCGCGTATAAAAGGAAGTCAGTGAAAAGGTCAGAATAACACACAGACATTCTTAAGAGAACTGGGGACACAACAAAGAAGGATATTCCTGGACCTGACGTCCATAGAATAAGAAGAAGAGAAGCATAACCAGTAACATCAGAGAAGGAGAAGAAGGAGGAGGAGGAGGAGGAGGAGAAGAAGAAGAAGAAGAAGAAGAAGAGAAGAAGAAGAAGAAGAAGAAGAAGAAGAAGAAGAAGAAGAAGAAGAAGAAGAAGAAGAAGAAGAAGAAGAAGAAGAAGAAGAAGACGAAGAAGAAGAAGAAGAAGAAGAAGAAGAAGAAGAAGAAGAAGAAGAAGAAGAAGAAGAAGAAGAAGAAGAAGAAGAAGAAGAAGAAGAAGAAGAAGAAGAAGAAGAAGAAGAAGAAACCATAAAGAATACATATATTTATCATTGGTAGGATCCACTAACAGTGGAAATAATGGCATTGTGATCATTGCCATGGCGGCATTCTCTTCCCATTTAGTTCAACATCTCTACTGAAAACGTAATTGGAATTGTCAAATATTTTGAGACCTGAGATAATTCTTATCCATTGATAACTGGTGGAAATCCAATCAAAGGACTCAGATTTGCTGATGCTACGGTTCTGCTCTGAAGTAATGCTAAGATAATGATTAGAAAAGTTGATCTTTCTGTCAACAGCCACAGTGATAATCAAGTTAAACACAAAAGCCGCAAAGAATACGTTGCATTATTTATTGCCTGGCATATTTCGCTGCACATCGTCAGGTGCATACAACACCGTTATATGTTATATGACGTGAAGAAATACTTCTCAGTTGAGAGTACAGAGATGAAGGTCATGTTTACCTGAAGAATAGGCAGTGATTGACCAACACGATTATGGGTAGAAGACATACATTATAGACATACTGGGATGGCGTTTGTGGAGGCAGGAGATCAAGAAGCTGGCAAGGGAACAAGACACTTGTCGGCGAGTGAAACATGTAGAAGACATACATTGTAGACATCTTAGGATTGCGTTTGTGGAAGCAGGAGATTGAGAAACTGCTTGTCGGCGAGTGAAACATGTAGAAGACATACATTGTAGACAACTTGGGATGGTGTTTGTGGAAGCAGGAGATTGAGAAACTGCTTGTCGGTGAGTGAAACATGTAGAAGACATACATTGTAGACATCTTGGCATTCCGTTTGTGGAGGCAGGGGATCAAGAAACTGGCAAGGGAACAAAACACTTGTCGGCGAGTGAAACATGTAGAAGACATACATTGTAGACATCTTGGGATTGCGTTTGTGGAGGCAGGGGATCAAGAAACTGGCAAGGGAACAAAACACTTGTCGGCGAGTGAAACATGTAGAAGACATGCATTGTAGACATCTTGGGATTGCGTTTGTGGAGGCAGGGGATCAAGAAACTGGCAAGGGAACAAAACACTTGTCGGCGAGTGAAACATGTAGAAGACATACATTGTAGACATCTTGGCATTGCGTTTGTGGAGGCAGGGGATCAAGAAACTGGCAAGGGAACATGACATTTGTCGGCGAGTGAAACATGTAGAAGACATATATTGTAGACAACTTGGGATGGCGTTTGTGGAGGCAGGGGATTGAGAAACTAGCAAGGGAACAAGACATTTGTCGGCGAGTGAAACATGTAGGTAAAAACATGTTAGCGATGTTCGCAGCGAACCTGCTACGTCAGTGGTTCTCAACCGGTGGGGAATCCCCCCCCCCCCCGGGGGAATTTTAGGGTTTCCGGGGGAGGGGGAGTGGAATTAAGATTATTTCAAGATTGCATTAATACAAGAACCAGTTACTTGATATTATTTACACTCTAAATTTTACGGTTCTGTACTTCTCGCCCTTCTGAAATTCTTTTTATAACGTAAGTAGACCCGCAAATCACGTTCTATGTAGATGTCTAGACTTGTTCTAGTATGTGTTATTAAATTTAGCTTCCAATTTTATGTATACTGTGTATGGGTGGGGGGGGGGATTTATAGGGAGGAAATTCGAAAGGGAGGCAGAATAACGTTCTGAACATAAGGTAAAAAAGGGGGGGGGAGCATGGGCCAAAAAAAGGTTGAGAACCACTGTACTACGTAATGAGATAAACATGGGTTTGTTCCACTGACAATCAACACCTGAGAGAGGAGATGCATGAGAAGAGCTACCAACGTAACCATCCGAGACCTAGAAGAAAATGTTATCAGAGACCACGCTTACATACAAGAGCAGAAGATCAGTTGTCTTGGCAGTCTTATTAGAATGCAACACCATTAACAACATATGGCCATCTGGTCCTCAGACTGCCGTGCTAGCCACTGCGGTAAAGCGGCTTCGCTCTTAAGATTGACTGCAGAATAAAACAGAGATGGTTTTCAAAAGAATATTTTCCCGTAATGAATTTGAATAACCAAGGCAGAAAAAAATAGTTTGCACGATTTATCGCTTAACATATTTCGCTGCATCCCGTCAGGTACATATTGCAGAAATCACACAGAAAAAAGTAAAATAATTAGATAAATTCTTCAAATTGAATTATAAAAAAAAAAAAATGTTGCGTATCCCTTACGGGACGTTGCAGTCAACACCAGCATTTTCCAGCTGCTGTTGATGTACAAGGCAAGTGTTACGTTCAGTAGTTTGCCATTGCTTTCTGAACGACTGGCTCCCATACCAGCACGTTATAATACAACGCGACACCGTCTGCTGCACAAATCGGTCGCAGCTGAGCTTCGAACGCCTGGTACCCGGCTCACGAACCGCGTTCGCAAGCCTTTGGCCACGGAGAAGTATACAACACACAAATTCATGTAGTAATTTGTATTAACACAAATTCGTGTAGTAATTTGTATTAACCCAATAACCATATGTTAAAGCTAGTAGAGGCAATGTCATAGTGTAGAAAGAAGTAATAAAGTCGAAGGTTGAATAAAAGTTTGTTTATTTGCGTAAGATGACAAGCCGTGTCTGCCTTGCTGGACTATCGGATGTTGACTCCCCTTCACAACAACAATACGTCACGATTGAGCATCTCTCTCCGCTTTCACTCATAATGCTCAATCGTGCTGTATCTCTAATTCCCCACTAGATCCTAATTATAACCCAAACTACACATACTGTTACACCTCCCCATGTTTATTAAAGAATTTTCCTTATAAAGGAAAAATCTTTACTCCTAATCCCCTTACTCTATTCCCTCTTTTTCCTCTAATCTTCCATAGTTCTTCTAATCCTCCCCAAACCAACTCCAATTTAATTAAACATTCTATTTCTTTAACTCTTTCCCCAGCTATATAATCAACCCACTTCTTCTTCCATTTTACCTCTATACCTCGTACCATGTACTGTAACCCTTTTTTTTAACTTACCATTTCTACTCTTCTTTCACTTCCCCAAACTATATAGCAATCCACTATATATTCCTTGGCTCCTCAAGTTCCTATATAAAATATGCATATTATAAACAAAATGGCTCGTAAAATCGTATTTGTACAACTGGCATTAGGAAATCACTCGCATTTCTCAATACAAGACAACCCGAACAACGAGAACAACGTATTTAGAAGAAGTAAAGAAGGGGTGCACCAAGTAAAAGGAATAAATAGTCAAGATAAGCACAAAGAAACGCATATTCCACATAACCACATTTACCTCCTTTGCCAATAAAAAAAATTTGTACAATCAAATTTTTTCTTATAAATACGTCATACAAAAATAGATCTTTGTTTTCTATAAACTAAGTTGATATAATGTTTTACAAGCTTTATATATACAACCCTATATGAAATAGAACTTTTTACGTAAGTTTCAAGCCTTATATCTTCAACATTTAAAATTTCCAACCACAATCTTGTCCAAATTGCGTTATCTCACCTTTTAGCATGAGATCCTGTTCAATTTTTATGAACACCTTTAATATAATTAAAGCTGGTTTTTCACAGCACCTATTTCTTGCCCCCTTCATGTCCCATGATCTGCCCTTTATCCCCCTATGTATTTCTTCTATATGCTGCTATTCACAGTTTTTCCCTTAAACTTCTATCTAGTTATACTCTACTTATATATTCGAAGCTTTTCAAGCAACCTAACCTTCCCAACAGCCTATGTCTCCATACCCTCCCTCAATAATTTTATAATTCCTTTCTGAACGAAAGGGCTTTTTTCTTTTTTTTTTTTTTTTATAAAGCCCCCTGTATTTGAAAAGTTAACTAATATTCTAACCAAACTTAAAACCAATTCATTAACCACATCACTTAATCTATCAATCCAACTGTTTACGCAAAACTAAATCAAAACAAGGCGTCACAATTATCCAATTAAAACACATTTTCAAAATTAATATGGCATGCATTTTATCAACCCAAAAGCAAATATTATATCATTATTAGACACTTTTACGGTCCAATAGTGTTTTACTCAAAGCACTATAAACTCAACGATCCTAACTTACTTAAACTAACTTTTTATAAAACCAAACCAAGCATGAAATAAAACATAATACATATACATATAGCATTGAAACATAGTCTCAATAAAATAATCACTTAACAACCATCATTGCCCAGTTACACGAAAATAAAACCCCAAGTGAATAAACAAAGATTTTCCAAGTAAACTTTCTTAAAACTATTACGTATAGTGGCCCCAACAACCATACTAATAATGTACCAGATCTCTATTTATTCAGGCCATTCCATTTATATATTTCCTAACTCCATTCTCATTTTCCTACCTCATCATAGCCAATTGCTAACCAGAGACATACTTCCCAGTATATCAATAATACCAAAAACTCCCCACCAAATTCTCTATAAAACTTCCTACAACTCTCTGTAAGCGAACCGCTTTTAAATTTAAAATATATTTCCTAACTCCATTCTCATTTTCCTACCTCATCATAGCCAATTGCTAACCAGAGACATACTTCCCAGTATATCAATAATACCAAAAACTCCCCACCAAATTCTCTATAAAACTTCCTACAACTCTCTGTAAGCGAACCGCTTTTAAATTTAAATTGTTCATTAAAATTATGATTGACAAAACCGAAGATATTTCCCTTATCCCCCATTTCACATTCTCACAGAAAAGATATGTTAGATTGAGTTAGTGCGCACTTAGGAAAATAAGAAAAAGAAAGGAAAAAGTAAGAAGCAATCACACTTCTCTTTCCATACATACTTTATGAATAAAGTTTCAGAATTTATCTTCAGTTTCCGTCAATAATAATTGTTATTATCAAAAAAAATATTGATTCAACACTACTAGCTTTTCTTTTTTTTTTTTTTTTTTCATTCCTCTCGTCAATTTTAAGTTTACCATTCCAAGTAAACCCACCAATTCAATGCTACATATGTGTATCTGTTACTTACAGACCAATATCCAAATCTTATAAGCATATCTGCCGATATCAATGATAACAAATAGTACAAACATCAATTCCTCCTTTTTCTAGCCTAACTCCAAACACATCATACTACCCGGAAAATCCTCTTAATTAATCACTGTAAACTACAGTACAAGTCCTCTTATCTATACTAATGTAGTATTCACCATCCACTCACCTATTTACTTGTGGCCCTACCTGCCAATTATTTCCCTTCAATTTGTCCAAGCTACTAAAAAAATCAACCATCAATTCCACCCCATAGAGAAATAACCAAATATATACATATACTTCATTCAAAACTACCTCCATATTGATTATAAAAATACCAAGAGTCCTCTTCTTCATTTTCGAATTCTAACACTTATAAATTGCTATCTGCAATATTCTCTACTTATCTACTTCCTACGGTTCCACTTCTTCAATAACTCCAAATTTCTTTGAACCAATGCTAATTCTACATCAATGTCTTCTTCTTCGTACAATCCATTTGTTTCCTCCATACTACTACTACTTGACTCTGACTTTTCATCCATTTCTTCTTCTTCGTCTGTATGTCTCTCTTTAGCTGCCGCTAATCTCTTTTGTTCCATATCCCATCTAATTTGTCGATCACTATTCCTCAAGGATCTTTCTAGTAACGGCATATCCTCCCCGCTCGTTGAATAATCCCTAATTCTCCTCTGTCTTTTCACTTCTCTATCTCTTTGTCTATCCATTCTCCTTTTCGTTGCCTGTCTAGTGTTCCTAAACGGAGCACTTATTTCCTCCTCCATACTATCATAATGAGTCTCATTCAACTTTTCTTCTTCTATTGTTTTCGGTATCGTCTGTTCTTGAGTATCATCAAAGCCTGGAGTTGCTAATAAGCGATTTTGTGTTGGATCTCTTCTAACGCCTGGGGTTACTGTAGCACCTCTAACGAGTTGTTCATCTAAAAACCTTGTGTCTGAATAATAATTATTATTATTATTATACTCTATCTCTTCTTCATCTCTCCTTAAGTGTTCCACGTGTGCCCTTGCTACATGTCCCGTGACCTGGTTCTTAATTTTATACGATACTTTACCTAGTTTTTCCAAAATATAATACCCTGGAATCCAACGATTATCAAACTTAGAGTTTCTCCTATGCTTCTTGTAATAGACCCTATCACCAACCTTAAATTCCTGCAAGTTTGTATTTATATTCTTGTACTTTTTCTGCCTTTCCCTAGCTTTAATTATATTATTCCTTAGTCTTACGTGTGCTTTATGCATTTCCTGTATTATAACCTCTTGAAAGTCTTCACCCATATATTTCCGTCTAGGTTTTAATAGATTGTCTATAGGTAGTATCGGTTCTCTCCCGTATATTAAATAATATGGTGAAAAACCCGTGCTTTCATTTTGATTAGTACGAATGGCGTTAAGGGCAGGTCCTAAAAACAAATCCCAATCCCTTTCATGTTCATCTACAATCTTTGATATAATGCTATATAACGTCTGATGTTGACGCTCGTTTCTAGCATTGGAAGTAGGTCTATAATATGATGTCTTTATATGTTTTATATTTAAATCATTTAACAACTTTTCAAATTTCTTATTTATAAATTCTTTACCATTGTCTGTAAGTATACTTTGTGGACAACTAAATCTTGGGACAAACTCTTGTAAAAAAATATTGACTACTGTATCTGCACTCTTATCCGGAATTGCATAAACCTCCGGCCAAAGACTGTAAACATCTACTATATGAATCAAATACACGTTTCCTGACAATGTTCTGGGGTGTGGCCCCGATATATCTAAACTAATCTTTTGCATTGGGAACTGAGGAATGTCAGTATCCTGCAAGGGACACTTTATTGTTTTCATGTTCCTCAATCTGCACTTCTCACAGGTATCCACATATTTATATGCAGATTTAAATAAATTTGGCCAGTAATATTTACTTGTAAGCGCCTTCACCAATTTGTCTCTACCTAAATGTCCATTTTCATCATGATATGCCTTTAAAAGTTCATTTTCCAAATGTTTTGGAATGTATTTCCTCAGTTGTTCGTTCCTTTCAGACATGTAGTATAAATGTCCATCCTCTTGTAAAACCAAATAATTCCTTTTATATTTGTTATCTTCTGTTTCTCTTAATTTTTCTTTTATTTGTACCACTTTTGGGTCTAGGTCCTGCTCCTCTTTCATATTAAATTTTCCTAAGTGTAGATCATCTTCCCTATGTTCAGACTCTTGGTCCGATGGTAGACTATCAAATTCTTCTCTATTTATTATAGCAGTATCTAAAATATTTACTTGCCAATTTCGATCGTCAATCTCTGGTTCTCCTTCATCTTCTGTGTCACCTGACGACTGTGGATAGGGAATCCTAGACAGTAAATCAGCGCATGTGTTAATCTTACCTGGAATGTACTCAATTTTCGTATTATATCCCTGTAAGTTCAATGCCCAGGTTTGTATTTTCCTGTTCTGCACTGGGGCTTCTAAAAAAGACTTTAAAGGCATATGGTCAGTTCTAATAACAAAATTTGCGTTATGTAAGTAGTAATTTAGTTTTTGAAGAGCGTAATGTATTGCGTAAGCCTCCTTCTCAATAGTCGTCCACTTTCTTTGTGATCTGCTAAGTTTATGCGACAAGAAGTATATAGGCCTTTCATTTTTAACCCCTGGTATTCCAGACTCTTTCCCTTCATATGGTTGCACCAAACACGCTCCTACTGCATTGTCTGAAGCATCTGTGTACAGTATCAACTGTTTGTTTAAGTCTGGATGCGTCAACAGTGGTACCAGTGTTAAACTGTTTTTTAAATACTCGAACGCTTTTTGACACTCATCATCCCACTTAAACCTAGCGTACTTGCCTGTTAAGTTTGTAATAGGTTCAGCTATTTTTGAAAACGCTGGGACAAACCGCCTATAATACGCGCATGTTCCTATAAAGGCGCGTACCTCCTTAACGTTAGTTGGAGCAGGTAACTCTTTAATAACCTTTATTTTGTCCTGGTCTGGCTTTATACCTTCTCTATTTATAATATACCCCAAATATTTTGTTTCTGTCTTTAAAAATTGGCATTTACTGAGCTTTAACTTCACATCATGTTTTCTTAACCTGTCAAACACTAACTTTATATGTTTCAAATGATCCTCCACATTTCCAGAAGTAAAGATCAGAATATCATCAATATAAGCAAGAGCGAACCTTTGCATACCTTCTAAAACTTCATTTATTAAGAGCATGTAGTGAGATGGCGCAGTTTTGACTCCAAAAGGCATACGTAAAAATTCATAAGAACCCATATGAGTACAGAAAGCACTTTTTCTCTGCGCGTCTGCCGACATCGGAATGCACCAAAATCCTGCTCTTGCGTCTAACGTCGTAAAAAATGTAGCGCCATTTAGCAACCCCAAAATATCATCTATCACTGGTAGTGGATATGCTACATTTTTAGTAATTTTGTTCAACGCCCGATAGTCGCAACAGAATCGACTCGAACCATCAGGTTTGGCCACAATTACCACCGGAGATGACCACTCTGATTTTGATCTTTTGATTATCCCTGCTTTCAACATTTCTTCTATTGCCTTTTCTACAATTTCTCTATTTCTTAAGGGAGTTCTATATGGTTTTAAGCTAATCGGCGGATGGTCTCCCGTATCTATCTCCATTGTTACCGTTTTTGTCTTCCCCAACTCTAAATCACTAATTGCAAACACATCCTGATTCTCCTTTATAAACTGTTCCAATACTTCTTTATTTTCTGGTGAAGTCTTTAACTGTGCCAACAATTCCTGTTCTCTTGTCTGTTTATCTAGTGAATGTATTTGTGCTGTATTTCTTTTGAATGGATGGATCAATTCATTCATTCGTGTGTTTCCTCTACTTCCGCGTCCGCGTCTGTTATTACTTCTTTCACTAGAAGACTGTGAATAATTAGTTCCCGGCATTTCTACTCTATCCGTTGCCAATATTTCACTAACGTTCTGTTCTATTTTCGCTACTACACACCCTCTGTATAATTTAATTTCTCTACCTGTGTTGTTAATCACCATAACTGGAAAGGTTAAGTGTTTATCTAACGCTATTATTCCATCCGGAACTTCCAAACCAGGCTCATCAATTATTTCCTCTTGTAATTCAGTGATTCTGACTGTGTTTCCTTCTACATAATATGGGTTTTTCTTCAGCTTCACTTGTATCAAATTAACCGACTGTGGTTTTAATGTCGTTGTCATTTTAACTCTAACTAGTGCTGATATATGCATGTCTTCTTGCATATCTATATAGACGTCCCTGAATTTTAATTTGTGTAAATCATATAAAAGTCTTACTCCATTTTTTATTAAAAAATCTCTTCCTATTAACATGTTTCTATTTAACCCCTTGACTACATGAAAAAGGTGTCTTATGTTGATCCCTCCTAACTTAAAATTTATCATTGTTTGTCCCACTACTTGTAAATTCTGTCCCGTAACAGAGTGTAAATTATTATGACTCTTAAATACTCTACAATTTCTTACTATATTATATAGAAAACTTTCTTTTACTACACTAACCTGAGCTCCCGAATCAATTAATGTACGAACTCTATACTTTCCTATTTCTAATATACAAGAGCTATAATCTGTTTTATCTTCTATAAATTTCTTGACTTCATCTAGTTGAAAATATTCTCTGTTCGAGCTATTATACCTGTTATTAACATATTCTCTAACCCTTGGGACCTTATTATTTACCCTCCTATCATAGGTCCTGCCTAATAGGTAGGGCGCCGATTTTCCTGTGTTCTTGTACCTGTAAAATTCCTGTATCCATCTACAACATTCCTACTCACCCTATTATTGTCATGTCTACCCTGTGTATTCGACTGGACACGCCTGTTATTACAAAACCGAAAAACATGTCCCCGTTGACCACAATTCCAACAGACAATATTTGTACTATTTGTGTTACCTACTGTTTCTCTTGTAGGGTATCTCATATTTCTTCTTTCCTCATTATCATACCTATTTCTACCTTGTAACGTCTGTATACCTCCTCTCCTATTCCATCCGAATCTTGTTTGTCCTATTTCCATAGGTTCTTCAACTCTGTCATCTCGATTACTTCCCACTTCTCGTCCTGTTCTTAATCTAAACCTACGTCTCAAATTTTCTTCTTGTACAGCAATATCAACTGCTTGCGATAATCTCTCAGGGTTTTCTCTCATTAGTTTAAGTTTCAAACCATCAGAATTTATGCCATCTACAAAAATTCCCACTAACATCCTCTCTACCTCTTCTCCTCTTACATTCTGTCCTAAAAATGCTTCTTCCGCCAAGTTAATCAATCTATCACTAAACAACTGTACCGTCTCTCTGCTATTTTGTTTAGCCTGCCTCAACACCGAAAATGCATGTTGCGGATCCGTTATCTCTGCGTATTTTCTGGCTAAATCTTCTTTGAATTGTTCCCATGTCTCATCTACTCTAGCCTCTAATTTCCTCCTTATATGATCCGAAACTGGTTCCGTTGCCGTCTGATAAGCCAATCTCATTTTTTCCTCGTCTGTTGCTGAAATTAAGTATGCATATTTTTCAATAGAGGTAACCCATTTCTTAAAGTCTCTGGCCTGACCACTAAACCTCAAAATTTCTGTTGTCAATCCTTGTTGGTTGATTATCATATTTAATTTTCCTACCGCTGTTCCCACTCCCGTCAACACCTGGGCCAAGTTGTCTGGTTCCGTCATGCTGAAAATACCGAAAGAAAGCAAGCAAAGAACAAAAAAACACACAATTTCAATTTCTTAATTTAAGGAGGATGCGCTAGGGTGTCCTGTTCCGCCATGCTGAAAATACTGAAAGAAAGCAAGCAAAGAACCAAGAAGCACACAATTTCAAATTATTTGTTTCTAAAAACTGGTTAATTAATTACCCTATTTATGAATCACATAAATTTACTAATTTACAACACACAATTCCCACAGTCCATAAAACTGTTCAATTAGTTATTTAGTTCCAGAATCGTAAAAATTTCACTTTGTTAATCCCTAAAGAGCACCAGTTGTAATATTAATTACACGAATCACCATCAATATCCTGTCAGCGTAGAGGCAGGAAGAACCCTGTCTTCAATAACTCATATTGAAACCAAAAAGTTCACTATAAATCCTCGTACCTGTTTCTTAGAGTACAATAATGTTTTAGACTCTGCTCTAACTAAGAAATTACGGCACATCACCGGAGATCCAGGAAATACAAATTGTCTCCTTAATTAAACAGTTACCTTCTTTTGCTCGCTGACGGATCCAGTTCACTTACACGAGCCCGCATCAACTGACAATTAGTTCCAGAGTTCCGGTGGCGGAGTTCAGATATCCCCTCTCGTCCTCAGATAACTTCGTCCTTCTCGTGGGCTGCTGGACACTCTTCCTGCTTGGGTCCCGTCTCATGGGATGCCTGGATTATTTTCGACCCCTGGTTGGGTCCCTTCCTTGATTCTCGAGTGGGTATTTCATCGTCATTTGGGATGGGTCATACATTTGGGTCGTAGGATTGACAAGGCCCAAAAAATTGTCAAGGTCAACCGAAGCCCAATGACAATTAGTTTCAAGAAGCCCGATCACGAATTTACGAGGCTTTTTCCATGATTAGTTGAGCCCGACAAATGTTCAACTTGAATTTCTGATTTTCTCAAGGTCCCAGGACAGGATGGCTCTTCTTGAAAAACGATAGGATTCATGCAACGGCCATGGGAGGCCCCTTGAATTTGATAACGTTCATTGGCTGGCGCTTGGAAATAGTAAGCCTTTTCTTTTGAAACTCCAGAGTTCAGATCGCGGCCCTGGAAAGCGTTGAAGGCTGAGATTCAGTTAACGGCCATTATCAGTTCCCTGATGACATTACAATTCAGCCACGGCTCTAGAAAAGCCTCTTGATACTTTTATCTTCTGAGTTATATAGTACTTCGCGTGGTAGCCGGACGGCTCAATTCAGAATCCTGGTCACGGCACCATATTTACTTCTGTCATAGTGTAGAAAGAAGTAATAAAGTCGAAGGTTGAATAAAAGTTTGTTTATTTGCGTAAGATGACAAGCCGTGTCTGCCTTGCTGGACTATCGGATGTTGACTCCCCTTCACAACAACAATACGTCACGATTGAGCATCTCTCTCCGCTTTCACTCATAATGCTCAATCGTGCTGTATCTCTAATTCCCCACTAGATCCTAATTATAACCCAAACTACACATACTGTTACAGCAATTGTCAATTATTACAGAAACCAACTTGGTGCAAAGAAACAGACATAATAGTCAGTTAAAAATTAACGTGGTAGACAATTCAAATCACTGTGTGAATACGTGCGTTGTGTATTTCAGTTTGAAGGATTTATCTGATTAGTTTATATGTCTGATTTTGTAGTTTATACCTGACGAGACGCTTTAGTTCTTTCTTCAGTGTGATGACACTGTCAACAGCTGACGTCTGACAGTATGGTTCAATGCTCCCTCTTGTAAATGATGAGACAAAATAGCCCGAGGAGCAAGTGTTCTTCGATGCCCGGCCCTGTTGATATACCGTGTTGACATTATGCAGCGTTACCATTCTTTCTTTTCTGAAAGCTAAGAGTATTGATGTGGCCTGTTTGCAGGCATATGCCCGAAATGGGAGATAAAATGTCGAAGAAAGAGAAGAAATGTTTTGAAAAACAGGAATGTAGTTTACATTTTTATTTTAACGGGGATTTTGTACTCTGAGAGATGTTGTATTTGCAGCCGTTGCCTGTCTATCACCGTGACGAACTTGGCGCCATCCGTCGCGTTTTCTTCTCAACATTCTCCTCAATATTAAAATACTGAACCACGTCAGCAATTTTAGAAAAATGTTTCACAATGTGCGGCAAAGGGGAAGACAAATTAAGGGAGATAAAACGGAAAACAACAAGAGCAAATATTTCAAAGAATTATTAAACATAACTCTGTCTGAATAACGCTGGAGGGGAGATCACCGAGGAGAAACTAAATACAAATGCCAGTTGACGTAGGAAATGTTGAAAATAATCAAGCGTGCACATCTTTAGATCATTATATTTAATAACGCAGCTTGAAAGTCAAGCTTCCTTGGAAGAGGTATCAGATTTTTGAGTTATTAAACGCCAGGTCAAGGAAGAGAACAGGTGTCTGTAACAGAGTTCATTAAGTTGAATCAACCAGGCACCCTCTCCACATTAAAGGTTGGCTGTAATGGATCTCCAACATTGTCTGTCTCTTGCCTTGATTGTACATTCCGTCAGACTGCTGTTCGTCCATCTCTTGATGGCATCGTTCCATTGGTATCGTCTGCTTCTTGCTCCCTTGCTTTCAACCTTACCCTCCAGTATGGTTTTTATAAGAGTGTTATGTCTTTTAACGTGGCTAACATATTTCACTTGCCTCTTTTATGGTTTCTTTCATCAACTCTATTTTCATTCCCAGCTTTTCTAGATCCTCAGTATTTGATTGTTTTCGCTTCCACGAAATACGACATAATTTTCTCTATACCTACATCCCCTGAGATACTATTCGACTTTTTAATTGCTTGTTCATTGTCCAGGCTTCAACGCAAGTTAGTAGTTGAAAATACATAACATTTGACAATTCTAATTTTTAAAGCATCGTTAATCTCTTTAGATGTTAATACTGATTTCATTTTGTTGAAAACATTTTTAGCCATTTATATTCTCTTTTTGATGTTTGTTTTCTTCTGCCATTATCCATTAATACATATCCAAGACAGCAAAAACTTGTTATTTATTCTAGTTTACTGTGATGTTCATTGATAGCCTCTCCTTTCCACTGCTAATTATCATAGTTTTCATGTTTTGGATATTAATATTTAAGTCACATTCTGCACTATGCCTGTTTACTTGTTCCAATAAGTTTGTAACTCTTGCTCGCTTTCTGCTGGTAACATTGCAAAATCATCAGCATACTTAAGATTATTTATGATTCTTCCATTGGTGTTTAGTCCAAACAGTTCGACTTATTTACAAATTGTGTATAATCTAACCGGTCTCTGTGGCTAAGGGCTTGCGAACGCGGTTTGTGAGTCCGTATACCCGGGTTCGAAACACGGTGACGCTGGATTGTTCGAAAAAGGTATAGGGGCCGGTCGTTCAGAAAGCAATGGCAAACTACTGAACGTAACACTTACCTAGTACATCAACAGCAGCTGAAAATGCTGGTGTTGACTGCAACGTCCCGTAAGGGATGCGCAACAGAATAATCTAAATATGTCATAATTAATTCTTAATCTTCTTTCTTCTGCCCTTTATCCCCCATAGGCCCACAACCAAACCACGCCAAGCCTTTTCCTATCTCCAACAGCTCCCTCCATGCCCTCCTCATATTATCAATCTCTGTAATTCTCTTCTCCGTGTGGTTTTAGGTCTCTCATTATTTCGTGTGTCTTGTGGGTTCCCGACTGAGAGCTAGTAGAGCACACATGCTTAATGTGACACTGAAATAAGATCAAGTGCCGAATGGATAAGAGCGCTCGTTCTTAACGATCCTGTGCGCTGATGCCGAGGTAGTGTGTGTGTAACCCCTACACCGGTAAGCTGGACTAAAATGTTGACTTCTCGTCTTTGACTTCGGGACGTAAATTACGAGAAGAAGTCAATAGGTAAGTCACAAATGGCTGTAGAAAAATAACTAAATATGATAACAACTTGAAAGCAGTTTATTTTATACATACATTGTCCCTTTATTTCTCAACATAATTTCCACCGACATTGATGCCCTTCTCCCATCGTTTTATCAGTCTTCCCAAACCAGATACATTAACTGCGTGCTCTGTTTTCACTTCATATTCTACTTTGGCGTCATTCGCGAAATGTCTCCCGCGTCGTTGAGAAAATTTTTCTACCCAGCTATGCACGGCTTCAAGGGACAAACTTTTGTCAGCATAAACAGGAAGCATTTCCTTATGAATGTCCTTTGCAGGTAGTCCTTTTGCCCACAAAAAGCGCACAACAGCACGTTGCTCTTTGGTTGTACACTCCGTAAGTACAGTCGCTATTTTGTGTATGCTCTGCGCACGCGCATGAGACACCTAGCGCCACCTGACGAACGGGAATATAAAGTTCAATGTTGCTGTCACCCAATGACACCAGTAGAAAACACCAACTACATTTACCTGCCAGCACACATAATTGTGTAACTTACTTATTGACTCGCCCTCGTATAAGTATCTCTGAAATCGGATTAAGTTAACCTGATGGAGAGGGATACTGGCTATAGGGAAAGCTAATCCACAAATGAGTCCAGTGCGACTAGAAGTAGTAGCACTCTTATATATTACGCTTGAATTGAAAGCTAGGAAAACGTAACAAACAAAAATATCAAGGGTTGCAGTAGCTACAAAGGGCGTTTGGTAAGAAACAAACATCCCTAATATGAAATAACATCAATATTACATAGCGGAAACGTAAAATAACTACGCATATCTGGCCCATGCGCGGGGGAGTTAGTGTTGTTGATGGATATACTACGATGAAAATGTCACGAGAGCGGTCGGACGAGGGTTCGACGACCTCTGATGGTCGTCTCGCAATGTGAGGGAAAGACACCGATTTTCGGTGCATTCAGACTTACAAAGTGAGGAAAAGACACCGATTCTCCGTGCATTCAGACTAACAAAGTGAGGAAAAGACACCGATTCTCAGTGCATTCAGACTTACAAAGTGAGGGAAAGACACCGTTTCTCCGTGCATTCAGACTAACAATGTGAGGACAATACACCGATTCTCCGTGCATTCAGACTAACAAAGTGAGGAAAAGACACCGATTCTCCGTGCATTCAGACTAACAAAGTGAGGAAAAGACACCGATTCTCCGTGCATTCAGACTAACAAAGTGAGGAAAAGACACAGATTCTCCGTGCACACAGACTTAAAAAGTGAGGAAAAGACACCGATTCTCCGTGCATTCAGACTAACAAAGCGAGGAAAAGACACCGATTCTCCGTGCATTTAGACTAACAAAGTGAGGAAAAGAGACCGATTCTCCGTGCATTCAGACTTATAAAGTGAGGAAAAGACACCGATTCTCCGTGAATTCAGACTTATAAAGTGAGGAATAGACACCGATTCTCCGCGAATTCAGACTTACAAAGTGAGGAAAAGACACCGATTCTCCGTGCATTCAGACTTACAAAGTGAGGAAAAGACACCGATTCTCCGTGCATTCAGACTTATAAAGTGAGGAAAGACACCGATTCTCCGTGCATTCAGACTTACAAAGTGAGGAAAAGACACCGATTCTCCGTGCATTCAGACTTACAAAATGAGGGAAAGACACCGATTCTCCGTGCATTTAGATTTTAAAAATGAGGAAAAGACACCAATTCTCCGTGCATTCAGACCTACTAAGTGAGGTAAAGACACCGATTCTCCGTGCATTCAGACTTACAAAGTGAGGAAAAGACAACGATTCTCGGTGCATTCAGACCTACAGAGTGAGGGAAAGAAGCAGATTCTGCATGCATTCAGATCTGCAACTTGTGATGACCCTAATACATCGCGATCCATTAACTGGTTCCTGTTTCGGGATGTATTTATGTGGCACACGACCCAGTTAACATGGGTACGAGAAAGCGTATTTGGAAGTTAAGGCGGCCAGATATGATACTGACCGCATCACCCACCAAGCATCGATTAGAAACAGGATATTTTACTTACTTATATATGGCCCGGAAAGATTTGCGGAAAGAGAGATTCTTGACAGTCTTGTGCCCCGCCACGGAAGGTAGGCGACACACGAATTGTTCCATGACGTCGGAGATCGTATTTTGGGGAGAGGTATGATCACCCATGCCAGCCGGCAAGGCACTGGAGGATGATGATGATACCTGGTCCATGCTTGTCCTTAGGCCCGGTGGTCATGTGTTCGAATGGCTAAATGTTAAATATTGTCCTGAGGCACCCAAGTCGATCAAGTCAAAAATGGATACCGGCTAATCTCCCGGGTAGCAAAGGAAACCCAGCGGGATATTGACCACATCACTAATCGAGTGTCGACTAGGCTACATACACACGAGACTAGTACCGCATACACAAGTCGCACCAAGGCTTGTAAAAGGATCCTTTACTTGTAATTATATTGGGTTCTTAGCACAATAAGGCTCTGAAACATGGACTCTTAAAAAATGTTGATCTTTTCAGATGTGGTGATACGGGAAGTTTCAAAAGAGTAAGCTGTACTGAACAAGCTCAAATGAACAAAATATTACAGATACTGGAGAAATCAATCAACAACTAAATATCATACAAATTAATGGTCTTTTTTGGTTGGTCTCAGTATGAAACATGGTTGATTATTGTACAACATATTCAAGAGCAAGAGAAAAAGAGGAAGTCCTATTCAAATCTACACTACACAAGCATGCCATGACGTTGGGTCACAGACGTTTGCTGCGATTAAGACAATTGCTGAGAATATGAGACATGATCAGGCGAAATTAAATGATTCAGTGCCCAAAAAAGGTAGGTTTGGACCAAACAAAAATAAATGGCGGAAATGAGAAATAGGGGTGTCAGCGTTATGACTTCCATCCATCCATTTTGTGCCATGCCAGTAAGCGTGGGCGGTCATGTTCTGCCATCTCACTCGATCACCAGAGTCGTGGATCAGCTCCATGTTCCTGTCTCAACCATGCCATTGGCCAAGCCACCCAGGTATTTACTTCTCTGTCTTCCCCTTGGTCTCTTCCCTTCGATCTTGCCAGTTGTCACCAAGTTCTCCAATTCATTTCTTCTCATGACATGCCCAAAAAATTTTGACTGTCTACGTCTAATGTCTCTAATCAGTTTACGATCTTCATTTGTTTCTTGAAGGACTTGTTCATTTGTTTTTCTGTCTGTACATGGTATTCTTTGCATTTTCCTCAGAAACCACATTTCCACAGCCATCAGCTGTTTTCCAGGTTGACTGCTTGACAGCGTTATGACTTAAAGGCAATTAATATGGTACCAGACCTGTCGTGTTACACCGCACTGATGTGTCGGTGATATAGAAGCCCATGGCAGATAGGGGAAGTCATTTAAGACGATTAATCATCCCATGGCAATTAATTAGTAAACACCAGCATGGCAAACTACTGAACATAAGCTTGCTAAGAAATCACTAACAGCCAAACATGTGACGTCATGTACAGTACACACAATTAACTTTTTCAGATTGACTAATTTATTGAATGACTGAGTAATCACGAAATTGAATAGTTCAACTAGGCTTAGAATAAACGTATTGCAAAGCACGTCTGTGTACTTCGTACATAGAACACTAATACAACTAGCTCTGTGAAGGAAAGAAGAAATAAATATATGGGCAGCTAATAAAGAACCAGTATTACCATTGATGGATGGTTGGCTACGTGAATAATTAGATTGTGGTGCCCATCGCGAATCCATGTTGGAAATGGACCCCTAGGGTACATTTAAAAGCGAGCGATAAGAACACAGGCAAATGAAATTCTGGACTAACGATATTAAAAGATGGAACAGTCAGTTATACTGCAAACGATTGGTAACAGGGGACAGGTTTTAATAGCGATGGTATCCTTTGTGGCATATAGATCACTCAGCGATGTGAATGGTTATGGGACAGGACAAGAAGGGCCACAGAAGGAGCGGAAGAATGAGGATGGGGCTGGGGAGAAGGACTAGAATAAAAAGAAGAAGAAGAAGAAGAAGAAGAAGAAGAAGAAGAAGAAGAAGAAGAAGAAGAAGAAGAAGAAGAAGAAGAAGAAGAAGAAGAAGAAGAAGAAGAAGAAGAAGAAGAAGAAGAAGAAGAAGAAGAAGACGAAGAAGAAGAAGAAGAAGAAGAAGAAGAAGAAGAAGAAGAAGAAGAAGAAGAAGAAGAAGAAGAAGAAGAAGAAGAAGAATGCAGAATATGTGGCGGTAATAACTACCTGAGAAATAAGAGTTAAGAGTAATAACTTTCTTTTCAGGCAGAGTTAAAATAACAACTATAGGAAAGAAGAGCTGAAATAACTGGAACATAAAACGAAAAATAACTGACTCGAGTAGAGTCTGGAACAGTAGAGTTAAAGTAACAAATATGGGCCAGAAAACGTAAATTAAGAACTACAGGAGAGTTCATTTAACAACTGTCTGGATCAGAATATTCAAGATAGCAATGCGCACTTGGGCAGATAACCTAGACCAACTATTATCATTAGTGAATCGACGGTTACTTGCCCACTTAGGTTGTGATATTTAAAGTGAAGGATTCTTTTGCTCGCCTTATGCGCATATGGCATATAGTGCTGGACTCATACGTTTATAGACCAATCAGCACTCAATGGGTGATATTAGGTTGTGATGGCCGACGCGAATCCATGTTGAAAAGTAGTCCCTAGGGTACAGTTATTGGTGAAGCGGTGGAGAAGCATGCAATTGGCATTCTGGACTAATGGCATTAACGAATGGAAAAGTGGGGCATTGCAGAAGTTAGGAAACAGTGGGAAGATCTTAATGGCGATCGCATCCACAGTGGCATATTGATGAGTCACAGATGCGTCAAATAAAATACAAGCTAAAACAGAAGGGACGCGAGGAGTAGGAGGAGAAGAAGAAGAAGAAAGAAGAGGAGGAGGAGGATAAGAAGAAGAAGAAGAAGAAGAAGAAGAAGAAGAAGAAGAAGAAGAAGAAGAAGAAGAAGAAGAAGAAGAAGAAGAAGAAAGAAGAAGAAGAAAAAGAAGAAGAAAAAGAAGAAGAAGAAGAAGAAGAAGAAGAAGAAGAAGAAGAAGAAGAAGAAGAAGAAGAAGAAGAAGAAGAAGAAGAAGAAGAAGAAGAAGAAGAAGAAGAAGAAGAAGAAGAAGAAGAAGAAGAAGAAGAAGAAGAAGAAGAAGAAGAAGAAGAAGAAGAAAAAGAAGAAAAAGAAGAAGAAGAAGAAGAAGAAGAAGAAGAAGAAGAAGAAGAAGAAGAAGAAGAAGAAGAAGAAGAAGAAGAAGAAGAAGTGGCCTTCCTAAAAAACAAAATATTTCGGTTGTTAATCAAGGAATGGACAAAAACGAATTGAGGGAAAAACAAGAAACGCTGAACTACTAACATTATCACAAAGAGAAAATTAAATAAAATGTTTACTCACCAACACATGTGAAAGAACAATGAATGAATAATCTGATCCAGAATAGTTGTAAATTAAGGCACAGCATATCATAATTATAAATGTTGCAAATTCTAAGTTTTTGTTCTAAAATATTGCCAATCCTAGAAAACCATAACAGGTTCTTCATCGATGAGTAAAATAATTTATACTAAAAAAATCATAGCGTCTCCATGTAGGAGAGTTCCCTCTTTTCCTCCAGACACGAGATGGCATATGTTCCAGTGAGTGTGGCACTCTGTGAATCAGGTGAGTTCTTCTTGAGCGTGAGGCCACCCGCCATTGTTGTATGTACTTGCGTGTGTATTAGCGTGGAAGAGTCGGTGCTGTGAGGGGGCGTGGCAGATATGTAATATGAGATGAACGTTTTGTTGACATAATTGAACTACGGTAGTGCGCGTGGTGCGACAAGGATATGTAATCTCTCCAGACTTTTGTTTCCTATATGGAGAAACTTGTCAGATTTGGTGAGAATCGACACTACGTAACATAACATTAATCATATGAGTTATATATATAATTTAGTACTGATTACAGAAAATGAACAGGACCTGCGGCATTTTGTGGATGCCTTTATTGTTCTCGCCGGTCTCCCTGGTCGAGGAGTTAACAACTTTCTCCGTTACCCCGTATACTCTCGAGGTTGACGTGAGCGCACGAGAATTGGAAGCGGTTCGAGTTGCGACAGTGACTTATAAGAGTATGGAGCCGGTCGCTCAGAAAGTCTTGGCGTGCTGATGAGCGTAATCTAGCCTAGGAATCAACATACAGCTGAAAGATACTGATGTTGACCGCAATATCCTGAAACAGGATGGAAACGCGGAAAAAAAAAAACTTTATTGTACTCAGAGAGTAATCAGGGTTATACTTAAATTTAAAAAACAAAAATTAGAAATCACGGCCATGTGAATGGAAAACAAAATGCCAGAATGTGACATAGGCTGAAATTGAAAACGTATTCGACAGTTGAGTCAGTATACCAATCTTGGAACAGTCAAACCATCTGACGAAAAATGCCTTCTAGCGATTAAAAACAATGACCAGAAGTCGTAGCCTTTTGTAAGACAGTAAACATACTCACAAAACAAAAAGCTGTCAATGGTAGAGAGAAAAAGACTTTTAAATTACAATATAGGAACTACAATGTTGTATGCATAAGAAATGAGAAACAACTGACTGTGGCGCACTGCCGTCTTGTCAAACGACACTTTGCAAAATGGAGTTATACCTCTCAATAGCACAAAACCTGGGATGTATGTAGAGACCATGAGTTGCCCATGCAGCATAATACTTTCTCTAGCTTGCCTAGTTAACTCAAGAGGAAAGTCATAAATAATTCTGGAACAAGACAACTGCAGAAGCTGCGGGATCAGGAAAGCAATATTTTAACTGTCCGAATGTCAGAGCGTCTATTCTAGACAGTTGCAGATGATAATGTTGAAGAAAGTTAATAAAAATAAGCCTGAGGAAAATGAAACATTTTGGGTGTGGAGATAGAGCCCAATCGCCCCTGTGTCACCGTGTCGTTATATGCAATCATTCATTGGCACCTTGCCGTCTTGACAGACGATAGTTTTTGCTTCAAAAAGGCATAATAACTTTTACCCATGGCGGTAGCGAATGTGACTGATAAGGCCAAGTCGCGCTGTAAATGTTCGTTCACAGTGGGTGCATGTGAACACGTGGTCATTTCCACCATCGTGCACCATCTTACGTCTCACACGCTCGGTGTGTGACTTATCTGCAATAATTTTCTCCTTTGATTTTATTCCATTTCTTATGGTTGCCCTCCATGCAACACGCTCAGCGGCGACTTGCTCCCAATGTGCATTATCAATGCCTGTATCAGTCATGTCCCGCTTACACACATCTTTGTATCGTAGTAGAGGCCGACCCTGAGATCTCTTACTCATCTGTCATTCAGCAAAAAAGATGTCCTTTGGTGTTTTACCATAATCCATCCTCCTAAGACGTCCTATCCATCTAAGTCTACGAAGACTGAGCATGGAACAAACCGTCACACAACCGGATTTTTCCAATACTTCAGTATTTGTGATTTTGTCTTGCCACTTAATACCAAGTATTCTTCGCAGACACCTCATATGAAAGCTGTGTAAACGTTTCTCTTGGTGTAAGTAAGTTGTCCAGGTTTCACTGCCATAACGAAGGGTACTAAGGAGACAGACTTGATAGACGAGGACTTTTGTTTTGGCAGTAAGCTTCCTTTTCTCCCAGACTCTTTTTCTTAACCTGTTTATCGATGCTGCTGCCTTACAAATCCGGATTATGATTTTCTGATCTAGGGATAATTTCTATTTACCACTGATCCTAGATATGTCAAATAGTCTACCATCTCTAGTTCGGCGTCGTCAATAAAGATTGATGGTACCCGATGTGCACCTTGTGACATAATCTGTGTCTTCTTTTGCTAATTGTTAAACCAAATTCAGAACAAGCATTGGAGAATGCAGATAGTAGACATTGTAATTCTTCCTCAGAGTGGGTCGTAACTGCAGCATCATCTGCAAAAAGCAACTCTCTGATGAGTACCCTCCTAATTTTGGTCTTGACCTTCAATCTCTGAGCATTGTAGAGGCCGCCATCTGAGCGTGAGTGAATGTATATACCACCATCCTGATCATGAAAGGCATATTTCAGTAGAAGTGAAAAATATATTCCAAAGAGGGTGGGAGCTAGTACACAACCTTGCTTAACCCCACTCTTGATTTCAAACTCTTCTGAAGTTGCAACATCAAATTTGATTATACCCTTCATGCCTGTGTGGAACGATTCCACAATGGACAGAAGAGTTGGTGGGCAGCCAATCTTCTTTAGTGCCTTGAACAGACCCTCACGACTGACCAAATCAAATGCTTTTGTGAGGTCAATGAAGGCAATAAAAAGGGGTTGATTCTGTTCACGGCATTTTTCTTGCATTTGTCGCAATGAGAATATCATACCAATGGTAGACCGGTTCTGTCGAAAGCCACACTGTGATTCAGGGTAGACTTGATCTCCTTGGACTTGAAGTCTGCACAGACCAATTCTGGCAAATACTTTTCCAACATTACACAGAAGTTAGATACCCCTATAATTGTTGCAGTCGCTCCGATCGCCCTTGTTCTTGTACAGTGTTATGATGCTTGAATCTTTGAAATCCTATGGGACTTGTCCTTCTCGCCAGCATAGCTCTATTAGGTGGTGGATCTGTAGAATGAGTGTGCTTATAGGCAGAAAAGATTAGTAATACTCTAAACCCCCTGTGCTTGTTGTAAAAGGATACTAAAGATGAGTGTTCTGAGCCTGGCGATCTCGCACCGTAGAAAATAAATCAGCCGGCATGCAACCAACAATTAAATGGCCCACAAAAGGCATGGTCTGCGTGCTTGTGGAATTATACTTCATATGTAGAAGAGAAGAAGAAAGGAGACATTGTCGCGATGAGACAATTATAGAGGGACGTGTGCTGGGGATGTGGAGCAGAGCAAGTCAGGCGTCATAGAAGGATACAAGATGTAATGCAAATCATACAATATAGACACAACATAAGGTTTATGATAGATAGGTAATCTGAAAGACTGTAGTGGGTCGAAGTTTCGCATAGCTTCTTCTTTGCGTTCATCCGGAGTGTTTTTTTCAGATGTGATTGCGGTGTGTCTCGTTAGGCACCCTTGGGTCGAACCCTTAGGCCAACACATCCGACTTTTAGTGTGCATTTTTGACCAGGTTAGCATTCCTGGGAGACTCTCACTTTTGTGGTACCGTCCACCTCCCAGCTGGTCAAGTTGGAACAGTCGAAGACTGCATGGTCATCCCTCAAATGAAGGCAGGGACAATCCATAGCATTTTCCGCCATCCTGGGTGGCTTCCATAATTGCAGAGCCGACACATAACGATCTGGTGCTGGGCTCACTGAGGGAATCGTCACGTCCTGCTCATGGCTGCTTTAATTCCTCACTTCAATAAATTGGGCATTTCGTTCGCCCCGGCCCGTTCCCGCACAAACCAGACAGGTCTGCAGACGGTATCCACTCAGCGAGTTTTCGGATATGTGCTTGTCCTTGTGCCCGTCAGAGCTGTTCCAGGCACGGAGGACATTCGGAAAACTACCTAGTCAGAGCTGTTCCGAACAAGAGCGGCATTCGGAAACTAGGTAGTCAGAGCTGTTCCTAGAACGAGAGACATTCAGACGAGACATTTCACTCGGACGTAAATGCGTAGTGCCAATTTTTAGTTTGCCACCCGTAGGACGACACTTCCGACTTCAGCGGGCATTTTTTTAATGAGGTTAGCTTCCTCGGGTTTCGATGCACGCTATACATTATTGTTGTGATGTCAGCTGGTCAAAATAGAACGATCAACGACATCACGGTCGGCCCTCAAGGGAAGGCAGGGGCAGACCATGGGCATTCCCTCACTATGCAAGGAGGCTTCCATAATTGCAGAGCCGGCACATATTGCTCTGAGACTGGGCTCACCCGAGGAGTTGCCACGTCCTGCTCATGGCTGCTTTAGTTCCTCACTTCCATGTATTTGGCATCTCGCTTACCACTGGTCGCTCAAGCACACACCAGGAACGGTCAGGCTGCGAGCGACATCTACTCGGTAAGCTTTTGCTTTTGACTTCGGACCACGCAATGGATTCGCTAGCCGTGCGTTCCATTTCGTGTTATTGGGACGTTTTTTCACTTTTGTCTACACTCTCTATGAGTTAGATACAGACAGTTTCCTTAACCATTTCATTCGACTGGGGCACTTTCTGCCTTTTAGTGCTCGCTCACGAGGTAGGCTACATGTGCTGCCGGCTCAGCACCTTACCTCCGTGCAGCAGTGAACGGGAAACAGCCAGGCCCTCTCATCCGGGAATCCCTCATATCCCCCAGCTGAGAGCCTTCGAACAAGTATCAGAACTGGGCATGTAGCGTGCTCAGTATCTCACCTCTATTTTTCGGTAGGTGGGTATCGGCCCGGCTCTCACATTCGAGGGTTTGTGGCTTAGAGGCGTTCAGCCTAAATCCTCGACAGAGAGCCTTAGGGTATTGTCCGGACCAAGAATTTCTGCCTTCGTAATCCTGATTTAAACTTTTGACTGCTATCCTCAGTCTACCTGCAGAGCAGCAGGTTGTGTCTCTCTTAGTCTGGCCCCTATCCCATAAGCTGTCTGATATGTAGTTTTCATCCATCGGCAAGCAGATGGCAAGCCCCCCCCCCCCCCCCCCACCACGGCAAGGTGGAGACACATCGGGGTATGTTTCGCATATAATAAGTCACTGGATGAAGATGATGATGATGATGATGGTGATGATGATGATAATGATGATGATGATGATGATGATGGAAAATTTAAAAGAGAAATATGTTGTATACTCTTTACCACCACCACCACCTTAGAAGGATCGAAGCACAATTTTATCTGCGATGGATCGGTTCTTAGTTCCAATCAATTAACCAGTCACTTTCTGTTCAAAAACTAACTGTAGGTCATGATTCCTTCTTGGACAAGACCTACAACGTAGAGAGGCCAAGTGCACCCTGCGCTAGTCAGAATTAATGGGTAGTTGGAAACTGAAAAGAGCAGGTAAAACAGTCGGAGGCACAGGCTACGTGTCAAAATGTGGAAATTAACACACACAAGATTATTCATAACAGTGTGATTCTATTATATACACAGTTGGATCTTCGTCAGTGAATCGGATTTTGTGCACCGTGCTTTGGTTAGCATCGTGTGATCTATGAGAGGAGACCAGGATACGTATGAAGATGTTTGTGTGATTCATTACTAAACTCCTTATATATGTCCGGCTATTACGATGCTCTGTAACTTTGAAGTGGAGCCAAAGTTTGCTTCTAAAATTACTTTCAATTATTTTCAGGAGTTAATTCTTGAATGGAAAGTGATTGGTTCATTGATTGGAACCAAGAACTGACCTCCGCAGATGAAATTGTGCTCCGATCCTTTCCCTTATTTAAGCAACACCAGGAGATCCTTAGCTTAGTGCACAAAATCCCATAGACCACCAATAATTCCAAAGTGTATATATCAGAATGGGCTATGCTTTGAACATTAAGTTAAAAGCAGGGTTTCTATTTTTCCAGTGTTGGCATGGCTGTGCCTAAATATACCTCGCTCTTGACGAGTCTCAGCTTCTGAAAGATTATTAAGGGACGTAACGTGAATATTTGGCCTCCAATTGTTTCATCCTTATCCTAGAAGGCTAATCATCCAAAATACTACCCACGGATTTGTTATTTGTGTCAAATAATTATCTGTAACTGAAATCGTGTTCGCTGCTTCTCGGCTTAGAAACCATTCCATTAATATTGCTATGTGTGTGCAATTTCTAGCTACAACGACTATATGTAATTCAATTAGATATACATATATACAGACATACGTACATATATACACACAGATAGGTAGATAAAATGTACACACAAAGAGACACACAGACTGACAGACATAGGAACAGATATATAAAATGTTAGACAGATTGACAGACAGACCGACAGACAGACAGACATGTAGGCACGTAGGTAGATAAATATACAGACAGTAAGTCGGTTGGAAAGGCGGGATGGGGGGGGGGAGGAAGGAGAGATGGACGGGCGGACGGAGTGTGAGAGAGAGAGAGAGAGAGAGAGAGAGAGAGAGAGAGAGAGAGAGAGAGAGAGAGAGAGAGAGAGAGAGGGAGAGGGGGATGGACGACCGAACAGACGGACTGACAGACAGATATAAGTGCAATTTTTAGCTACAACGACAACATGTAATTCATTTGTGTATACATATTTACAGCAATAGGTACATATATACACATAAACAGGTAGATAAACTGACAGAATGTCAGAAAGACAGATAATAACAATTATCAGTAGACTAATATAATAGTTTAAGAATAAATCCAACTCCATGCAGCAATAGTATGTATTGAAACGATTAAATCCGCCTTGCATCGACAGCGGCCTCCGCCTCCCTCGGGCAACAGCTGTGAGAGGCTAAACCGGGCGTGGGTAGCCGATTTGGTGTCAAACCAAGCGGTGAACTATGGTATGCCTACCCAGCATGTGAAGACAGGATTCGGAAGACTGCGGGGATGAAATCAATCATGATTCAACGGGCAAGACGGCGTTTACCTGCAAAGCGTTGTGGAACGTAATGAGCACGGCAAGGCACGTAGAGCGCGCTGGTCATCCACTGCAACTGTATTCGTCTACAGTCGTCTTGACTTATCTTGCCACTGGACTCAGATGGACTCAGGCGAGAGAGTGAGGTCGACGAATTGCGCAACTCTTCCTCACTTTAATCCAATTCATCGCGCAAGTCATTCTTCATCCAATTTTATATATCATATTCAAGCTCTGTGGCGATGGGCGAGCGGCGAAGCGGCAGGCGTGGGTACGCTGGCAGCTGTAGTCGTAGAACTGCACACAGGCGGCTCAGGCCATATGGTCGTCTTCTACTGACCGGAGCAGCAGTGGGATTCGGCAGCCCCCTGAGTGACTGAGCAGCCTTCTTTAGGAAAGCACTGCTCACCTCCATAGCACGAGGAAGGGGCTTGAAAAGGTACCCTAAACATTGTCTGCTCCATCATTACCTAACTAGCTAGCCGCGGTTGGTGGGTACCCTATACTGCGGTCAACATACAAACAAAGTTAAAACAGGTAAAGCTAAAAGAGCTAACCATATTCCCTTGACAATCGGAACTTGGAATGTACGCACCCTACTTGATAGAGACGGTGCGTCGGGCCCAGAGAGACGAACAGCACTGACTGGGAGAGAACTGTGCAGGTACAACATCGACATTGCAGCCTTGAGCGAGACACGACTTTCAGAAGAAGGCCAAATCTGTGAAGTAGGTGCCGGCTACACATTTTTCTGAAAGAAAAAGCGAGGAAAGACGCCAATCCGGTGTGGGATTTGCCATTAAGTCGGCCCTGGTTGGCAAACTAGCTGAATTTCCGAAGGCTATAAATGACAGGCTTGTGACTATTAAGTTACCCCTGCTGAAAGGAAAGAAGCATGCAACCATCGTGAGTGTCTACGCACCAACCATGACAAATGAAGATGACGTCAAAAACAAGTTCTATGAAGACCTGCACAACGTATTAACATCTGTTCATAAAGGAGACAAACTTATACTACTTGGGGACTTCAATACCAGATTAGGCAAGGACACCGTCTCTCGGAGTGGCATCATTGGAAAGTATGGAGTCGGAAATTGTAACAGCAATGGGCTTCTCCTCCTTCAGACCTGTTCCGTACACGATCTCCTGATCACCAAGACAATTGTCCGTCTTCCCACGAGAAATAGGACATCATGGATACACCCTCGCTCGAAACACTGAAACACAAAGGCGTCCTCAAGGGGTAAAAGTGCAAAAAAAAAAAAAACAACTAAACAGCAAAATGCAGCTGTCGTTTGAAAACATGCTGGAAGACCTCCTCAAGCCAAATGCTGCAGCTAAACAGGATGCGGAAACAAAGTGGAGAGCCCTCAATCAATCAATCATGTGCCATGCCGGAAAGCGTGGGTGGTCATGACTCGCCATTTCACTCGATCACCAGAGTCGTGGATCAGCTCAGTGTTCCTGTATCGTCCATGCCACGTGGCCAAGCCATCCAGGTATTTTCCTCTTGGTCTTCCTCTTGATCTGTTCCCCTCGATCTTGCCAGTTGTCAATAAGTTCTCCAATCCATTTCTTCTCATACCATGTCCAAAAAATGTTGACTGTCTTCGTCTAATTTCTCTAATCAGTCTACGATTTTCATTTGTCTCCTGTAGTACTTGGTCATTGGTTTTTCTATCTGTCCATGGTACTCTTTGCATTTTCCTCAGAAACTACATTTCTGCAGCCATCAAATGTGTTTCAGCTTGACTGCAAGTTTCACATCCATACAAGAGAACAGGCTCTATGTACCCCCTTAACACTCTTTTTCTCGTTTCACTTGACATCTTTTTATTGGTGAGAATGTTTTTCATCTTGCTAAAGGCTACTTTCGCCATGGCGATTCTTGTTCTAATCTCTTCAAGGCACCTAAAGGAGATCTAAAGGAGATTTAAAGGAGAGCCCTAAAGGACATAATTTACAACATGGTTATGGATATCCTGGGTCCAGCCCCCCCCCCCCCCCCCCCCCCCCCCCCCGAAAGCATAAAGACTAGCTTGATGAAAATTCTGAAGACATCAACCAATTGTTGGTCGAGAAACATCTGAACACATTTGAACGACCCAAAGCCAACATAAAAAAAAAATGCCTTCGATAACATTCGGAGAGTAGTGCAGCAGAAACTTCGGCACATGCTGGACTCCTGGCTGAGCAAAAAAGCTGACGAAATTCAAGACTTTGCTGACAGACATATTATGAAAAACTTCTACGATTCACTGAAAACGGCCTACAGTCCTCCATCACTAGGCATAGTTCCCCTCCTCAGTGAAGATGGGGGAACATCGGTCACCGAAAAGAAAGAAATCCTTCAACGCTGGGCAGGGCATTTCAGCAATATCTTAAATGCAACTTCCTTCTTCGATGATGAAACCATCAACTGCCTTCCTCAAGTGCCCACCAATGAGACACTTGATGACCTGCCAATCATAGTGGAAGTAAACAAAGCCATCCAGCAACTTTCCATTCGAAAGGCGCCTGGTCCTGACTCCATCCCAGCAGAGATATACACGGCAGGTGGGCCGGTCCTAATAGAGCAGCTTCACCGGGTCTTTACAAACATATGGGTGAACGAGACCATGCCACGAGATTTCAAGGACGCGTCAATAGTACACCTTTACAAACGTAAAGGAAACCGCCAATCCTGTGACAACCACCGAGGCATCTCCTTGCTCTCAATCGCAGGGAAGATACTCGCCAGAATTCTTCTCAATCGCCTCACGGCCCATCTCGATCAAGGTCTTCTTCATGAGAGTCAATGTGGCTTCAGAAAAGAACGAGGAACTGTTGACATGATTTTCGCTGTAAGGCAGCTGCAAGAGAAATGTCAGGAACAGAACTCTGAAATGTTCTTCACTTTCACTGACCTTACCAAAGCTTTTGATACAATAAGCAGAGAAAGACTATGGAAGATGATGGCGAAATATGGCTGTCCACAAAAGTTTGTCCAAATAGTGTGGCTATTTCATGACGGTATGCAGAAAAGAGTACAGGAAAATGTTGGACTGTCTGAGCCCTTCCTTTCACCAATGGAGTGAAGCACGGATGTGACCTGGCAAAAACATTGTTCAGCCTCATGTTTTCAGCTATGCGGACGTATGCCTTCGGGAACAATGACATTGGAATAGACATCAACTGCCGCATGGATGGAAAGTTGTTCAATCTCAGAAGACTGAAAGCCAAAACCGAAACTAATAGCGTCACCGTTAGAGAACTGCTGTTTGCTGATGATTGCGCTCTATATGCCAACTCAGAAGCAGACGTGCAACACAATGTTTCAGCTTTCTCATATGTCTGTGACAAGTTTGGGCTCAATATCACCTTGAAGAAGACTGTAGTTATGTACCAGCCAGCTCCAGGGAATAATCACACAGTGCCGTATTAAGGTGAACGGTCATAGACTAAGTGTTGTGGACAAATTCACCTATCTTGGCAGCACTGTGTCACAAGCTGCCACAATTGATGACGAAGTGAATGCAAGAATCTCTAAGACCAGCGTGGCCTTTGGCAGGCTGTGCAAGAATGTATGGGACAGAAATGGAATAAGCCTGCAAATAACGCTGAAAGTCTACAAAGCAGTTGTATTATCCACACTGCTATATGCTTGTGAAACATGTACTGTTTATCAGCGACATGCTAGTAAATTAAACCACTTCCACACAGTTTGCCTTATGAAGCTATTGAATATTAAATGGCAAGGCAAGATCCCAGTCACTGAAGCTCTAGAAAGAGCGTCCATGCCCAGTATCCACACACAACTAATGAAAAATCAGATTCGCTGGCCTGGTCACTTCACTCGTTTACCAGATCACAGGCTACCCAAACACATTTTTTTTTTTACGGCGAGCTGCGTTGTGGTAAACGCTCCCAAGGCGGCTAGAGGAAACGCTTTTAAGACAGTCTAAAATTCTCACTGAAAGCTTTTGGAATTCATCATGACACCTAGGAGACTGCTGCTAAAGACCGTAATTCGTGGCGTACATCATTACATAAGGGTGCAGTCACCTGTGAAGCAACCAAGACTGCAAGAGATGTGAAGAACAGGCTGGATAGAAAAACCACTGCAGGAGATCCTCCTCCTGGAACGCCAAGCATTCTTTACCCACTTTGTTAAAGAACATTTCGAGCCACAATAGGCCTTATCAACCATCTTAGAACTCACGGATCCATTCTTTCATCCCAACTGGATGAAATGAATGGTCATCATTATTTTTGATGGACAAACAACAAATGCGCCTTGGCATAACAGGCAGCATATGTTTACCAAGTAGACAGACTCAGCAATAATTGGATGCCAGCCATAAACATAACAATCATACATACAAGAAACTACCAATTATTCCAGCGTAAATTATATGAAATACCAGAGATTCGATATGCTGATGATACAGTATTACTATCCACATCACCGAAAGGAATAGAACAACTACTAACTTCAACCCAAAATAATAGCGAAAATCACAACCTATATCTTACCATAGCAAAAACAAAGATAATGCATACAGATGAAACTAATATGGAGAAAGAAACATATGTTAATAAGGACAACTTGGAGGTGGTGGAAAATTTCGAATATCTTGGGTCATTAATTATCAACAATGGCGACACAATGAAGGAAATTTAAAGACGAAAATCTATTACTCTTCAAAACATAAAACAACTGAATAAATTGTGGAGGGGGACAGATAGAACTACAAAAATTAGATTTTTAAGAGCCTGCATCTTTCCCATTGTAACATACGCCTGTGAGACCCGGACACTTACAAAACAAGCTGAACAGTGCATTAATGCTTTTTGAATATAAATGTTATAGACAGGTTCAAAGAAAATCTTGGATACAGAAAAGAACAAATGAATCCATACGACAAGATCTGAATATTGAAGAAGGTTGGCTACTAAAAACGATAAAACAAAGAAATTTGAAATATTTTGGTCACTTTAAACGGTATGAAGGTTTGGAGAGAACAATCATGGAGGGATATATGCCCGGGAAGAGAGGAAGAGGAAGGCCAACGAGAAGATGGGTGCAGGATGAGTCATTTGATCTCCAGATAGGTATATCGGACGCGGGACATTTTGCTTATGACTGAGAAGTTTTCCAGATGGTTGTTATGAGAGCGAGGTTCTGCAAGCGACATGCTACCGAATGAACGAATTAAATTGTATGGGAAGTTGAGTCAGTTGCATATCCTTTACAGGACGTCGCAGTCAATACCATCATTTTTGGCTGTTTGTGATTTCTTGGCTATTTACGTTCAGTATTTGCCTTTGCTTTCTGAAAAGCCTGGCACAAATACCATTTTATAAAAACCAGCGCAAGGCGGTCTGCTGCCAAATCGGCCGTAGTTGTGTTTCGAATGCAATATGCGGATTTTCGAATTGCATCGGTAATCCTTTCACCACAGAGCCGGTTATGGAAAGACATACTGGAATAACCGTTTCGTTTACCATATTGATTCCAAAACCTCCAAATGGCGTCCATATTTTATTCTCCATCCTTTATGTTTGCGCCTTTTGATGTTGGCTTTTCAATTTCCGATTTATTTCTAAACCCCAAAGGGAATAACATGGGATGACAAAACATTGCAGATTTTTGTTTGTCTCTGTAATTGACACATAACTTGATATTCCATCTTGTTGTGTTTTTCTTTCTGTTACTCCATTTTTTGAAGTGAAAAATTAAGAACAGCTGTGTTACATGCTTCTCTAACATATCGAGGTCACGGTGTTGTGTTTACATTTAAGGTGACCGATCATAACTGGAAGTAATTGCGCCAGCTTTATGTAAAAGTAAGACATGACACTATTACACACCTTAATACATATTTGGTATATGATTCTAGTCCCAGCGGTGACATTATGTGTCCACAGATAAAACTATTATAAGTGCTCGCTCGACATTGATGCTGGGTTGTAAGTGTGTTTTTGTCCCTGAGGATGAGAATAGAATTTCCATAGCAAATTTACCATTTCTATGAATTGTTTTTATATAGTAGGCTAGAGTGTTTTCCTCTGTCTGTCTGTCTGTCTGTCTGTCTGTCTGTCTGTCTGTCTGTCTGTCTCTGTGTGTGTGTGTGTGTGTGTGTGTGTGTGTGTGTGTGTGTGTGTGTCTGTCTGTCTGTCGGTCGGTCGGTCGGTCGGTCGGTCGGTCGGTCGGTCGGTCTGTCTGTCTGTCTGTCTGTCTGTCTGTCTGTCTGTCTGTCTGTCTGTCTGTCTGTCTGTCTGTCTGTCTGTCTGTCTGTCTGTCTGTCTGTCGTCTGTCTGTCTGTCTGTCTGTCTGTCTTCAGGGTACAGATACAGAGATAAATACCTAGTTGATCGGACACATGGCGTCTTGGGAACAAGACAACAGACCTGATCCAAGGCTCTGGCGACCGTGTGAGAGATAGCCAACCATGTCCGTCTACGCTTATTGACATGGCACATCATGATGATGACCATCAATAGTTTTTGATTGCCTATACCGAGAGTAACTAACATCGATTGTCTAAAAGAGGCTAATGAAACTAGAACATTATATACAACAATAAGACAGAGACAAACTAGAATTATCTCTCCACCGCCTTCTTGGTCTACCTCGGGGTCTACGGTCATTTATTTCCTGAGTGTAAGCGAGTTTTGTTTCCCTATTATCTTCCATTCTTTCTATATGCCCCAGCCATTGTAGTCTATTAGCCTTCACGATACCAGTGATTAGCTGGGACGTAAACAGATCATAAATGTCTTTGTTACTTCTTCTTTTCCACTCTCCACTTTGTGTATCCCTAATGGATCCAAAGATGCGTCTTAAAACTTTGTTCTCAAAAGTTTGTAGCAAGGCTTCGTCTCCTTTCGTTGTACTCCAGGTTCCAGAGCCATACAGCACAACTGGTCTGATCAGTGTTTTGTATATTGTGATTTTGGTGTTACGAATATAACAATAATAAAGAGACAAAATAATGAAACTAGAACATTATATACAACACTAAGAATGAAACAAACTAATGAAACTATAACATTATATACAAACAATAAGAAAGAGACAAACATGTTTCTTTGGTCTTGTGCTGAGAAGAGAGGAATTGGAGAACATCGTAACAACTGGAATGATCAAGGGGAATAGAGGCAGGGGCAGACCAAGGGAAATGATGCTGAATGGACTGAGACGGTGACATGGAGGAATATCATCAATAGAGTTGATCCAGAACACCAAAGACAGAGATCTGTGGAGAGGCATAAACGCCTACGCCAGCTGGCAGGGCACTTGATGATGCCATAGAGTATAATCAGACCATGTTTCATAATTAATATAAACCACATCATCAACAGAGTACCAATTGGTCTATAAAATATATGGAGCCAGGACTATATAATGAATTCGCCTTAAGGCGCAGAAAAGAGTCCTTTATTCTTTATTTTGCATAGCATTTGATTGTATGTTGGTGTCTATGGCTTGAGGTTAGTAAGCGCAATTACAATTCCGACATAATGGGTTTGAAGTTTGCCGCGGGCGATATGAGAACAATTAGCGTTGTGTGATCTTTTATCAATGTTATTTATACGTGTTTGTCGGTCAGAAAATTATGGTAGACTACTGACCGTAAAATTGTCAAGAACATCACAGTCAACAAAAACCTGGTGTTGATAGAGGACGTCCTGTAAAGGACATGCAACTAACTTTACATTTGATTGCATATGTTAAGAGTCAGTAAACGTAACACTATGCCCCGAGATCATGGCTTTTCTGGCGATCCCCAAGGAGTCTCCGGTAAAATCGCACTCTAGAACCGAACGAGGCTCGAAGAGAGTTTAACCGAGTGTCTAGAACCCTAGATTCCCATTCAGGAGAAGCGTGTTCGAATCCTTGGTGAGGTGATGGAATTATTTTTCCTTTAGAGGTGGAAAAGAAACCTTTAACCTGCAAAGTTCGCGTTGACTGCCAAAAGCCAGGTCCCTTTAATCCCCCCCCCCCCCAGGCTCAAGACCCCGTCCTACATTGCGGATTACTATAGGGAGTGATGACAGTTATTTCTTTGACAGAACCAAACGATGGAGCCAATAATTGAACCCACAGCCTTCGGGGCGCCAGGCAGGCGGCGTAATCACATCGCCACAGAGATTCCAGAATCACTGTTATCTACAGCAGCTGTACGGGAGTTGAGTGATTGACGTGTGCCTATGATGAAGGCGAGATTAACCGGTGAAGATAAAGTCAGCGTCACTAGGGGGTGCATGGGGAACCGTAGACGGGTGATAAGATAAGTAGTAGTCAGTACAAAGTACACATCAAGAAGCAATGTTGCAGATATAATTGTACAGGTCAAATCATGCACTGGTGGGAAACAATTAATGTCAAAGAAATTGTAAAAGACACAAAGCAATAAACATATTTAAAATACACCTGGGAAAATAAGTAACGATATTAATAATGTGAAGAGTAGGGTTAAGGAAGTCGATTTAAACATAATGAAAGTAGTTCTAGCACACACAAGACATAAGGAAGCATTCGATTGTAATGAATATAGTGCAATTATGTGGCCAAGGAGCTGCGAATGAAGACATGCATACCTTGTTCGAAACATAGCTGCGGCCGATTTAGAAGCAAACCGCCTTGTCCTGGTTTTCATAAAATGATATGGGTATCGGTGGTTCAGAACGCAATGGTAAACATATACACGTAAACTTGCCAAGAAATCGCAGACTAAAACAGCTGGGGTTAATTGCGACATAGTGTAAAGGATATGCAACTAACTTTTAGATGGAAATATATTTGATAAATCCCCCTCGAAGCCAAGATGGTGTATAGACACAACGTTGGCATGCCAGCCCGGTGGGCCACAGCTGGAAACGATTTTATCATTTCCGTTATCTTGTCAGGACCTGCAGCCTTTCATTGTTTCATCCTTTTAATAGCCTTCTCTCCTTCAGCCTTTAATACGTTTGGTCCATCTGGGGTATTATAAATTGTTGGTTTATTGAACCCGCTGTCACAGAATAAATCTTCTGTGTATTCTGTCCAGCTTTAAAAAAATAGAAATTATATCGGTATTGTAAATTATAATTTCTCAATCGTTTCCTATGATACAACCCAGCTCAATATGGGCACCAGGCGACGTCTTAAGACGTAAAGGCGGCTAGCGAGATACAAACCACATCACTCCCAAAGTGCCGATCGGTCTATACAAATATGGCCAACTGAGCCTTTAGGAGTAGAAAAGGTTACTTTACTTAACCATATACCCAATGCAGTTTAAGGCATGTAAAAGTGTCATTAAAAAATTCCAGACATCCACTAAATATGGGACTCTGATTTGATTTAGTCCGTGTTCACGAAAAAACTATTTGAAGCTGTTTGTAAAAGCTATCTGAAGCTATCTTTCATCTGTTTGTTAGTTGTACTCTCGCGCTATAAACCAGATTCATTTCCGTTATAGAATGAGCTGTCATAAAGACATCACTCACAGATCCTCTATCAACTGGTTGCGTGGTCGCGTTTCTCTGATACTTCTGATTTTGTCGTATTCTACCTCTTCTAGAGTCATCAGCTTTTCTCTAGCGCCCGGCAAGATAGGTTTCACCCCGTTTAGGAAAGGGACTAACCTCAAGAATGTTAGCAGGGACGTTGGTATTAGCTCGCCATTTATCACATTGTGTTTGGTTTTCTTCACTGCTTATGTAAGTAAACAACACAGTCATGAACTAGACTAGATATTCATGGGGGAAAAAATAGAAGAAAAAGAGCAAATATTATAATTGGCAATGACATTGAAAATCTAATTTAACAATATAAAAATAGAAAGCTCTAAAAGGAGTAGAACGTTTTTCCTATCTTGGCCATGCATTAACACACCTTGAAGGATATTGTACATACATAAAGACGATCAATGATATTATATTGCCAAGATGTGACGTGTTAAGGGTTCACATATTGAATCGTTTATTGCTTGGCGAACAATACACGATTGCTCAAAAATACCAAAGCTTGAGCAATTAGGCGGTTCCGGCCAACTTTGGCACACAGAAAAAAATCATTTTATACTTGCGATTACCGTGGTGATGCTCCACATTCAAACATTAACAGTGACTATGTGTTTTAACTAATTGCATGCCAAACAAAAATAGTGGTCCTGACCAAACCGAAATTCATGGCAGAAAATGGGAAGTAGGGGTGTGTGACAATAATGTTGTGAAAATGGTTAAAATTGTAGCAGATATACTGCATGATATATACAATTAAAGGAGATTGCACAGGGAACACGATAGATTTAATAATTAATAGATACGTTAGAAATATTATGACAGCAATGAGAGGTTAAGTAATACAAATTTAAATTAAAGAGGTGACAGTCATGACAAATTTCCACTTATCAAGGCGATATTTTGTATTGCAGATAATCCAGTTAAACACACCACTAGTCTTCAATAATATTACAAGAACTGTTCCATAACACCAATTAAACACAATTAAAACATAGTATTTTGAAGCACATAATTTTCACACAAAATAGAAAATGTCCGGGACACACTAGGCAAATTGAACTGAGGTAGTACTGAGTAAACAATATAAACACTATTTTCTGTTTAGTTATAATTATTATTCTCTTAAATATAATTATTTAAATACTCCTTAAATACTGTGTGATAGGCAAAGTAAATTTAGTGGCACAAGTGTGGCCCTCATATTATGAGGAGCATTCACTGTTAGTTTTCTTTTAAATTTTGACTGTCTTCTAAATAATTAACTTAATACTGCACGTGGTATTAGTTTTATAATCTTTCACAAACTCCTGTAAATAACAATGACTATAAAATAAAATTGTTTAAAACGGTAATATTATTAAAATATATAAAAATGGATCCTAACGTCTTGCTTCACACTGGCGGAAGCGAAATCTTTCTATGTAAATTTTAATTTACAGGAGCACTAAAAATTGCTGTAAAATAAGAGAACTGGAACAAATAACGCACTATCTATACCCAACCAACCTATAGGTTCACGGGTGCCAAAACCGTTCCATTAAACAGACCTATTGGTTCATGGCAGAGAATCATGTGAGCTAAATTATAATTCATTTATTCACTTTACACACACACACACACACACACACACACACACACACACACACACACACACACACACACACACACACACACACACACACACACACACACACACACACATATATAAAACAATAAGGCAACTGGGACTGATGGAATTGCTGCTGAATTTATAAAGGCAGGTGGCCATGCATTACATCAAAAGCTATACGAACTAATAATAAAAATCTGGAGGACAGAAGAATTACCCCATGACTGGAAAGAGTCATTATTGATACCTATCTTTAAGAAAGGAGACAAGTTCCAATGTGGAAATTATAGAGGAATATCACTACTGTCCACAAGCTATAAGATACTATCTGCAGTATTACTAAATAGACTAAAACCATATTCAGAAGACATATTAGGTGACTACCAGGCGGGGTTTAGACAAAACAGATCAACAATAGATCAGATATTTATCTTACGACAAATAGCCGAGAAACATTGGGAATATAAAAGAGATCTCCATAACATTTTTGTGGATTTTAAAAAGGCTTATGATAGTGTCCATAGGAATAGTCTATGGAATGCTATGCAGGAATTTGGAATACCAAGGAAGTTAATCAACATGACCAGACTATGCATGGAAGATACTTATAATATAGTAACATATAAAGGCAGGAAATCAGACCCCTTCCAAATAACATCTGGCTTGAAACAGGGTGATGCACTATCGCCGCTACTCTTCAATCTGGCTCTAGAGAAAGTTGTAAGGAAGGTAAAGGAGGAATGTGATATTGGAGGAACATCCAAGCTGCTTGGTTATGCAGATGATATAGATATTATAGGGCAAAGTGAACAAAAGACATTGGAAATATTGACTCACTTAAAGGGAAAAGCCCAACAGATGGGGCTGGTTATCAACCAAGATAAGACAGAATATATGGTAATTTCAAGAGACGGAATGGCTAGAAACTCTGGCCACTTACAAATAGATAATATGACCATTAAAAGAACGGAAACATACAAATACCTGGGTACGATCTTCAACTGCTCCAACATCATAAGGGAAGAAATACAAACTAGAATCAACTCTGGAAATAAGATATACTATGCACTACAACATCTACTAAAATCAAAGGCGCTATCTCGTAACACCAAAATCACAATATACAAAACACTGATCAGACCAGTTGTGCTGTATGGCTCTGAAACCTGGAGTACAACGAAAGGAGACGAAGCCTTGTTACAAACCTTTGAGAACAAAATTTTAAGACGCATCTTTGGGCCCATTAGGGATACACAAAGTGGAGAGTGGAAAAGAAGAAGTAACAAAGACATTTATGATATGTTTAAGTCCCCGCTAATCACTGGTATCATGAAGGCTAATAGACTACAATGGCTGGGGCATATAGAAAGAATGGAAGATAATAGGGAAACAAAACTCGCTTACACTCAGGAAATAAATGACCGTAGACCCCGAGGTAGACCAAGAAGGCGGTGGAGAGATAATACATGTACAGACCTGCAAGCACTTGGAATCAACGACTGGCAAGAGAAGGTCCACCAGAGAGACGAATGGAGACGGATTGTATTTGCAGCAAAGAACCTCAATGGCTCGGAACGCTGAAGAAGAAGAAGATATATATATATATAACACTGAATTATGCACCTGAGGAGATACAGTGAAATATACCAGGCAATAAATCGAGCAACATACTGTTTGTGGTTTCTGTATTCAAATTCTCAAAAAATTGTCTGGCATCCGTTTCTGTGAAGGTGAGTCGACCCCAGAACCGTACTGGTCAGAAAAATAATCCTGCCTCTGCGGCGGGTTGAACCCTGGCCACTGCCTCGCCAGACAGGGCTACTAACCTCTATGCAACCACGGCTTTAAGCAACAACCATATCGGCGAAAAGTGAGTATTATCAAGTGCGGTGTATTCTCTGTATTATGATTGATTGATTGATTTAGGAACTGACATCACAGTATTCGGGGCATTTCCATAAGCGCTCCATCCCCACCCTCAGAAGCCAGCGAAGAGTTCCAACCCCAATATTACCAGTAGCAATGTGATTATATGTGCGTCTCGCCTTTCCTCTAAGCGTTCTCTGTATTATATACTAGCTGACACGGCCCGGCTTCGCCCAGACTCTGGTGGGGAGCATCTCATTTAATTCATATAAGTAGTCATATAAGCTCCCGTTCCCGACTGTCTGTCTGTCTGTCTGTCTATCTATCTGTCTGTCTGTCTGTCTGTCTGTCTGTCTGACCCGGCCCAGCCCATGGTGGAGAGCATCTCATTTAAATCATATAAGTAGTCATATAAGATCCCGTTCCCGACTATCTGTATGTCTGTCTGTCTTGGGTAAATGGAGGAGGGAGGAGGAAGAGGGAGGTGGAGGAGGGAAGAGGAGGGAGGAGGAGGGAGGAGGAGGGAGGAGGAATAGGAGGGAGGAGGAGAGATTAGGAAGAGGAGGGAGGAGTAGGGTGGAGGAGGAGGGGGAGGAGGAGGGAGGAGGAAGAGGGAGAAGGAGGGAGGAGGAGATCGCAGGAGGAGGAGGAAGAGGAGAGGGTGGAGGAGGAGGGAGAGGGAGGAGGAGGGAGGAGGAGGAGAGAGTAGGCGGAGGGAGGAGGCGGAGGGAGCAGGAAGAGGGAGGAAGAGGGAGGAGGAGGAGGGAGGAGAAGGAGGAGGGAGGAGTAGAGAGTGGGAGGAGGGAGGAGGCGGAGGGAGGAAGAGGGAGGAGGAAGAGGGAGAAGGAGGAGGGAGGAGAAGGAGGGAAGAGGATGAGAGGGAGGAGGAGGAAGAGGGAGGAGGAGGAATGTGAAGGGAGGAGGAGGGAGGAGGTAGAGGGAGGAGGAGGAGGAGGGAGGAGGATAGAGGAGGAGGAGGGATGAGGAGGAAGAGGGAGGAGGAGGAATGTGAAGGGAGGAGGAGGGAGGAGGTAGAGAGAGGAGGAGGAGGGAGGAGGAGAATGGAGGAGGAGGGATAAGGAGGAGAGGGAGGAGGAGGGGGAGGAGGAGGGAGGAAGAAGGAGGAGGGAGGAAGACGGATGAGGGGGAGGAGGGAGGGGTAGGAGGGGGAGGAGGAGAAGGGAGGAGGAGGAGGGAGCAGGAGGAAGGAGGAGGGAGGAGGAGGAGGAAGAGGGAGGAGGAGGGAGGAGGAAGAGAGAGGAGGGAGGAGGAGGAATGTGAAGGGAGGAGGAGGGAGGAGGTAGAGGGAGGAGGAGAGAGGAGGAGGAGGGAGGAGGAGGAGAAGGGAGGAGGAGGAGGGAGGAGGCGGAGAGGGAGGAGTAGGAAGGAGGAGGGGGAGGAGGGAGGAAGAAGGAGCAGGAAGAGGGAGGAAAAGGAGGAAGAGGGAGGAGGAGGATGGAGGAGGAAGAGGAGGGAGAGGGAGGAGGGGAAGAGGAAGAGGGTAGGAGGAGGGAGGAAGAGGGAGGAGGAGGAGAAGGGAGGAGGAGGGAGGAGGTAGTAGGATGATTGATAATTCCATCCCACCAGGTTAATATGTTATCGCGGACCTCAGAGAGAAGTGTCTATGTAGAAGACCATTTCCTGGACGTACGTATTTTGGGAGGGGGAGGAGGGAGGAGGGAGGAGGGAGGAGGAGGAAGAAGAAAAAAAAACTACGACAGTTGGCTGCTCTGGAATGAAAGGAAGGCGTGTAGAAAATTTCATCTCAATCGGATGGGCCGTTCGCGAGCGCATAAAGGACAGACGGACATACGGACAGACAGACAGACGGAGATCCTTTTTTATATATAAGATATGGTAGCGCCTGTGTATTACCGGTGCCCGTACTACGTGTAGAAGGAATGAATTGTATCTCTCTAAACTACTATCCATGTCGTAAGAAGCGACTAATGATGATTGGTGTGAGGCTGGTTACCAGATCTGGTAGACACCTTCAGCTGCACAATTCAAACAACGACAGTTAGTTTAGTTTGGTTTAGTTTAGTCGACGGATCAACATCACGGCACACGGGTGTAACCCATAAGTGCTCTGTTCTACTCCTACCTAAAGCCTGAGTCCGGAGGTCTCAGCTCAGTGCACGAACTCCGTAGCACCAGCGAGGATCCTGAAATACTTTTGGTAGATTGTCAATTCGAAATTTTGTCTGGGCAGCGCCGTTAGGTTATTCTTTTTCGATTTCTAACTGCCAAGGGATTTTTTACGTGTGCAACAATACACACAGGCGTCCGATCTCAATACCCACAGACCAAAGAAAATTTTGTTACTAGAAGCCCAGGTGAAAAAATCCCGACCCTCACCGGGGCTTGAACCCGGGACCGCCAGCACTCGAGGCGGGCACCATACCTCAAGATCACTCAGCCCCCCCCCCCCCCCATCCATTGTTTGTGTAACCATTGTTCTATATATACATCCATAAACAACGACAATCAAGTCTAAAGATAAGGAAGCAAGACTAACTCAGTGAACACGATGAAATGAGGCCCTCATAGAAGAAGTATAATGGGATGCAGAGAAAGTCGATCTCCGACGTACCTTCTTCCACGTTGGAACGTATTCAAGACTGGCATTTGAAATGTTTCGTATTGAGAACGACAGCACAGGTGGTAGAAGAAATGATGCTTTATATCAAGGAGAAGAGAATTAAAGACAGCGATAAATAATAAGGGGTGGACGTGTACGAAACTGGAAAAGATAACAAACGATAGATCGGTTTGATAGAAGTTCCTTAAGGGTGTATGTTCCAAGTGGGAGATAGGGCAGAAGAAGACGATTATATGGAGCAGAGACATGGGGTAGGAACAAGCAGCAGATAGAGAGAATTAATGTATGTGTATTATGTATGCATAGAACAATGGATACACAAATTGTCAAGTAAAGAATGCTGTTGTTTTTGATGATTTAAATTTCCGTGAGAGAATGTGTTGTAGATGTCAGCTTCAAGGATTTATTTTGTTGTTTATTTTATGTTGTGCAATATCTTCAGTATGCACCTTGTAAAAAGCAGCAAAATATGTGAGACAATAAACTGTACTGACGAGAAGCAGCGAAATATGCTAGGCAATACATCGTGCAATCTATTATTTGTTTCTTCATTATTCACATAAGGAACCAACCAACGAACGAACGAACTTTATTTTCAATGGGTTAAGAACTGGTCACGCAGGCCAGTATGACATTCTAGCCTTCTGATCTCTCTGCTCTCATACATTATTTCATTCATACATCACTTTTGAAGCTAATCCAAGACAACAACGACAACAACAGAAGCAATGTATGCATCATATTTGCATAGAAAATGTTGCATGTAAACGCATGGGACTGCTAAATAAAGTAGGATTGACAAGAAGTTGGTGAGCTAGCTCAAGATTTGAAATATGAAATATTGTGGGCACACAGAAAGAAGATGTGCCGCGGTAACACAGTGACTAGAACTCTAACCTCCCGGGACTGTGGTCATGTGTTCGTATCCCCAATCAGACGTACTTTATTAAATTTTTAAAAAATGTTGTTGCGTATCCTTTACGGGACATTGCAGTCAACACCAGCATTTTTCAGCTGCTGTTGATGTACTAGGCAAGTGTTACGTTCAGTAGTTTGCCATTGCTTTCTGAACGACCGGCTCCTATACCAGCACGTTATAACACAACGCGACACGGTCTGCTGCACAAATCAGTCGCAGCTGAGCTTCGAACGCCTGGTACCCGGCTCACGAACCGCGTTCGCAAGCCTTTGGCCACGGAGACCGGTACTTATTAAATGGGTACTGTGGCATAATTGCTAACCACCATTATTCAGTTGACAAGAATTCAAGCCAAGAAGAGGAGAAAATATAGAACAATGGACTTTGCTAACGCAAACTGAAACAAACCTTTAAAACTTAATGCAACAATAAAACCGGAACTGGAACAAGTGACAGATGACGTCAATTCTAGGAAACATTTCATCAGCCCAAACTCAGGAGATCATTGGATAAACAGCGACACGTGACAACGCCTCTATTCGGAAACCCGCGTAGAATATGTTAATCGCGCACTCTTCCTAAAACATGCCTGATGAACAGACGTGAAAGCTAGTGTGACCGATTTTCAAATAGGGAAGGCAGAATGTCTGGATCCCAGGTGAGCTTGTTAGTCCTTAAATTGAACTGATGACCAGATGTATCAAAGGCCCAGGAATGGTATTCAGTGTTTGTAATGTCAATTGAAATATATTATTATAAATTAAAACCTCTGAAGTGAAAAAAATGTTTGACTGTTCCATTCTGACGACGCATGAGCCGTTTCCCGGGCAAACGTACAATCTAATACTCTTTTCGAATACTGCAATCTCTGATATTCTTAAAGATAATTATTAACTTTAAGAAGTGCATACTAATACTACATTCTATTCTAGACAACTGTACGAAGTGATGATTCTAAAGCAATCTTGTGCATTTCGTCAGAAACACTGTTAAAAATGCTATCACTATCTACAGTTGATAAGACAGTTCGTGTATTAGAATAAGTGCCTCGTTTAAAACAGACTTATCTATGCCTATTTACAATCTAGAAAGCTGAAAGAGAAATCAAATCTTTCCTTTCTGCTTCATCTATTGAATAAATAGGGTTTGATGGAATAAATATTTATATTTATGTCACAATTTAATTAGTTAAGGGCACTTATGAACTGCATTACATCAGAAAAGTTGTGCTTCGTGAAACTCCACCACCAGAAGTTGACTTAACTCATTACTCAACACAACTTAACAAACACAACCACCCACAACTCAACACTCAACACCACAACAACAACAGATAATGGGAGAGGAGTTATTATACACAGAAGAAGAAGAAGTTGGTTAATTGGGAAAACACAGAGAATTATTTATACACACTACAAACCCAATTGAGTGATAGAAATGTTATAAATGTATGTCATTTATTTACATGCATCTTGACACTTCCTCACTCTTGTCACTGTCTTACTGTACACGTTTCATTGACCCCAGGTCAAATGAGAACTTACATACAGCAGGAACCAGTTGATACAAGGCGTACACAGTGTGATAAACTCTGACCACCCCAAATTAACCCAACACTAGATTAAAGAAAAGAGGAGGGGAGGGGAACTGGTTCCTACTTCAGGAATTTAGATTTCTTCCGACCTACTTCTAGAATATTGTATTGGGAAGATTGTATATGTTTATGTGAATCTTACACAGTGAAATCTTGGTGGCAACCCATTGGCAACCAATGGGCATCCAACTGGCAACCAACTGGCCAACAACTAAACCAGACCACATAGAGAAAGAGATGAACCGCACTTGAGATGGAGGATGACTTGGCCATGAGCAGAGTATGGGGAGGCCTTCAGAGGAGCTACACGGGCAGACCTGAAGCGGATCTATCAGTCAATGGACCCAGGCCTATCCTAATCCTCCAAAGCATAAGGGTATCACTTTCTTAGAAAGAAAACACACAACACTCAGTTTTCAAGAACTGATACTAATTATAGATTCATCATTATCACACTTAACATGTACAATATTCAAATGTATACCATGTTTCAACTCTTATTGACATCTCATGTATTGATGCTTGTTTGTTGATGGTCTGTGACATTGGTCTTATATGCATTTTTCTAAATTATCTTGTATAAACCAACATGGAAAATGAATAACAGGCCAGAAGACACAGGCCCATTCAATAAATAATTAACTGTCACTGATCTTATGTTGATTATTGGTTCAAAGTATCTGTGATTCACCATCTTATGTGTGTACACCAAGTTGTCAAGATCTATTGTGATTGGTTATGTGTTTAATTGTTTAAAACCAAATTAACTCATGAAGGAATATTAAATTGGGAGAGACTCAAGGTCTATCAACTGCTCAATATCCATGCTTTCTTCATATAAATCAAGCTGAGAGACTTCTCCAGACTTTCCTCAGATTTGATAAACTAAAAGGGGGGCTCAAGAGCTATAAGAATCCTTGGAGAAGCGGCAGATTCCCAGTTGGTATTTTCTATTTTCACCAGGGCCATAATCTATATCTGCTAGACAAAATTAAATAAGACGAGGCCTGCAGATAACTCGAGGGTCATATTCTGGGGTTATTGAAGACAGAAGAGGATTGGGCCCAACTTCTTTGATTAGAAATGGGGCATGCACCACAGTGATTTCCCACTCCCTTCAAAAATATATGACAGGTACCAGGAAATGACATGGAAGATAACGGTGGCCACTGTGACGTTGACAAGATCATCTATGGAATATCGATTGATCTATCAAATATGGGGCTAGCTCCATGTACCTAATAAGCATCAAGACGCGTGAAAGGTTCTTTACTAACATTACCTACATAGACAGATACTGTACCATGAAAACCAATGGCAACGTAAGCCCGTAAGCATGTAAGAGGACTACAACAGTCGAAACGGCAAAAGAGACAGACCGCGAATAGCATCATAAATACTGTAGGCGATATATCATGAATAGATTTTATTTAGAGGTAACAAATAGAGTGGCGTGAATATCTTTTGAGAATAAAGCCTAGGTCAACTGAATATTAATCATCACAGAAGCAACTATTATCGTGTTGTTGGGCCATACTTTTTTCAATGTACCTGTGTTCTTAGGTCAAAAACATAAATCTTATATGTCTTTTGCAGGACGATGCCATCAACCCGAACCCCAGTTGTTTGATTAGGCAGTTTTACGTTCAGTAGTTTGCTATATCTTTCTGAACGTGAAGTCAGCCTTGAAGTCCAAGTGGCCGATGTAGAGAATGACCCCCGTGCACTGGCGGTAGGACATCGGAAGTTAAAGAGCAAGCGTATTATGACCCGCAGACACGCAGATCACCGATGTAGAGACAGACCCCCGTACACTGGCGGTAGGACATCGGAAGTTAAAGAGCAAGCGTATTATGACCCGCAGACATACAGATCTCAAGTATACCGAGCTGAAAATAGGTACCAGGACATGTCTACGGAAATAAAGGCTGCCGGCACAATACTAACCTCTTCACCCATGAAGGAGCGAATGGTCTATACAAATATGAGTCTATCATCATGTGCTCAATGAGCTCAAAGCGTGTAAACGTGTCCTTTACTTTTACTAACTATACAGCCAGAGGCAGACTCAACACGATGGATATATGCAATTTACATTAACGAATTTGCCCCGAAGCAGTTTCCTGCTATGGGTCTATGATGTCATAACATATTGTAGGCTTGAATAATGCACCTTCGTCCAACCGTGCTGATGGCAGCAGTGCAGTTCGCTATCAGCGGTGTTAACGCGCCTACCATGGGTAGAAAAGCCTAACTAAACAAAGGCGGATGCGACGTAAGAAAAGCAACACACCTGGCCTTGGAACGCAGGTGTAGAGTTCCCACATTCTTACATTTAACAGCAAGATTAGATTAAGACTAGAGGCATCATCCACCTGGGGCTAGACAATTAACAGCAGACAATAGATAAGATCTCAAGACTGAAGCAAGAGAAATGAGAAAGCTAAACTCTACCATCGTGACCAGGGGCAGATTAAAATGGATATAAACTGCACCGAATTTGAAATGCTGACATCAAAGGTATGTCTCTCATCCTCTTTCGAGTATGTTATCAAACCTATCTTCTTTACAAAGTCGCCGTAGCATAGTGATACGTGGGCTTGGTTACCAACGACAGCGTCCTTGGTTCAATTCCCAGCAGTCTAGTACGACAACTGCGTGAGAATCGGTGGCGATTCTCCCCGCGTCGGTAACTTACGGGATGTGAGCCGGTCGCTCAGAAAGCAATGGCAAACTACTGAGCGGAATCTTGCCAAGAAATCAACAATAAGCTGAAAGATGCTGATGTTGACAGCGATGTCCTGTAAAGGAAATGTGAAAAAAAAGTACGACACTGGGTAACGTTCCAGCCTCATCAAAAGAGTACTGGATAGTTTATTGAAATTTCTGGGAATTGTCTGGAAAAGAAAGCTGGCGAAGGAGGGATGCGACCACCCTAATTCAGTGAAGTCCTAATAAAGTGCTATAAATGAACTTGCATCTGGCAAGGCTCCAGGTAGGGATAGGATTCCAAAAGAGGTAATCAGGAGTGGGCAAAAGACATCACTCTACAGATCCACCAGCTAATAGAGCTATGTTGGGGAGAAGGCAAGTCCCACAGGATTTCAAAGATTCAAGCATCATAACACTGTACAAGGAAAAAGGCGATCGGAGCGACTGCAACAACTATAGGGGTATCTCACTTCTGTGTATTGTTGGAAAAAGTATTTGCCAGAATTGTTCTGCGCAGACTTCAAGTCCTAGGAGATCAAATCTATCGCGAATCACAGTGTCGCTTTCGACAGAACCGGTCTACCATTGATATGATATTCTCATTGCGTCAAATGCAAGAAAAATGTCGTGAACAGAATCAACCACTGTTTATTGCCCTCATCAACCTCACAAAGGCATTTGATTTGGTCAGTCGTGAGAGTCTGTTCAAGGTACTAAAGAAGATTGGTTGCCCACCAAATCTTCTGTCCATTGTGGAATCGTTCCACACAGGCATGAAGGGTATAATCAAGTTCGATGGTGCAACTTCTGAAGAGTTTGAAATCAAGAGTGGAGTTAAGCAAGGTTGTGTACTAGCTCCCACCCTCTTTGGAATATACTTTTCACTTCTACTGAAATATGCCTTTCGTGATCAGGATGGTGGTATATACATTCACTCACGCTCAGATGGCGGCCTCTATAATGCTCAGATATTGAAGGCCAAGACCAAAATTAGGAGGGCACTGATCAGAGAGTTGCTTTTTTCAGATGATGCTGCAGTTACGACCAACTCTGGGGAAGAATTACAATGTCTACTATCTGCATTCTCCAATGCTTGTTCTGAATTTGGTTTAACAATTAGCAAAAAGAAGACGATTATGTCACAAGGTGCACATGGGGTACCATCAATCTTTATTGACGACGCCGAACTAGAGATGGTAGACCATTTTACATATCTAGGATCAGTGGTAAATAGCAAATTATCCCTAGATCAGGAAATCAACATCTAGATTGGTAAGACAGCAACAACAATGAACAGGTTAAGAAAATTAGTCTGGAAGAACAGGAAACTTACTGCCAAAACAAAAGTCCTTGTTTATCAAGCCAGTGTCATTAGTACTCTGCTTTATGTCAGTGAAACCTGGACAACTTACTCACACCAAGAAAAACGTTTAACCAGCTTTCATATGCGATGTCTGCGAAGAATTCTTGGTATTAAGTGGTAAGACATGTCAGAGTCTTAAACTTGGCTCGTTATCCCTAAAACATGTGAGACAAGTACAAGTACAACATGATTGGACTTGAGACACAACGACACGAAGTTCAATGGATTTATTTACCGATCACATGCAACACGATCTAGGTCGGCATGTGATAATCATTACATTACATATATGATACATCAATACACTTACAGACAACCCACAGCTTACAGTCTATCTCACAAGATGTACAAGCACTCGACTTTCGGGCACAGAACTACACAAGCCTTTCTCTCTCTATACGTCCTGTCTGGTCCGAGTACCCCAAGCTGTCTGTCTGTTTCTCGCAAAGCGCTTGCCCCCTGTGGATTTGCTTCACGAGGCCTGCGTGCGTCTTGCGTTGTCCTTGCCTGACCGCTGGCTATCGCGTCAGCCAGCAACCTGTGGGCAGGTAACTAATACTCGCCTGGCGGGCGTAACGATGTTACTGCATCCCGGTTGGGGACTATTCGCCTGGCGGGCGTAACGATGTTCCTGCATCTCGGTTGGAGACATTCCAGATTCTGACACGCTCCCCCGGGGCTTCTCCATGAAAGATGTCATCTTTCATGTATACTCTATATACAAAGCGGGTTAATATTTTAACCATGTCAGAATCGATCCCTCTGTTGTTATATACATTGGTATAGAAATACATAATAATACATATAATGGCATAGAAATACATAAGAAATGCAAGTTGTATTTTAAGACATGTGGCGTTCAATTTTTACCACTTGCCAAGTTACATCCTCTCGATGGATGATTACCTGAGTTGCAATATTGACCCAGTCAGATCGGTAGCAACAGCTTTCCAAGCAACTACCTCGCGAAAAAAAAAGTAATAGTATGCTCGTTGTAACCAAAAAACATCTGGTAAGACCGTAATACGACTTTTTATAAGCCGCATTCAACGTTCGAGTTCCGACCTCATTTGGCCATGAGCTCTTCCGTCGGTCTACATCGTCGGTAACCCCATACCATGCTCAGTTGATGACTTCTTGGAGTGTTAACAATCTGGCAACACCATGGCTATTTATATACAACACACATTCGAATACATTTCAATTTATCGCCCTTGGTGTAATAATGTAATAACAATTAAATGAAAGGGACATAATTTCAAACAATCTTAAATTTAATAATTTACAATTATTGTTCTATTTCTCAGCGTCATCGCTTGATGCTTTTCCATACTAGCGAAAAAATGTCGATTGTATGAATAAGTTAATCAAGATATGATTCTAAGATTACACTAGTTGAAAGACTATTAATACACAATTCGTGTATTCGAAATTGATGATTCTTAAACATTTTAGAAGCGTCATACCTTTTTAAGGTTTTGTTTGTCGTCTGCTAATTTTGGACTAAATTTATAACTTATCCGGAAGTACACACGAACAGCTGATGTTGAAAAATTCTATAACACACATGTTCCGGTCTGATGTAGAAATTCGGAATGTAACTGTTCTGATAGTTCATGTGTTGGATGTTTCGCTGGAAATCTTCTGGATTTCCATTGACTGCAGTGGTGTAAATGTCAACGTTCAGTTCACTCTTTCACACACGGATTAAAAATATCACTGGAAATGTTCCACTCGCAGATACCACTGATAAATTGGATAGTTCGCTTGCGGTAAGTTCAGAGCGAATGTAGCACTGTTCTTGTTTCGTAGTATATGTACAATTAATATTGTTCGCTTTCTACCACATACTACACAATTATTCAAGACACTTACTACAGTAATAATAAAATAAGAAAACTATATATAATGGGCATAAACCCTATCACATCACATAGTAGACACACAGCTTTTCGTGGAAAAAAAATCTTCACTGATGGCTGTGTTGGTCTGAGTGTATTTAACACACTGCACTCAGACATTAGTGCTTACTGGGTCGGTCGGACAACGGGACAACAGATCGGCAATCGTGTTGGTTCTGCCTGCAATATGTCGAACTTCAAAGCTGTAATCTTGGAGTTTAAGAGACCAGCGCGCTATCATTTGGTTGGTAGGCATTCCTGAAGTAATAAATTTCAACGGACTATTGTCGGACTCAACAATGAAATGACGTCCCAGGAGGAATCTGGAAAATTTAGTTATACCCTCCACTAGAGCAAGGGCTTCCAACTGCGGTGTCGACCAAGCGCGTTCTCTAGGTTTTAATTTTCTAGAGAAGTAGTATACAGGGTGTAGGATGTTATCATGTTCCTGTAACAGAACTGCTCCAATCGCTACGGAGCTCGCGTCTGTGCGTAATCTGAAAGAAATAAGAAAATTTGGCAATTTGAGACTGGGATTCTTTAAACTATTCTCAGAGAAATAAGATAATACTTTCTGGAATGCAAATTTTAGGCATTCATTGCTTACAATATTTTCAGGTTGATCTTTCGTTAGTAGGTTAGTAAATTTTTCAGTCAGTTCAGCAAAATCAGGTATGAACTGTCTATAATAATTTAGTAATCCTAACACACTTCTGACTTGCTTTTTCGTAGTCGGAAGTGAGAGTTTCAGTATTTTGGACACGATGTTATCGTCTGTCGTGACAAAGCCATTAGATATCCAAGAAGGATATTTCCTGATAGGCTATGTCTACTTTTGTAGGCTTTACCATCAGTCCGTGCTGTCTGATCCGTTCAAATGTCTGCTGTAATGTCTTTATATGGTCTGTCATTGTCTTTGTGTGAACACAAATGTCGTCCATGTAACAGATAATGTTTGGTATGTCTACTAGTAAAAGTCGTGTCATCCGTACGAATGTCGCTGGGGCATTGACCAGCCCAAATGGAAGTTTGCATCATTCGTACAGTCCCCAAGGTGTGGCAAATGCTGTCAGGTGTCTGCTCTGTTCGTCTACCGTTATCTGCCAGTAACCTTTCGTCATGTCTACCTTCGTAAAGAATCTAGAGTCTGTCAGTTCGGTCAGTAGATCTTCAGAGTTGGACATTGGTTCTAGATCTAGAAGAGTTATTTTATTTAATTTTCTATAGTCGATACAGAGTCTTATCGTATTGTCCTTTTTGCGTACCATGACCATTGGAGATGAGAAATGTGATTGGGATCGTCTAATGATGTTGTTTTTCTCTAAACTAATGACTTCCTGGTGTAAGTTTTCTTTGTAATGCACTGGAATGGTGTAAGGTCTGCATCTTATGGGTGTGTTTGAAGTGAGTGTGATGTGATGCTGTACTAATTATGTTTGTCCTGGGTTGTTGGAGAAGATGGTGTTGTACTGTTGTATGAGATGTTTGCAGCTGTCTGTTTCTGCTTGAGTTAGGTTTGGGTTTATTTTGATTTCTTTCAAGCAGTTCGTCGTGTCTAATGCAGGTGTCGGAATTTCGTTACTATCTTCGTCATCTTCATGGTCTATTATTACTGTACAAGCTATTGTATCGTGTTGTTCGTTATCTCTGTTGTAATATGGTCTTAGCATATTGATGTGGAATATTTTGTGTTTGTCTTTTATGTTAATCTCATAGTCTACAGCTGAAATCTGTCTTATTACTTTAAATGGTCCTTGCCAAGAATCAGTCACTAAGTGTCTGTCACTAGGTAAGAGAAGAAGTACGTCCTGTCCAGGTGTCAACGTTATTGTCCTGTTACCTTTGTCTGCATATTGTCTATATGTAGCACCAGATACTTTTAGTGCTTCTTTTGCAATTATACAAGATGTGATGATTCTTTCACGCAATGATGTAACGTATACGTATGATGATATGGGTTTAAGTAAAGGAGTGGCTTCAGTTAACATTTGATGATAGATAGTCAATGGGCCACGTGGTTTGGCACCATAGATAAGTTCAAAAGGAGAGAACCCAGTACTAGAATGTGGCACTTCGCGATAAGCAAAAAGTATAGCAGGCAAATACAAGTCCCAGTTGTTGGGATGTTCTTGCGTGACTTTAGCAAGCATATGCTTTAAATCACCGTTAAACTTTTCTATGATACCCGTTGAGTGAGGGTGATATGGAGAATTGAAACATTGCTTCACCCCTAACATTTTGGTGAAAGCTTGAGTAGATGCGGCAATGAACTGACTTCCCCTATCTGATAGGATAGTGTCTGGAAATCCTATCCGTGAAAATATATGGAAGAAAACTTCCATTATATCATTGGCAGTTATGTTCTTTAGCGGAATCGCTTCAGGCCAGCGACTACATAGATCAATGAAGGTAATAATATATTTATTCCCTCTGGTTGTTATCTGATTAAGAGGGCCCACTATGTCGACAGATATTTTCTCAAAAGGTCGACTGGCTAAGTCAGTGATTTGTAATTTTGCCTGTGGGTGTTTACCTTTCTTTACTAGTTTTTGGCAGATGTCACAACTTCTGCAATATTGCTTAATGTCATTGCAGAATTTGGGCCAATAAAACTGTGTTAGTAATCTTGATCTGGTTTTAGAGTATGCCATATGCCCTGAAAGAGGTATATCATGGGCAAGATGTAATGCTTGCTTACGGTATTCAAGTGGCAAAACCGTTTGCTCTGTTGTGCTGTCACCTCTGGTATAGTACCTGGTGAGGATGCAATTTTTCAAAGCAAAATGCCATCTTGCATTTTTGGTTACCTTTGGCTTTTGGCCGATCAGATTAAAATATTTAGACAAAGAAGGGTCAGCCTTTTGGGCTGTTACAAAAGTCTCCTTCATGGTTATAGGAGGTAGTATTACTGGGCTAATCATTTCTATAGCCTCAGTTTGATTAATTTCATCTTGCACTCTAGCAGTAGATCTAGTTACTGCGATCACACATTCAATGATATCAGATGGTGATGAAATAGTTTGATCAATGATGTCATGAGATCTTAGTGCTACATTAGCTACCATACATTCATTTGGTGATACAACATTATCAATGATGCTATGTGATGGTGATGATGTTAAGTGCTCATCAATGCAAACAGATGTATATCGTGAGGCATATCATTCACCTCTGGTAAATTTCCAATGATAATATCACACACAGGGTTAGTTAATGCTGCGCATTTTACTTTCCCAGTGAGGAAAGGTGTCTGAATATATGCCCATGCTAATGGGTACTTTTTAATATTTCCAGAGAATGTTCTACATGTTACGTGCCTGCCTGTATAGTCTGTAGGCATTATGAACTTTCTCTTCAGTCCAATAAGTGAACTGCCTGTGTCCCGAAGGACTGTAGCGGGCTTGCCATTCACATATCCCTGATGGATGTTTATTCTGCCTTTGGAATCTATTACCAAATTAGCTTCTTCATTGGCAATAGGAATGGAGTGGCCGCATGTTAAAACGCCATCTTCATAAAAGGTATTACAAACAGTACATTTATTTGCGTTAAACATGTCAATAGCCTGTGCTGAGTTCACAGGATGTTTCTCTGATTGTTCTTCATCTGATGATGAACTATCAAATAGGGCGGCATTTGCTTTCTTGGTCATTTGCCTATTTTACAAGCATGACGATAATGCCCGTACGCCTTACAGAGGAAACATTTACGTGCATTTTTGAAGGCTTTACGCTCCTTATCTTGTCTATTTATGATGTTCTGTAGATATGTAAGATATGCGGGGTTTTTGTCACACATCTCACCTTGGTGGTGTGAAAAGGTACAATATCTACAATGATTGTATTTCTCAGAAGTAGGCTCATATGGTTTTTGTCTATTGTCCTGTTACCTTAGTCTGCATATTGTCTATATGTAGCACCAGATACTTTTAGTGCTTCTTTTGCAATTATACAAGATTTGATGATTCTTTCACGCAATGATGTAACGTATACGTATGATGATATGGGTTTAAGTAAAGGAGTGGCTTCAGTTAACATTTGATGATAGATAGTCAATGGGCCACGTGGTTTGGCACCATAGATAAGTTCAAAAGGAGAGAACCCAGTACTAGAATGTGGCACTTCGCGATAAGCAAAAAGTATAGCAGGCAAATACAAGTCCCAGTTGTTGGGATGTTCTTGCGTGACTTTAGCAAGCATATGCTTTAAATCACCGTTAAACTTTTCTATGATACCCGTTGAGTGAGGGTGATATGGAGAATTGAAACATTGCTTCACCCCTAACATTTTGGTGAAAGCTTGAGTAGATGCGGCAATGAACTGACTTCCCCTATCTGATAGGATAGTGTCTGGAAATCCTATCCGTGAAAATATATGGAAGAAAACTTCCATTATATCATTGGCAGTTATGTTCTTTAGCGGAATCGCTTCAGGCCAGCGACTACATAGATCAATGAAGGTAATAATATATTTATTCCCTCTGGTTGTTATCTGATTAAGAGGGCCCACTATGTCGACAGATATTTTCTCAAAAGGTCGACTGGCTAAGTCAGTGATTTGTAATTTTGCCTGTGGGTGTTTACCTTTCTTTACTAGTTTTTGGCAGATGTCACAACTTCTGCAATATTGCTTAATGTCATTGCAGAATTTGGGCCAATAAAACTGTGTTAGTAATCTTGATCTGGTTTTAGAGTATGCCATATGCCCTGCAAGAGGTATATCATGGGCAAGATGTAATGCTTGCTTACGGTATTCAAGTGGCAAAACCGTTTGCTCTGTTGTGCTGTCCCCTCTGGTATAGTACCTGGTGAGGATGCAATTTTTCAAAGCAAAATGCCATCTTGCATTTTTGGTTACCTTTGGCTTTTGGCCGATCAGATTAAAATATTTAGACAATGAAGGATCATCTTTTTGGGCTGTTACAAAAGTCTCCTTCATAGTTTTAGGAGGTAGTACCACTGGGCTAAGCATTTCTATAGCCTCAGTTTGATTAATTTCATCTTGCACTCTAGCAGTAGATCTAGTTACTGCGTTCACACATTCAATGATATCAGATGGTGATGAAACAGTTTGATCAATGATGTCATGAGATCTTAGTGCTACATTAGCTACCATACATTCATTTGGTGATACAACATTATCAATGATGCTATGTGATGATGATGATGTTAAGTTCTCGTCAATGCAAACAGATATTATATCATGAGGTATATCATTCACCTCTGGTAAATTTCCAATGATAATATCACACACAGGGTTAGTTAATGCTGCGCATTTTACTTTCCCAGTGAGGAAAGGTGTCTGAATATATGCCCATGCTAATGGGTACTTTTTAATATTTCCAGAGAATGTTCTACATGTTACGTGCCTGCCTGTATAGTCTGTAGGCATTATGAACATTCTCTTCAGTCCAATAAGTGAACTGCCGGTGTCCCGAAGGACTGTAGCGGGCTTGCCATTCACATATCCCTGATGGATGTTTATTCTGCCTTTGGAATCTATTACCAAATTAGCTTCTTCATTGGCAATAGGAATGGAGTGGCCGCATGTCAAAACGCCATCTTCATAAAAGGTATTACAAACAGTACATTTATTTGCGTTAAACATGTCAAAAGCCTGTGCTGAGTTCACAGGATGTTTCTCTGATTGTTCTTCATCTGATGATGAACTATCAAATAGGGCGGCATTTGCTTTCTTGGTCATTTGCCTTCCTTTACAAGCATGACGATAATGCCCGTACGCCTTACAGAGGAAACATTTACGTGCATTTTTGAAGGCTTTACGCTCCTTATCTTGTCTATTTATGATGTTCTGTAGATATGTAAGATATGCAGGGTTTTTGTCACACATCTCACCTTGGTGGTGTGAAAAGGTACAATATCTACAATGATTGTATTTCTCAGAAGTAGGCTTATATGGTTTTTGCCTATGATAGGGTTCTGATCGAGGTTTTTCATAGTTAGCCGATGCTACAAAATTTGTATCAATAGCTTCACTAGCAAAACAATGTTTATTGGCTGTATAATAAGCCGAACCACGTCTCTCAATCTGATCTACACTCGTACGTTCATTCTCTTGCCCAAATTTTTCAAAATGCTGATGGAAGGGATGAGATGACTTTATCCCTGATAATTAGATCTTCTAATTTCTGGTAATCTTTATTTATTTTGGCTGCTGAAGTCCATTTTGCAAATATGTCTCGGACTAAGCAGAGGTAGTCAGAGAACGTTTGAGTCGATTTTGGACTCAACTTGCTGAATTGTTCTCTGTAGCCTGCCTCATCTAGCATAAAATGTGCCATAATCTTTGATTTTAGATAATGGTAATCTTTCCTGAGGTCTTTGGGGATAGTCTCTATGACTTTCAGAGGTTCCACTGACAAACTCCTCATGTAAATAATATTCCATTCAGACATTGGGACCTGGTAATGGTCCATTAAGGTTTCAAAATTGTGGGTGAAGGCTGCAATGCAGTCACCTGAGGTATAATTTCTTACAATACCTTGATACTTTTTATACTGGTTTTGTTTCTCCAGTCTCTCAGATTTCTTAGACTCTTTGTTTATGGCAGTCTCAGTCTCAAGTTGTTTAATTTTTAGTTGTAATTCGAGCTCTTCTCGTTTACTTTGAGCTGCTATTTCTGCCTTCTTTAACTCTAACTCTGCTTCTTTGGTTTTTGCAGCTAATTCTAGCTCTGTTTGTTTCAATGCTGTTGCTGCCTCTGCCTGCTTTAATGCTGTTGCTGCCTCTGACTGCTTTAAGGCTGTTTCTGCCTCTACTTGCTTGGCAGCTCTTTCAGTCTCTGCTTGCTTTAATGCTCTTTCAGCCGCTCTTTCTTCGCGTTCGTGGTATTCAGAGTATTTCCTTTCACTCCACTTTGTTAACTCATCACCAGTTAACTTCAGCTTTAAACCCATCTTGATGAAGTCGTTTAATGAAGACATGATGGACAATTTAAATGCAAATGAGTTGTCAGACACTCAATTAGTTATAAGTTGTTAGTATAGTAAAAAATTTACAATTGTGTTCAACTTACAATTTGTGCCCAAATTTGCATCCGAAAGTATATAGAAAGAAAAATATACTCAAGTGTCCCCACGTTCACCCATGTCAGAGTCTTAAACTTGGCTCGTTATCCCTAAAACATGTGAGACAAGTACAAGTACAACATGATTGGACTTGAGACACAACGACACGAAGTTCAATGGATTTATTTACCGATCACATGCAACACGATCTAGGTCGGCATGTGATAATCATTACATTACATATATGATACATCAATACACTTACAGACAACCCACAGCTTACAGTCTATCTCACAAGATGTACAAGCACTCGACTTTCGGGCACAGAACTACACAAGCCTTTCTCTCTCTATACGTCCTGTCTGGTCCGAGTACCCCAAGCTGTCTGTCTGTTTCTCGCAAAGCGCTTGCCCCCTGTGGATTTGCTTCACGAGGCCTGCGTGCGTCTTGCGTTGTCCTTGCCTGACCGCTGGCTATCGCGTCAGCCAGCAACCTGTGGGCAGGTAACTAATACTCGCCTGGCGGGCGTAACGATGTTACTGCATCCCGGTTGGGGACTATTCGCCTGGCGGGCGTAACGATGTTCCTGCATCTCGGCTGGAGACATTCCAGATTCTGACAGACAAAATCACAAATACTGAAGTATTGGAAAGATCAGGATGTGTGACGGTTTATTCCATGCTCATTCTTCGTAGACTTAGATGGATATGACATCTTAGGGGGATGGATGATGGTAGAATACCAAAGGACATTTTTTGGTGAATTACAGATGGGTAAGAGATCTCAGGGTTGGCCTCTACTACGATACAAAGATGCTTGTAAGTGGGACACGATTGATACAGGCATTGATAATGCACATTGGAAGCAAGTCGCCGCTGAACGTGTTGCATGGAGGGCAAACATCAGGGGGGGGGGGACATCAGAAATGGAATAAAGACAAAGGAAAAAATTATTGCAGATAAGTCACACACCGAGCGTGTGAGACGTAAGATGGTGCATGATGGTGGAAATGACCACGTGTTCACATGCACCCACTGTGAACGGACATTTACAGCGCGTATTGGCCTTATCAGTCACATTCGCTACCGCTATGGGTAAAAGTTATTATGCCTTTATGAAGCACAAACTATCGTCTGTCAAGACGGCAAGGTGCCAATGATATATATATATATATATATATATATATATATATATATATATATATATATATATATATATATATATATATATATATATATATGGCCTTTGGCAGACTGTACAAGAATGTATGGGACCGAAAATGGAATAAGCCTGCAAACAAAGCTGAAAGTCTATAAAGCAGTTGTATTATCCACACTGCTATATGCTTGTGAAACATGGAATGTTCTTCAGCGACATGCTAGGGAATTAAACCACTTCCACAAAGTCTGCCTTAGGAAGCTATTGAAGATTAAGTGGCAAGACACTCTAAAATTTCACTGAAAGTTTTTGTAATTGATCTTGACACCTGGGAGACTGCTACTAAACACGTACATCATTACATAAGGGTGCAGTCACTTGTGAAGCAACCAGGTCTGCAAGAGCTGTGAAGAAAAGGCTGGACAGAAAAAGAACTGCAGGAGATCCTTCTCCTGGAACGTCAAGTATCTTTGCCCACATTGTCAAAGAACATTTCGAGTCAAAATAGGCCTTATCAGCAATCTTAGAACTCACGGCTCCATACTTTCAACCCCACTGGATGAAATGAATGGTCATCATTATTCTTGATGGACAAACAACACACACACACACACACACACACATATATATATATATATATATATATATATATATATATATATATATATATATATATCGTGTGTGTATGTGTGTGTGTGTGTGTGTGTGTGTGTGCATGTGTGTGTGTGCGTGCGTACGTGTGATGAGACGAGAATCATTGAAGAATATTGTGACAACTGCAAAGATCACTGAGAAAAGAGGCAGAGGCAGACCAAGGGAAATTGTGCTGGGTGGACTGAAACGGTCGCATGGAAGAATATCATCATCAGAGTTGATTCAGAGCAATAAGGACTGTGTTATGTGGAAAACATGATCGCCTACGCCATCTGGCAAAGGACACGATGTAGTTAATAATATAAGTAGTTAATAATAATTAGTTAATAACTTAACTAAATATTTCTGGCTTCTTACCACCTTGACACTCTTAGGGGGCGGCATATCAAGAGACTGCTGTAGAATCAGACATAAATTAAGTAGAAAGTGCAAAAACAGACAATTTTAATGATGCTGCATTTAAAAATAGTGGTTGAAAAGGCAAGAGTTTCAAACTTGATTGCATCGGGTTTTACTCTCTGTAGTTCTGATTTTCCCCGCATAGTAGCTAAATGCTTGCAGAAACATCGCACAGAGCACGAACTCCGTTGCTTCGACAACGACACCTAAGGGGTTTCCGGAGATCAAAAAAAAAAAAAAAATACTGTCGAGAACCGTCGAAAGACGTAGTCTGCAAATGTACCCATAATATTCTGAGCATGAGACAGACGGCTCAATCACTTAGCCATGGAGACACACAACACCACAATCCCCCCACGCCATGATACTGCAATATAAAAACAACAGAGCATCTGGGAACTTTATTTTTCTGTGTGTATCAACTTGATTTATAGGTGCATTGCGGGACCGGGTAATATTGCCTGCAGTCACCATGAAGGGCTGGACCTTCAGGCGGAAAAGAAGGGGGGAAAATGGATAGAGTCTTCACAACAAGAGATTAGAATACATCAAGACGAATCAGGTTTTAAAATGTGGATGGACTGTTTCTTGTCGTCGTTAAACACGATGGAGTGGCACATGAGGTTAGGTCAAGGGCACCTGCCACTTACAGGTTGTTTCAGACGATGGGGATTAATTCTAACGGAATTGATATAAAAATTACATGTGGGTCGGGAGATACGTTAGTGAAGTGGCTAGCTGGCTTGTCTAACGACACTTAGGTTATGTGTTCGAATTCATTCGAGGTGGTTTTATTTTATTATTTAAATAAAATATATAGATCTTGGCTGTTAGGTTGACCCAGCCTGCAATGGATGCCAGGAAATGTCCCGGGATATAACAACAGACGGTGTGATACTGAACCCATGACCCATCGGGTGCCCAGTTGTCTATGCAAAATAGGGATACCACCATATATCCGATGGATTAAATTGTTTGAAATTAACCCGGGCTCTAATTTAGACCTATCCTAAAATAGGTTAAATTAAATCTGGCTCTAATTTAGACCTACCCTAAAATAGGTAAAATTAAACCTGGCTCTAATTTAGATCTATCCTAAAATAGGTAACAGGAAATATCCCGGGAGGTAAAGGTGGCCAATGCCATTATGACAAAATCACCCACCGACTGAAGATTGCTATATACAAATATGGGTCTAGCCCAGTGTACATTAAGGCGTGTAAATGGGTCACTCAATTATTTTACCACATAGCCCCAATATGGGTTAAGACTCGGAGATGGGACCTCTATTGTTTAATATATGCAAGACAATTAGACAAGTAAAAGAATCGAGAGATGAAGAAGAAGATTGTCAGGTAAAGCCACGAGCAAGGTGAAACGGTAGGCAAAGATAGTATAGCCAGACAGATTTTAAGTGTACTCGAATTTAAAGAATCTCTTAGGAAAGAACCTGAATAAAGAAAAAGAAATAAAAACTAAGATGGATTGACTAAATAGGCAGTAACAAATAAAATCGAAATCCCATTGAAATCATCATCAAGTGCCATGCCGATAGGCGTGGGCGGTTATTGTTCGCTACCTCACACCAGAGCCTAATCAGATCTGTGTTCTTGTCCCGATCATCACATGCTGCCAAACCACCAAGGTATTTATCCTTTTGTCTTCCTCTTGCTCTCTCCCATCAAGCTTTCCAGTTGTCACAACATTTTCAAGTCAATTTCTCATGATAACATGTTGAAACAATGTTGACTGTCTACGTTTAATTTCCTCAATCCGTCTCTCACTTGTCTCTTGAATGACTGTCTCTTTTGATAATTTGTCTGTCCATGGTATTCTTTACATTTTATCGCAATAACCACATTTCCACCGCCATTACAATTACAGATTGCCATTACAATGTTATTGTTCTTTCTGGCTGGCAGCTACTCAGCTTGTCTGTTAATTGGCCATGTCTCACACGTATACAACAATATGGGTTCTATATAACACGTCAACACTCTTTTTCTCAGAAGAAGAAGAAGAAGAAGAAGAAGAAGAAGAAGAAGAAGAAGAAGAAGAAGAAGAAGAAGAAGAAGAAGCAGCAGCAGAAGCAGCAGCAGCAGCATAAGCAGCAGCGGCAGCAGCGGCGGCAGCAGAAAAAAAAAGAGGGGAGACGATGGACAGACAAGCCATTGTACTGTAACATCAAGAGATGCAGATATATATAATTCAGTAGTCTTATCCCTTAAGTAAGAACTTCGTCCGCAACGGCATTAAACCCAAGTATCACATTACAGTAATGAACCTGTTCTAGCCGTTTCACTTAAGCAGCCAGCTAAAGGAAATGTGAGTTAATTAAGCTCCAGTGTACATCGAGTGGCAGTCTGGAGTGTTTGGCATTTGCTGTTCGCGCTTCACGACTTGTTTATGAAAATCAGTTTTATGTTCATTTCACGAGTTCAAATACATTTAACTGATAGAAACTTGCCTCTTGTAATGTGCCATTCTGTCATCGTCTCGTTAATCTTTCTCATTTATGTTTCTCTCAATTGTCTGTTTTTCCGTCTAACTGTCTCTCTATCTATCGTTTCTTGATTCTAACAGTCTCCCTTGCACTCTCATTGTTTCCATCTCTGTCTGGCTCTTTCTCTCTCTGCCTTGTCCTCTCGTTGAATGTCTTCAGTGTTCTCTTTGACTCCCTATATGTCTGGTTGGCCCTGTAACCAAAAATATTATATACAATTCTTAGAAATGTTTCGTTTTATTAAAGTGATTATGAGTGTGAAGTCTTTGCCTGGTTCCTATTAACATAGATTTTGTTTCAGAAAAGTTAATTTGCATGCGTTTTGCATGACTCCAGTTAACTACACTATTTATTTCCTGTTGCAAGGATAATTCTAGCACATTACGATCAATAGCGTTTGTATATACTGTGCAGTCATCTGCAAATAGATCTCACGTCGACGACAGATATAAGGGAAGATCATTTATATACATGGCAAATAACAGAGGGCCAAGTATAGACCCCTGAGGTACACCATTATTAATGGCAATGGCTTGAGATAAAGATTTATTGTGTGATACTACTTGTTTTCTGTCTAATAAAAATGATTTCATTAATGACACTATATTAAAGCTTACAGTAGTTATATATGATGCCTATCACCCCCAAAATGTGGTGCCGCGTGGTGCGCACCACGTGGTGCGAGTGGTGTCTGTTGGTGGCGTGGTGCTGGGGTGATGTGGTGCGGTGGTGCTGGGTGTATGTGGTGCCTGTGGAGTGTGTCTTTGGCTTGTTAAGGTCGTTGTTTTTGGCGGGTAAAAATTTTTAAAAAGAAAAAAGTCTGATTTAATGAGCTGGAGGCTCTTCATGTGTGTGGTCAGGGTGGAGCGGAAGGCTCCGATGTAAATAGTAAGCGCAAAGAAGGTGGTGCCCGGTGGTGCGACGTGTATAGTGACGTCATCGGTCCCTCGTATTTGTATGTTTGGTCTGTTAAGGTCGAATTTTTGGTGGCAAAGTATGGTCTAAGGGGTAGCGGGGGTATTAGGGGTGATGTCTCCGCACCTCCTTGTCGCATCTTTACCATGTTAAGATCGCCGTTTTGGCAGGGTATTTATTTTTTTTAATTAAAAATAATTTAATTTTTTCTTTTAACTTTAAAAAAAAAATAATTTCAATGGAAAATAAAAGATATTAGTTAATAGTGGTCTTTAGTAGGCGGGGCTTAAAATCTATTATCAAACGGTGTTAGCTCATTAAATGAAAACCTTAAAAAGAGTAAAGATGGCCGCTAGTACGTGTTGTAGTGGTATGGCTTATTGTTATTTGATGTTAAGGGGTGGGTGAGTGAAAGCGTATCTCGATGAGTGCTTCCAAACAATATCAGCATACAGTATCAGATCGTTAAAGAGAAACCTTAAAGAAACATGTCAAGATGGCCGGCGGTGTCCTCCGTAGGTGCCGGGTTCGAGTCCCAGTGGGGAGGTCGAGCGGGGTAGAAGAAATATTGATAATGTTTTTGTTACTTAGTTGTGATTTCGATAGCTGGTGGTAGTAACAGGCTATGTGTAGCAAAGGAGATGTGTGTTGGTTGAAGCTTAGGTGGTGCCCCAGACGAGGTGACAGGGTCGAATCTCGGTGCTGTGCCACTGGTAAGGGTAATAGGCGCCAGCGTGTGGGGTGTCTAGATGGTCATACGGGTTATGATTAGGGACGGTTTGTCTCTCCGTATCGCTGTGTCCACAAGTCCAAGGGGAAAACAGGCAGCCGATTTCACCTTTGTACCTACGAGTCACAAAAATAACCTAACTTAAAAATCAGAATATGATTCATAACCTCAACAGGTGTTGCCAAAAATCAATACTCATTTTCATAACGGCTAATCCAGGGGCTTATCATCGTCGTAATGAAGTAGGTGGTTTATTAATGTTATTGATGTATCCGCCATGGCAAATGGTTCGCAAGATTAATAAAAGTTCATATAAATGTCGATAGAGGATTAAGAGTTTAACACCTATTGTCGGGCCATCCACAGAAAATCAATACCGCCACGCTAGTTTCTTCTCATAATTGCGACCAGTGGCTTATAGATATAACCGTTATTGCAGACGCAGTTGTGTGCAGACTAATCTAACAGGTCACAGGTCTATGCCGTATCGACAAAAACGGTGAATAAATACTGTAGAATATTCACTATACAAAGCAGTCTCTACCAATCTAGCAGATCGGGGAAACCAGACATGACAACCTCTTGTTGCGAACCCACAGCAGCAGATATCGTGTATAAAACAACCATCATGTGTCATACAGAAGTACCTCTTTTTGACAACACCAAAACAGATCTCATCAAGTAGCAAGGCATTAATGGTATGATGGACTTTGATAAATCTTTCACATTTTCGTTATGTTTCTTCATGTCGACACAACACTAACCTAACAAAAGAAAAACCTAGTATAATACAGGGGGATATATAGGACTAGATGCATATAACTGATGAGGAAACAACAAAACATTGTCTTAATATTTCATATTAGGTTATGTCTACCTTCTCTCGCTTTTCTATGTCCGAGTCGTCCTGGGACTACCGAGTAAAGCCAAAGAACGCCTCGACATCAATATAACATAAACCGGTCTCGAAAAGCAGCATAGGCGAGTGTAAAAAAGTCATCACATTGTCCGACTAAGCCTTTCTCATAGTCATAGGGGAGAGATGTGATCACCGACGCTAGTCAGGGCAATACGTCCTACGACAGTTAATATAATGCGTGAAGTCAAATTTGCGACTGCAAAATATGTGTTCATGTCATATGTATATAAGAAGCTATATACAGGTGCTTTCTAAGGACAAATTTCCCCATGTCACGGTGTAAAAAATTACAGATGTCGTTTAAATTTATAAATTAAGAGGGGGAAAAAAGTCTGTTGTAGACACGGTCTTTCATATTTTCTTGTGGGACTTGGTCCTTTGTTGTTCTATCTTGTCATGGTATGTGTATGTTCCACACATCTCCACTGATGTTTTTACCTTGTCTACCCATTGTCCTCGCTTAATATTCATACAATAGTATAGGTTCTATGTATTTTCTCCTTGTAATTGTCATCTTTATATTAGTCATGTTTTCCACCTTACCAAAGACTATCTTGAACATATCGAACATTGGTCTATCCTCTCAAAGACAACTTCTTTTTGTAGTCTCTTGGCTAAATTTTTCCCGTGTCAAGCGTCATGTCTCTACTCCTCTGTATTAGTGTGTTAGAAGTAAACCAACATCACATAAGACAACCATATATTACCACAATGTATACAAAAAAGAAGCAATACACATAGACACAGTATATAAATATAGTACTAAATAGACAGTAGTTTAAAGAATTCAAGTATTTTTTTACAAGGTAAATTACACAAATTAAATACAGTGATTTGTATAAAATATCACACACCTGTGTTACATTAGCAAATAAGTACAAAACACAAGGGAATGAATACGTTGGTGTATTAGTTACATACAAATGGACCATACAACACACCGGCAAGTCCACTATGGGACCTAACTCGTGTGAAGGTATGTCTGTAACAAACAGAATTGTGTGTGGGGTAATAGCTACGATGTCTGTCTTTCATCATGTATCTGACCTGTTTGCGTACCACTACAAGACTTCGTTCATTTGTGGTCTACAACCAATCAGGTTAATTGTCTTAGAATTTACCCACATTTTATGTTAGACAAGTATTGATTGGCCAACTATGCTGTTGACTGTCAACTATGCGGTTGTGGGGCTTACTTTTCAGAAGTTTGGTGTACGTTTTTCTTTACTTGGTCAATATTTTTCTCATTAGGTTAACACATTTTCCTAAGTTTTATAAGTTTTGTGTAACTTTTTTCTTCACTTGGGCGATATTTTCTCATTAGGTTAACACATTTTCCTAAGTTTTGTAAGTTTTGTGTACATTTTTCTTCACTTGGGCGATATTTTTCTCATCAGGTTAACACATTTTTCTCCTTTTCATAAGTATGGTTGAGATATTTCTTCACTTGGTCAATATTTTTCCCTTTTGGAAAACACATTTTTCTCCTTTTCATAAGTATGGTTGAGATATTTCTTCACTTGGTCAATATTTTTCTCATTAGGTTAACATATTTTCCTAATTTTTATAAGAATGGCTGAGATATTTCTTGACTTGGCAATCAACATGTAACACCCGCTCACCACATGACACTCATATGTACCGTCAACACTAAAAACCAACAAGTGAACGCACTTATAATACATAAAACTGTTTATTTTAAAGTATTTCCAGCAAATTTTATACAAAAAGGAACAAGCGTAATACCAGTATACAAAACGGGTGGTTAAATATGGAATGTTATATCTAGTATGATCATGCACAGTGGTGCCTAACGTGGGTCATAAAAGGGTGGTTATTTTTTAAACAAGCCGGAATTCTGGGATATGATAGACATAAAAACATATAGCTGGAATCGTCTCTGTAGTGTATTTGGTATTTGGACGTTGTTGCATAGCGTAGGTAAGAACGTCATGTTCGTGTACTATTTTGATAAAATCGTCAGTCTTGTCTATTTTTGATTAGTTGTGGAAGTTCTAAGACAGAAGCATTATTTGAAGATGCGTGATACAATCGAAGAACGTCTGTTTCGCTGTGCCTAAGGACTATATGATAACTAAAGTTGATTTTGAATATGCTCTTTTGAATGGTAAAGATCTTGTTCAAGGTAGATGCCCAGTCTTTAGGGTGGATTGTGTGTGGGCTAATATAAAATGTATAGACAGACATATATTTGTTTATCTCTTGGGTTGTGTGTCACTGACTGGATGGGAGTTTTCGTCTTGTTTAGTCTTCTTCTTGCTGACTGCCACATCACTATTAGTAGCCACATGTCTCTTACGTAGTGTTGCTGAAGCGGGTGTTGAAGCGTCTGCTGGTATTACACTGAGTGATACTCCTGGGGTAGTGTGTTCCTTTGTAATGTGACGTTGTAGGTTGTCTTTCCTGTTAAATATATGACCACAAGTGTGACACGAATACACTTGCTCCTTGGTATTGTGACTGGTCCGAGTATGGCGAAGCAGATTGCGTTTTTCAGTGGAACCTTTCCAACAGGTTGCACATAAGTGGTTCTCAGATGATTGCCTAGTTGACATCTTTGTATTTTTAGGCATGTTCACTAGCGACTTGCTACTGAGACAAGCAACAGTCGACTTGACACACGTTCACAGCGAGCCGATGAATATAGCGTTGAAGATATTTAGTTTCTATCTTTCACCAAAGGTAGATGACACGGTGTTGGCTAGATCAAATACTCAAACAACAAGATGTATGTTCACTAGTCTAGTAAACCGTATCAATCCCGAACACTTTTTCTCTGTCTTTGTTTCAAGCGCCGATGACTTCTTTGCAGATGACGTTGTAAACTATGGCAGAATAATGAGGTTGCTTACACTTCGGATGCGTCTGGGTAAGAATCTGGTTGATAAATCTTCCAAGGCAGTTATGAATGTCTAAGAACTGGAAGAAAGAGACGCTAAATCCATATGTCCGTATATGGCTGATAGTCCGTGAATACTGAAACAAATCGGTGACTGGCAAACTTTCTATACTTGAAGGCAAATAGTCACCTAATAACCACAAAACTGAAGATCCAATCTTTCGTCGTTCTTGCGTACATCACAAAGTGAGTGAGATGTGGTGAGTTGGATATATATTACATACAGTAAGCCCCGTCAACCGCATAGTTGACAGTCAACAGCATAGTTGGCCAATCAATACTTGTCTAACATAAAATGTGGGTAAATTCTAAGACAATTAACCTGATTGGTTGTAGACCACAAATGAACGAAGTCTTGTAGTGGTACGCAAACAGGTCAGATACATGATGAAAGACAGACATCATAGCTATTACCCCACACACAATTCTGTTTGTTACAGACATACCTTCACACGAGTTAGGTCCCATAGTGGACGTGCCGGTGTGTTGTATGGTCCATTTGTATGTAACTAATACACCAACGTATTCATTCCCTTGTGTTTTGTACTTATTTGCTAATGTAACACAGGTGTGTGATATTTTATACAAATCACTGTATTTAATTTGTGTAATTTACCTTGTAAAAAAATACTTGAATTCTTTAAACTACTGTCTATTTAGTACTATATTTATATACTGTGTCTATGTGTATTGCTTCTTTTTTGTATACATTGTGGTAATATATGGTTGTCTTATGTGATGTTGGTTTACTTCTAACACACTAATACAGAGGAGTAGAGACATGACGCTTGACACGGGAAAAATTTAGCCAAGAGACTACAAAAAGAAGTTGTCTTTGAGAGGATAGACCAATGTTCGATATGTTGAAGATAGTCTTTGGTAAGGTGGAAAACATGACTAATATAAAGATGACAATTACAAGGAGAAAAAGAGTGTTTAATCACTACATAGAACCTATACTATTGTATGAATATTAAGCGAGGACAATGGGTAGACAAGGTAAAAACATCAGTGGAGATGTGTGGAACATACACATACCATGACAAGATAGAACAACAAAGGACCAAGTCCCACAAGAAAATATGAAAGACCGTGTCTACAACAGACTTTTTTCCCCCTCTTAATTTATAAATTTAAACGACATCTGTAATTTTTTACACCGTGACATGGGGAAATTTGTCCTTAGAAAGCACCTGTATATAGCTTCTTATATACATATGACATGAACACATATTTTGCAGTCGCAAATTTGACTTCACGCATTATATTAACTGTCGTAGGACGTATTGCCCTGACTAGCGTCGGTGATCACATCTCTCCCCTATGACTATGAGAAAGGCTTAGTCGGACAATGTGATGACTTTTTTACACGCGCCTATGCTGCTTTTCGAGACCGGTTTATGTTATATTGATGTCGAGGCGTTCTTTGGCTTTACTCGGTAGTCCCAGGACGACTCGGACATAGAAAAGCGAGAGAAGGTAGACATAACCTAATATGAAATATTAAGACAATGTTTTGTTGTTTCCTCATCAGTTATATGCATCTAGTCCTATATATCCCCCTGTATTATACTAGGTTTTTCTTTTGTTAGGTTAGTGTTGTGTCGACATGAAGAAACATAACGAAAATGTGAAAGATTTATCAAAGTCCATCATACCATTAATGCCTTGCTACTTGATGAGATCTGTTTTGGTGTTGTCAAAAAGAGGTACTTCTGCATGACACATGATGGTTGTTTTATACACGATATCTGCTGCTGTGGGTTCGCAACAAGAGGTTGTCATGACTGGTTTTACCGATCTGCTAGATTGGTAGAGACTGCTTTGTATAGTGAATATTCTACAGTATTTATTCACCGTTTTTGTCGATACGGCATAGACCTGTGACCTGTTAGATTAGTCTGCACACAACTGCGTCTGCAATAACGGTTATATCTATAAGCCACTGGTCGCAATTATGAGAAGAAACTAGCGTGGCGGTATTGATTTTCTGTGGATGGCCCGACAATAGGTGTTAAGCTCTTAATCCTCTATCGACATTTATATGAACTTTTATTAATCTTGCGAACTATTTGCCATGGCGGATACATCAATAACATTAATAAACCACCTACTTCATTACGACGATGATAAGCCCCTGGATTAGCCGTTATGAAAATGAGTATTGATTTTTGGCAACACCTGTTGAGGTTATGAATCATATTCTGATTTATAAGTTAGGTTATTTTTGTGACTCGTAGGTACAAAGGTGAAATCGGCTGCCTGTTTTCCCCTTGGACTTGTGGACACAGCGATACGGAGAGACAAACCGTCCCTAATCATAACCCGTATGACCATCTAGACACCCCACACGCTGGCGCCTATTACCCTTACCAGTGGCACAGCACCGAGATTCGACCCTGTCACCTCGTCTGGGGCACCACCTAAGCTTCAGCCAATACACCACATCTCCTTTGCTACACATAGCCTGTTACTACCACCAGCTATCGAAATCACAACTAAGTAACAAAAACATTATCAATATTTCTTCTACCCCGCTCGACCTCCCCACTGGGACTCGAACCCGGCACCTACGGAGGACACCGCCGGCCATCTTGACATGTTTCTTTAAGGTTTCTCTTTAACGATCTGATACTGTATGCTGATATTGTTTGGAAGCACTCATCGAGATACGCTTTCACTCACCCACCCCTTAACATCAAATAACAATAAGCCATACCACTACAACACGTACTAGCGGCCATCTTTACTCTTTTTAAGGTTTTCATTTAATGAGCTAACACCGTTTGATAATAGATTTTAAGCCCCGCCCACTAAAGACCACTATTAACCAATATCTTTTATTTTCCATTGAAATATTTTTTTTTTTAAATTTAATAGAAAAAAAATTAAATTATTTTTAATTAAAAAAAATAAATACCCTGCCAAAACGGCGATCTTAACTTGGTAAAGATGCGACAAGGAGGTGCGGAGACATCACCCCTAATACCCCCGCTACCCCTTAGGCCATACTTTGCCACCAAAAATTCGACCTTAACAGACCAAACATACAAATACGAGGGACCGATGACGTCACTATACACGTCGCACCACCGGGCACCACCTTCTTTGCGCTTACTATTTACACCGGAGCCTTCCGCTCCACCCTGACCACACTATTGAAGAGCCTCCAGCTCATTAGATCAGACTTTTTTCTTTTTAAAAAATTTCACCCGCCAAAAACAACGAGCTTAACAAGCTAAAGACACACTCCACAGGCACCACATAACCCAGCACCACCGCACCACATCACCCCAGCACCACGCCACCACGCGGCACCACATTTTGGGGGTGATAGGCATCATATATAACTACTGCTTACATTAACTGTTTATTTATTAAAAAAAAAAAATTACAATAGTATGATCTATCATATCGAATGCTTTTCTAAAGTCTATAAGTCCGCTCCACATAGAGTATTGTTGTTAATATTTTGATGCCAGTTTTCTATCATGTTTGTTAGAGCCGTATGACAAGAATGTTTTGGTCGAAATCCTGACTGACTGTCAACTATTAGTTTGTGGCAAACTAAGTGCTCTAGTGTTGTTTTGTGGATATAAAAAGGTAAGAGGATCATAATAATCATTAGCCCAGTGGTTTTCAACCTTTTTTGGCCCGTGTCCCCCTTCACCATATTTTCAGAACGCCACCCCCTCCCCCTTCCTATCAAAAAATTGGCCCGTGCCCACCTTCACCGTATTTTCAGAACGTCATTCCTCCCATCCCCCCTTTTCATATTTCCTATCTAAAAATCCCCCACCCCTACACAGTATACATAAAAATGGAAGGTAAATTTAATAGCATATACTAAAACAAGTCTAGACATCCACATAAAACATGATTTGTGGGTCTACTTACTTTATAAAATTAATTTTTAAGGATGAGACGTACATAACTGTAAAGTATGAAGGGAAAAACAATATCAAGTAATCGGTTCTTGTATTAACGCGATCTTGAAATGGTCTTCATTCCCCCCCCCCCTCCACCCACCCTTGGAAACCCTAAAATTTCCCCCTGGGGGGGGGGGGAATTCCCCACCGGTTGAGAACCACTGCAATAGCCTCTTTGGGCAGCAATCACCTTCAAATGAATACCTTATTTGTTACTGACTCAGTCACATTATAATTAATCTAAGCCAGGGATGGACCCTAATTTAACTTTTCTTTGAGGTTCAAAGGGGTAAGGGTAATGATTGTAATCGTTGCATCATGTTTGGTCCCATATGACTCGACCTCATTCCGTGGGAAGGCCAGTCCAATGCGTCGCGGATAGCACGAACATGCTACAGTTCCAGCTACGACCCCCAGGAGTCTCCGTGAAAATTGCACTAGTGAATCGGAGCACTTCGGAATTCAAGGCATGCGGCCTAACCACTTCACCACGGAGACATCCAAGTATTTCATATAACAAAGACACACGTACTAAAATATATAATTCAACACACTATTGAGAGAATTGATGAATGTAAAGATTTCAATTTTCTCTATATTAAACATTGAACATAAAACTAGACAAAGAAAGGCAAGTGATTTGTCTGGATGCTAGAAATATAGATCTAGGAGACCATATCAATTTAAGACGAAAATAGATGTAGGTGTCCATGTCAGTTTAAGAGAAAATTAGATCTAGGGCTCCATGTCAGTTTAAGAAAAAAAAATATATCTAGGGGTCCATGTCAGTTTAAGAAAAAAATAGATCTAGGTGTCCATGTCAGTTTAAGAAAAAAAATAGATCTAGGGGTCCATGTCAGTTTAAGAAAAAAATAGATCTAGGTGTCCATGTCAGTTTAAGAAAAAAATAGATCTAGGGGTCCATGTCAGTTTAAAAAAAAAATAGATCTAGGGGTCCATGTCAGTATACGAGAAAAATAGATCTAGGGGTCCATGTCAATATAAGAGAAAAATAGATCTAGGGATCCATGTCACTATAAGAGAGAAATAGATCTAGGAGTCGATGTCAATTTAAGAGAAAAATAGATCTAGGGGTCCATGTCAGTTTAAGAGAAAAATAGATCTAGGGGTCCATGTCAGTATAAGAGAAAAATAGATCTAGGGGTCCATGTCAGTATAAGAGAAAATAGATCTAGTGGTCCATGTCAGTATAAAAGAAAAATAGATCTAGGGGTCCATGTCAGTGTAAAAGAAAAATAGATCTAGGAGTCCATGTCAGTATAAAAGAAAAATAGATCTAGGGGTCGATGTCAGTTTAAGAGAAAAATAGATCTAGAGGTCGATGTCAGTATAAGAGTAAAATAGATCTAGGCGTCATGTCAGTTTAAGAGAAAAATAGGTCTAGGGGTCGATGTCAGTATAAGAGTAAAATAGATCTAGTGGTCCATGTCAATTTAATACAAAAATAGATCCAGGGGTCCATGTCAATTTAATACAAAAATAGATCTAGCGGTCCATGTCAGTTTAAGAGAAAAATAGATCTAGGGGTCCATGTAAGTTTAAGAGAACAATAGATCTAGGGGTCCATGTCAGTATAAGAGAAAAATAGATCTTGGGGTCGATGTTAGTATAAGAGTAAAATAGATCTAGGGGTTCATGTCAGTTTAAGAGAAAAATAGATCTAGGGGTCGATGTCAGTATAAGAGTAAAATAGATCTAGGGGTCCATGTCAGTTTAAGAGAACAATAGAACTTGGAGTCCATGTGCGTTTAAGAGAACCGTCTCAATGGGTACTGGAATACATGAACAACGGGCGCGGCATGCAGTTATCCCAGTTTCTAAGCTACTGCCACTCCCACTACAGAAAGAAGTATTCATACACGAGATCTTGTGCAAATAGGATGAAGAAGAAGAAGAAGAAGAAGAAGAAGAAGAAGAAGAAGAAGAAGAAGAAGAAGAAGAAGAAGAAGAAGAAGAAGAAGAAGAAGAAGAAGAAGAAGAAGAAGAAGAAGAAGAAGAAGAAGAAGAAGAAGAAGAAGAAGAAGAAGAAGAACAAGAAGGAAGAACGAACAAACGAACGAACGAACGAACGAACAAACTTTATTTGAAAAGGATCACAAAATGGGCACGCAGGCCCGTATTACATTCGGCTCTTCCACTCACTCATCTTTCGTTAATCAATAGTGCATGGTACAAGAAGAAGAAGAAGAAGAAGAAGAAGAAGAAGAAGAAGAAGAGGAAGAAGAGGAAGAAAAAGAAGAAGGAGGAGGAGGAGGAGGAAGAGGAGGAGGAAGAAGAGGAGAAGGAAGAAGAGGAGGAGGAAGAAGAGGAGGAGGAGGTCGAGGATGAGGATGAGGAGTAGGAGGTGTAGGAGGAGAAGAAGAAGAAGAAGAAGAAGAAGAAGAAGAAGAAGAAGAAGAAGAAGAAGAAGAGGAAGAAGAAGAAGAAGAAGAAGAAGAAGAAGAAGAAGAAGAAGAAGAAGAAGAAGAAGAAGAAGAAGAAGAAGAAGAAGAAGAAGAAGAAGAAGAAGAAGAAGAAGAAGAAGAAGAAGAAGAAGAAAGATAATTTTTACATGAAAGACCGTTATGGAGTGTTTTACGAGACACATCCTTAAACAGGTATTTATTGCCACACCCCTCCCTATCTTTGAAGGTAAGGACAGAAGTACAAATGAAACGAAGACCCTTTAGGCAACAGCAAAATGTGTAAACGCTGGACACAGGCGGATTAGAACATGCCAACTAGTTTCAAATAAAAGTGGGGGGGGGGGGGGCGGTCGGGGCAGGAGTTGGAGTAGTTTCTCTTAAGCCAACCCTTCCACACCATGTCTTACAACATACACGATAAGTTTACTATTCTTTCATTCATCCATCGGACCAAAACACTGGTGTTAAACCGTCATTCGAAAAGATAAGTTAATTCTATAATCGCTTATTCCTGAAGTGAAATTATCTTTTATACAACCATCCAACAAACGTATAATCACACCGTCACTAGAATCCACACTCGAGAGGAAACATGTTCTGAATAAATAATCTCCAGATTTCAAGAGTGAATTCTGTGGAGACTTGAGTTGGTTGAATTTCGGAGAGAATGTCTTTAGTGGGGATTATATTCCATGGTACAAACGTCTCAATGGGGATGTAGATGTATCCTTTTGTTAACAAACAGGAAGCTGGATTCTGAGGTGTTAAGATGCAAAGCGTGCCAAGAGATGCAACTAGAAATGAGAAGGGAGTATTCCGATTTGCATTAATAGAAATTATCCTGAGATGGGATTTCTGAGGAACAGAGATGAGACTTGAAAATTGTGATGAAAAGCGTCAGATGTGACATATAGTTATTTCGCTGAAGATGGAGAGAGAGAGAGAGAGAGAGAGAGAGAGAGAGAGAGAGAGAGAGAGAGAGAGAGAGAGAGAGAGAGAGAGAGAGAGAGAGAGAGAGAGATGCAGCAAGAGTGAGGAAGAGAGACGGAGAAAAAGAAACGTACACTGAATATCTTCTTATAGTCCATACCTAAGTCCAAACTTTGGTAAGGATGGCTCTCATGTCCTTTCAGGACCCATCCCCCACTGGTCCAAGTCTGACACCCAGCTCGTGCCTGTGGCTCCTAGTAGCTGTCAGCATGCGACAGCGGCCACCCCCCGGGCAACAGCTGTGAGAGGCTGGCTAAACCAGGCTGGGTATCCGATTTGGTGTCAAACCAAGAGGTAAACTAGGGTATGCCTACCCAGCATGTGAAGACAGGATTCGGCAGACTGCGCGGAAGAAATCATTCCTGATTCAACGGGCAAGACGGCGTTTACCTGCAAAGCGTTGTGGAACGTAATGAGCACGGCAAGGCACGTAGAGCGCCCTGGTCATCCACTGCACCTGTATTCGTCTCCAATCGTCTCGACTTGTCTTGCCACTGGACAACTCTTCCTCACTTTAATCCAAGTCATCGCGCAAGTCATTCTTCATCCAACGTCACATATCACCTTCAAGCCCTGTGGCGATGGGCGAGCGGCAAAGCGGCAGGCGTGGGTACGCTGGCAGCCGTAGTCACAGACCTGCACACAGGCGGCTCAGGCCATATGGTCGTCTTCTACTGACCGGAGCAGCAGTGGGATTCGGCAGCCCCCTGAGCGACTGAGCAGCCCTCTATAGGAACACACTGCTCACCTCCATAGCATGAGGAAGGGGCTAGAAAAGGTGCCCTAAACATTGTCTGCTTCATCACTACCTAACCAGCTAGCCGCGGTTGGTGGGTACCCTAACTGCGGTCGACATACAAAGAAAGATAAAACAAGCAAAGCTAAAAGAGTAAACCATATTCCCTTAACAATTGGAACTTGGAATGTACGCACCCTACTTGACAGAGACGGCGCGTCGGGTCCAGAGAGACGAACAGCACTGATTGGGAGAGAGCTGGGCAGGTACGACATCGACATTGCAGCCTTGAACGAGACACGACTTGCAGAAGAAGGCCAAATCTGTGAAAATACACATTTTTCTGGAGTAGAAGGAAAAGCGAGGAAAGACGCCAATCCGGTGTGGAATTTGCCATTAAGTCGGCCCTGGTTGGCAAATTAGCTGGATTTCCAAAGGCTATAAACGACAGGCTCATGACCATGAAGTTGCCTCTGCTGAATGGAAGGAAGCACGCAACCATTGTGAGTGTCTACGCACCAACTATGACCAACGAAGATGATGTCAAGAACAAGTTCTATGAGGACCTGCACAATGTATTAACATCTGTTCCCAAAGGAGACAAACTTATACTCCTTGGGGATTTCAATGCCAGAGTAGGCACGGACACCACCTTTTGGAGTGGCATTATTGGAAAGCATGGAGTCGGAAATTGTAACAGCAATGGACTCCGCCTCCTTCAGACATGTGCCGAACATGATCTCCTAATTACGAACACAATTTTCCGTCTCCCCATGAGAAATAGGACATCGTGGATGCACCCTCGCTCGAAACACTGGCACCTCATTGACTATGTCATCGTCAGGAGGAGTGACAGACAAGACGTTCGAGTGACAAAATCCATGTGTGGTGCCGAATGTTGGACAGACCATCGTCTCATTGTCTCGAAAATGAACATCCACATCAGGCCACCACGGCGTCCTCAAGGGGCGAAAATGCAAACAAAGCTAAATGTCACCCGCCTAAACAGCAAGAAAATGCAGCAGTCGTTTGAAAATATGCTGGAAGACCGCCTCAAGCCCAATGCTGAAGCTAAACAGGATACAGAAACAGAATGGAGAGCCCTAAAGGACACAATTTACAACACTGCTATGGAAATCCTGGGTCCAGCCCCCCGAAAGCATAAAGACTGGTTTGATGAAAATTCCGAAGACATCAACCAATTGCTGGCCGAGAAACATCTTCTCCTCAAGGCACATTTGAATGACCCAAAGTCAACATCAAAAAAAGATGCTTTCAAGAACATTCAGAGAGTAGTGCAGCAGAAACTTCGGCACATGCGGGACTCCTGGCTGAGCAGCAAAGCTGATGAAATTCAGGGCTTTGCTGACAGACATGATATGAAAAACTTCTACGACTCACTGAAAGCGGTCTATGGTCCTTCATCACCAGGCATAGTTCCCATCCTCAGTGCAGATGGGGGAACATTGGTCACCGATAAGAAAGAAATCCTCCAACGCTGGGCAGAGCATTTCAGCAAAATCTTAAATGCAACTTCCTTCTTCGATGATGAAACCATCAACTGCCTTCCTCAAGTTCCCACCAACTAGACACTTGATGACCTGCCAACCATAGGGGAAATAAACAAAGCCATCCAGCAACTCTCCAGCGGCAAGGCACCTGGTCCTGACTCCATCCCAGCAGAGATATACAAGGCAGGTGGGCCGGTCCTAACAGAGCAGCTTCACCAAGTCTTCACAAACATATGCATGAACGAGACCATGCCACAAGATTTTAAGGACGCGTCAATAGTCCACCTTTACAAACGTAAAGAAAACCGCCAATCCTGTGACAACCACCGAGGCATCTCCTTGCTTTCAATTGCAGGGAAGATACTCGCCAGAATTCTTCTCAATCGCCTCACAGCCCATCTCGATCAAGGTCTTCTTCCTGAGAGTCAATGTGGCTTCAGAAAAGAACGTGGAACTGTTGACATGATTTTCGCTGCAAGGCAGCTGCAAGAGAAATGTCAGGAACAGAACTGCGAAATGTTCTCCACTTTCATTGACCTTACCAAGGCTTTTGATACAGTCAGCAGAGAAGGACTGTGGAAGATTATGGCAAAATATGGCTGTCCACGAAAGTTTGTCCAAATAGTGAGGCTATTTCATGACGGCATGCAGGCAAGAGTACAGGAAAATGGTGAACTGTCTGAACCCTTTCCTGTCACCAATGGAGTGAAGCAAGGATGTGTCCTGGCACCAACACTGTTCAGCCTCATGTTTTCAGCCATGTTGATGAATGCCTTCAAGAACGACGACATTGGAATAGACATCAACTACCGTATGGATAGAAAGTTATTCAATCTCAGGCTGAAAGCTAAAACCAAAATTAACAGCGGCACCGTCAGAGAGCTCCTGTTTGCTGATGATTGCGCTCTATACACCAACTCAGAGGCGGACATGCAACATAATGTTTCAGCTTTCTCACATGCCTGTGCCAACGTTGGGCTCAATATCAACGTGGAGAAGACTGTAGTTATGTACCAGCCAGCTCCAGGGAATAATCACATTGTGCCGAATATCAAAGTGAATGATCATAGACTAAGTGTTGTGGACAAATTCACCTATCTTGGCAGCACCGTGTCACAAGCTGCCACAATCGATGACGAAGTGAATGCAAGAATCTCCAAGGCCAGTGCAGCCTTTGGCAGACTGTACAAGAATGTATGGGACAGAACTGGAATAAGCCTGCAAACAAAGCTAAAAGTCTACAAAGCAGTTGTATTATCCACACTGCAATATGCTTGTGAAACCTGGACTGTTTATCAGCGACAAGCTAGGAAATTAAACCACTTCCACACAGTCTGCCTAAGGAAGCTACTAAAGACAAGACAAGATTCCAGACACTGAAGTCCTAGAAAGAGCATCCATGCCCAGTATCCACACTCTACTGATGAAGAATCAGATTCGCTGGGCTGGTCACTTGACTCGCATGCCAGATCACAGGCTCCCTAAACGAATTTTTTACAGCGAACTGCGTTGTGGTAAACGCTCCCAAGGTGGCCAGAGGAACCGTTTTAAAGACACTCTGAAAATTTCACTGAATGCTTTTGGAATTCATCATGACACCTGGGAGGCTGCAGCCAGAGACCGAAATTCGTGGCGTGCATCATTGCACAAAGGTGCAGTCATATGTGAGGCAACCAGGACTGCAAGAGCTGTGAAGAAAAGGCAGGACAGAAAAACCACTGCAGGAAATCCTCCTCCAGAGACGTCAAGCATTCTTTGCCCACATTGTCAAAGAACATTTCGAGCCAAAATAGGCCTTATCAGCCATCTTAGAACCCACGGCTCCACACCTTCAACCCCACTGGATGAAATAAATGGTCATCATCATTCTTGATGGACAAACAACAACAAGTCCAAACTGAAGAGTTTGAAATCAAGAGTGGAGTTAAGCAAGGTTGTGTACTAGCTCCCACCCTCTTTGGAATATACTTTTCACTTCTACTGAAATACGCCTTTCGTGATCAGGATGGTGGTATATACATTCACTCACGCTGAGATGGCGGCCTCTACAATGCTCAGAGATTGAAGGCCAAGACCAAAATTAGGAGGGTACTGATCAGAGAGTTGCTTTTTGCAGATGATGCTGCAGTTACGACCCACTCTGAGAAAGAATTACAATGTCTAATATCTGCATTCTCCAATGCTTGTTCTGAATTTGGTTTAACAATTAGCAAAAAGAAGACACAGATTATGTCACAAGGTGCACATGGGGTACCATCAATCTTTATTGACGACGCCGAACTAGAAATGGTAGACCATTTTACATATCTAGGATCAGTGGTAAATAGCAAATTATCCCTTTTTTTTTTTTTGCATATCCTTTACAGGACATCGCTGTGAACACCAGCATCTTTCAGCTGTATGTTGATTTCTTGGCAAGATTACGCTCAGTAGTTGCCATTGCTTTCTGAGTGGCCGGCTCACATACCCCGTAAGTTACCAATGCGATTCGAACCACCGCTGATTCTCACCGTCATCACGTTACCGACGAGAGTATACGAGATTACGGAGAAAAGTCATAACCTCTAAGCCACGAAGCCGGCAAATTATCCCTAGATGAGGAAATTAACATCCGGATTGGTAAGGCAGCAACAACAATGAACAGGTTAAGAAAAAGAGTCTGGGAGAACAGAAAGCTCACTGCCAAAACAAAAGTCCTTGTCTATCAAACCTGCGTCCTTAGTACTCTTCTTTATGGCAGTGAAACCTGGACAACTTACTCACACCAAGAGAAACGATTAAACAGCTTTCATATGCGGTGTCTGCGAAGAATTCTTGGTATTAAGTGGCAAGACAAAATCACAAATACTGAAGTATTGGAAAGATCAGGTTGTGTGGCGGTTTATTCCATGCTCAATTCTTCGTAGACGTAGATGGATAGGACATCTTAGAAGGATGGATGATGGTAGAATACCAAAGGATATCTTTTTTAGTGAATTACAGATGGGTAAGAGATCTCAGGGTCGGCCTTTACTACGATACAAAGATGTGTGTAAAGCGGGACATGATTGATACAGGCATTGATAATGCACATTGGGAGCAAGTCGCCGCTGAACGTGTTGCATGGAGGGCAAACATCAGAAATGGAATAAAGACAAAGGAGAAAATTATTGCAGATAAGTCACACACCGAGCGTGTGAGACGTAAGATGGTGCATGATGGTGGAAATGACCACGTGTTCACATGCACCCACTGTGAACGAACATTTACAGCGCGAATTGGCCTTATCAGTCACATTCGCTACCGCCATAGGTAAAAGTTATTATGCCTTCTTAAAGCACAAACTATCGTCTGTCAAGACGGCAAGGTGCCAATGAGTCAACACCGTGTGGCGTCTGTTCACAGTCTTCTGTTTCTTGTCTTGCCAGTTATTTCCTCTACTAATGTTTCTCCAAGCCATTAAACAAATCGATACAAAACAAACAAAAAAGTTATGACGACCGTTCTGCACGTTTCCGATTTGTGAACCTTTCAATAATAAAGTTCTTTCGGTCGTTCATTCGTTCGTTGGTTTAGTATTCCTATATATCCTTAGAGTACTTCAGTTCAGTGAATTATTGTATATTAGACTCGCCTACGTGGAGGCAGAAAGTTGTTCGACATCAATTTGTGGGCATGGTAATTTTTTGCATATATATGTATATATATATATATATATATATATATATATATATATATATATATATATATATATATATATATATATATATATATATATATATATATATATATATATATATATATATATATATATATATATATATATTCTTCTTCTTCTTCAGCGTTCCGAGCCATTGAGGTTCTTTGCTGCAAATACAATCCGTCTCCATTCGTCTCTCTGGTGGACCTTCTCTTGCCAGTCGTTGATTCCAAGTGCTTGTAGGTCTGTACATGTATTATCTCTCCACACACACACACATACACACACACACACACACACACACAACACATAAGTAATTAGGTACTACATTGGTAAGTAAGTGCATGCGATAGCTATCACGCACGCACGGACGATGGTACATACCTATTTGTAAACCTACATACGCACATACAGGCACATAGACAAGCAGACAGGCACACACACTCAGGCAACCACACACAGACAAAGAGACACACAGACAGAGAGACACGACAAAACAACATAATTAACTATGCTTCTATCACTTAAGTACAGTACAAATACGCCAGGAAGACTAGTATGAAAATATAGCTTATATGATACGTACACAACTAACTGGAGTAAACTGTTTATAGCCGTTTAATCAAGAACTAAGAATGGCAGCAAGATACTTCATAGAAAATGAGTGATATCCGGCCGTTGTTACAGATTTGCCATAAGCAGGAACCCACACAATCTAGTCCTCCATAACTCCGTGTACTGCATCGCTGGATGATGAGTAATTGATGTGTAGTAGGTTAGGGGGCTGAGTGGTCTCGAGGTATGGTGTCCGCCTCAAGTGCTGGTGGTCCCGAGTTCAAGCACCGGTGAGGACCGGGATTTATTTCACGTGGACTTCTAGTAATAAAATTTACCCTGGTCTCTGGGTAGTGAGATCGGACGCCCGTGTGTATTGTTGCGAACGTAGAAAAATCCCTTTGCAGTTTGAAATCGAAAAAGAGTAGCCTAACGGCGCTGCCCGGGCAAAATTTCGAGTTAAAAATCTACCCAAAGTATTTCAGGATCCTCGCCGGTGCTACGGAGTTCGTGCACTGAGCTGAGTTTCTCCAGACTCAGGTTTGAGTTAGAAGGAGAACGGAGCACTTATGGGTTACGCCCGTGTGCCGTGGTGTTGATCCATCAACTAAACTAATTGGTTCACAGTCTTTTAACATGACCTAGTCCTCAGGTAGTTGTACTAGGAAACCATCTATGGGAAATAATTACAACATCTTACTCTTCTTTTAGGCCATATGGTATAGGACCGGTCAGCGGGTTTGATTCGCTTCTGGGCGGATTCGAACTGTAACACTTGAGCTGGGCTCATGGGTCGACATAACCGAAAATGAATACCAGGAAATGTCTCGGAAAGTAAAGGAGGCCGGTTTGATACTGACCACAGCCGTTGTAACAGAGCCGCCATAAGGAGGAACATGGACACTATAGACCTCATCCACCAAGCTCCGATTGGTTTCACAAATACGAGTCTAGCACCATATCCCCAATGCGCCACAAGGCGTGTGAAAGGGTCTCTTACTTACTACTTACTTTTCACTTGTTTCTAATAATTTACCAAATATACTTTATAAAATGGCGAAACAAATGTCATAACATCTGATTGGAGGTGCCATTAAGAGAATAGAACAAGAATTACTATGGCAATGGTAGCCTTTTGCAAGATGAAAAACAATTTAAAAAAAAAAAAATGTTAAATGTCATTTGCAACGAGAAAAAGAGGCTTGAAGTGTTACATACCACCTGTTCTTTTGTGTGGATAACAAACTTGGACAATGAGCAGACAAGCTAAAAAACATCTAAAGGCAGTGGACATGTGGTTTCTGAGGAAAATGCAAAGAATACCATGAGCAGACCACTCAAACAAACAAACAAGCAAACAAACAAACAAACAAACAAACAAACAAACAAAAAGTCCTACAAGAAGTAAATGAAATCCGTAAACTGATTAGAGAAATTATATAGAGAGTCAAATTATTTTTGTCCCGTTATGAGACAAAAATTAACTAGAGAACTTGGGTACAATAAACAAGACTGAGTGGAAAAGAAGAAGGGAAGGCAGAGAAGTAAATATATGGATGGCTTGACCACAAGGCATGGTCGAAACAAGAACACAGAGCTGATCCACAACTCTGGTGATCGTTAGAGATGGCGAAACATGACCGCCAAGCTTAACGGCATGACGTATGATGCTGATGAAATTTCTCTACTCGCATACAGACAGATAGGCAGACAGACAGACAGACATACAGACAGACAAACACAAACACACATATACATAACCAAGCATCATAACCGGGTAATGTTCAATCACTTGTGTACAGAACAAAGACATCTGGGAGACAAGCAATACTCTCACAGAAAGACAGCTAATACAAATATATACACGCCAGGAAGACAAATAATACGGACATAGCTTACACGATACCTACAGAAATAACTGGAGAAAACTGTCTATGACTGTATAAAGAACAACTAAGATTGACAGCATGATATTTCCTGGAACATGCGTGATTTATGACCGTTGTAACAAAGCTGCCAGAAGGAGGGACCTAGACACTCTAGCCCTCGTTAATTCAATGTATTACATCGCAGGATGGTGAATTATTGATGTGCCGTTGTCCAGACACAGCTGTCTGTATCGGGGAGCTTACCACTGTCTGGCTACTGCTGTCTGAATGTATTACCAAAAATCTGCAGCTGCATGTAAAGCGGTTCCTAAATATTTATCTGTGTATATTCAAGATACTGATGGATGTGACAGAAAATGACACGACCTTGTTTTACGCTAGTTGTACTATTCCATTACAAATGTTGAATCTCCTTTGCAAGACGTTGCAACCACCCCCAAATTCAGGTCGATTTACTAATGAATTTTGCGCTTAGTAGTTTGAAATTGCTTTCTGAACAAGATATCAACGTCTAAATCCATTTGACTGGTTAAAGGCCTAATCCAACTATCCCACAGTCAGTGCACCGGACGTTTAAGAACGATGGCTCTTATTATTATGACTCAATGGGAAATACGAGTAACTATTATATCTTTCTTTTCTTATAGGCCATGTTGTATAGAATTGGACTGGAGGTTCAGTTACAACTACTTGATGGCGAGGGAGCAGTGATAGTGTAGTGACTCGACTCTCGCCTGCCCTCCTAGTGGTCATCGTTTCGATCTCCAACTGGGCGGATTCGAATTGTAAAAATTGACTTGGGCTCCCACTTCGACTCAGCCAAATATTATCAGTACAAAGTATCCTCGAAGATTCGAACACATGGCCATCGGCCTGACAAGCAAGCTTACTAGCCACTGAGCTATCGTCAGTTAGTTAGTCGACAGATCATCCTCAATCCACATTGAGCCATTCAGCACGTAACTGCTCGGATTCCCTCCTCAGTAAATCCCGCAGCGTGTAGCGGCTCACGACACCAGCTCTGTGTTGGTTTATTAATTTTCTTTGGCTTCCTGAAAAGTTTTATAGTCTGGGCACATCTCTTTTAACTTGCTGTTCTCGCAGTCTGACCATGGTTGAAGAGTCACATTAATCACTTGGTTCTTGCAAACGTCTTACTTCTCGTGGAGCATTCGGTATATCAGTCTGGCCCATGCGCTATTGTCGGTTCCTTAAAAGTTGTAAACAATATGATAAGAAGATGGCTGACGAGCTCCTTTCCTCACCGTACAACCTTTCAATAGAAGTCTCAGATAGTCAATGAGTAGGTTGAATACACCACAAGCTGTCGAAAACCAAAAATCATACCTCTATAATAGTCTGCCTCCCATTTTGTTTCCGGGAGCTGCGGAAGGCTAACGGCTAAACCTTCGTCTTCCGGTTCGATGGTCGTGGGTTTGATCCTCGTCGAGCCGGATTAAATATTGTACAACTAACCTGAGCTCCCAGATTGAAGTAGTCTAAACTAGGTACCAGTAAATATCTTGGGGAGTAACTATGACCGGTGTGATACTGACAATCTCTCCCAGCGAGTGCCGATTGGTCTGGAAAAATATGTTTAACACCATAAGTCAATGCGCCTAAAACTGTGGAACCGGTCCGTTATTTTACGTACTTTACATTACGCTTCCAGAGAACGTTATTCTCTACTCACCATGTGAGTAGCCAGTTCTCTTCAAGCGCAGTGTGAAGTGAGTAGTACGTCTCAAATATCATGGACAGAAGAAAACCCAATGAGCAAGTCCTACAAGAGGCAAATCAAAACCACAAACTGATAAGAGAAATTAGACGTAGACAGTTAAGTTTTTTTTTTTTTTTGGCACGTTATGAGAAGAAATAAACTAGACAATTTGACGACAACTGGCACGATTGAGGGGAAAAGAACCAGCAGAATGCAGAGAAGTAAATATCTGGATGGCTTGACCACAAGGTATGGTCGTGACAAGAACACGGAGATAATCCACGACTCTGGTGATTGTGTGAGATGGCGAAACAAAACCGGCCACGCTTACCGGCATGATACTTGATGATAAGTCACGTCTCTTCGAGAGAAGATTACTTTTAAACGTCTTCATTACTACTGTAATTTGTCCACGGTAGTTTGAGCAATCTTCATAAACCAGATCTCTGCCGCCTGTAATTAATTTCTTATTATTCAGCTAACTGTCCATGATTCACAACCATTCGTCAGCATTGATTCGATACCATCAACATCTTGTAGCAAGTCCAACCTAGAAATTCAATATATTTCCCTCTACATACCAACATGTAAGTTCAACGTCCTGTCGTGCATGTAAACGTCCTATCCATTCATCTATCCTCCCACGCTTCACTCGGCCTTCCTGTCCATTACACACTCCCCAACCCCTCCCCCAGACCTCACTGGAGCCACCGTTTCCAGTTTTGAAATTCGACGGAAACGCATCATTTCACTGAACTGTTTTCCCCAACGGAAGATCAGATTGTGGCCCATGTTACCACTGTGCACACTCCAGACTTGTACATCTCATTCACACTCGTATTGATTCGTTCGCACGAGCGACCCTCTCTGCCCAAGCCAGGGATTTCCGGCAAACAAAATTATCCCTCGTTTCTAAAGTGTTTCCCCTTATCTAGCAAACCACGAGCTGGAAGATTCGTGAAGGCAAACAGAACGTAGAAATTATTTCATATGAATTGTACCAATTTTGCGGCATATAGCATATTGGTTATTAGAAGAATGGATAACAGACACAAGCTACTCGTCTGGCATCGTATGCATGACGAGCCTTTGTTGTGTGTGAAAGGGCCCTTTACTTTTATAACAAGCATATTCAGCATCATCATGTAGCAGCAATTTGTAGAATCTCACTCTCACAACGGTGTCCCCCAAAGCTTCTTTATCTCTTGCCATTTCTCCCGCCTCATGAACCTTTATGCCTATCTTGTCAATGTCCATCTACGTCCCACAAAGCGTCTTTATCTCTTGCCATTTCTCCCGCTTCATGCACCTTTATGCCTAACGTGTCAATGTCCATCTACGTCCCCCAAAGCTTCTTTATCTCTTGCCATTTCTCCCGCTACATGCACCTTTATGCCTAACTGTCAATGTCCATCTACGTCCCCCAAAGCTTCTTTATCTCTTGCCATTTCTCCCGCTTCATGCACCTTTATGCCTAACGTGTCAATGTCCGTCTACGTCCCCCAAAGCTTCTTTATCTCTTGCCATTTCTACTGCCTCATGCATCTTTATGCCTAACGTGTCAATGTCCATCTACGTCCCCCAAAGCTTCTTTATCTCTTGCCATTTCTCCCGCCTAATGCATCTTTATGCCTAACGTGTCAATGTCCATCTACGTCCCCCAAAGCTTCTTTATCTCTTGCCATTTCTCCCGCCTCATGCATCTTCATGCTTAACGTGTCTATGTCCATCTACGTGCTGGCAGACCCATGCCCGTTATTCCAGCAACCGTGCCTTTCCTCGCTGATCTTGTTCGATTTTCAGGTCTTTTTAAATTGCGGTAATCTTCTCGTTTCACTATATTCGAGGAATTATTCTGTAACATTTGAGCTCACAATCCCTTTTTCAAGTCATTTAGTGCCAAAATATTCCAATTAGCGCGGCCGCGCTAATTTGGTGCTTCACAATTTTTTTTTTTTTGGGGGGGGGGGGGGGTGCTTGTTTGTGCTTTATTTTTGGGTGGGTAAAAATTACTTTAAAAAATCATTTTGGGGACACTAAAAAGCCGAATTTCAACTGAAGCGAGGGAGTAAAACAGTCTTAGTACATTACCGTGTAATATTCGAGTAATTTAACTCTCTTTAATACGATTTTGTTGAAGTGAGTGACTGCAACGCGCAGGCAATATGCAATGCGTTAAAAGATTGTTTAAACAAGAATGGACTTGAGTTGCAAAGACTAGTTGCACTCGGCACTGACAATGCATCTGTCATGACAGGTGTAAACAATGGAGTATATACAAAATTAAAATCCGTAGTTCCTCATCTGGTACTTGTTAGGTGTGTATGTCATTCCCTTCAGCTGGCAGTGTCAGGGGCTGCAGCTGCATGTCTGCCCAGGAACATAGAGTTCATGATTACAGAAACATATAACTGGTTTTCACACTCAAGTCTTCGTCAAGCAAAGTACAGGGAGATATTTGCTTCAATAAATGATGGACAACATCCGCTGAAGGTTGTTCAATTAAGTCAGACACGATGGTTGTCCATTCAATCTGCCATTGTCAGAATATTGCAGCAGTGGGTCGAGAGTAGTAAGGAAGGGTCTCTATCCCTCGTTTTGAGGCATAAAATACCTCATATACAAAGAATATATAGAGAGGACCATGAGGAGCCATGAGGACTCGCATTTTTTAGTAAGCTCAAAGAAGGGGGAATGGGGGAACATAATTTATGCATAATCGATTGGTGTGCGCAGGCTGTTACGGGTTGGTGTATTCGTATATTTGTTAAGATAGGCGACCATCTGTGAGCAAAAAGTCGATATTGCCGGCAGGTGTACATTAGTGTCGGGGTCGAGGGAGGTTGCTGGTGCCATCTGTTGTTTTTAATTACGGGCGGTGTCGGAATAAAATAATAAGAGCAGAGAAAGATGTGTAGGGTGGGTTGGTAAGTGGTGAAAGACGGGGTGGGTGTGCGTAGTTGGTCATAGTGGGATATCACCAATGTGTAACAGGGGTTCTAGTTACTGCCATTGCGCTAGACAGGTTCGAATCTCAAGGTGTGGTTGAGGTCGTGTGGTGGTGGTCGAGTGTGTAACGGAGCTAGGTGGTATCATTGGTGGTTCGAATCACGCTGCTGGTCGATAACGATGTCCGCCCTAGACGGGGACTTTTTAAATGTCTACTAAGGGGTGGTGAGGGCTTAGAGGTGAGAAGTAATTGGTCGTAGAGGGGTGTGGTGGGATATCACCACTGTGTAACTGGGGTGTCTAGTGGGTTCCCTACCGTGCGACAGGTTCGAATCGTACTGTGAGATGGGGTAGTGTGGAGGTGGGCGAGTATGTAACGGAGCCAGGTAGTGTCATGGGTGGTTCGAATAACGGACCTAGTTGATAAATGCGGTATGAGCCATGTCTCATGTCTCGTGGTGGGGTCTATGCCTCATGTCTCGTGATGGGTGGGTTGTGGTCTGCCTCATGCCTTCCAGCTCCTTCCTGGTTTTTTAAAGTGTCAGCTGTGGTTTTTAATCAGAGCATCGGGGTTAACAATGGAAAGATCAATTGAACTAGGTGGGTAGTTGGTACCACAGTCGCGTTGGAGATGTGTAATTGATTCAGAAGATGTCAGCTGGTGTAATGCATTAATTAGCTTCCCGTCTGTATAGACGGCATAACAAACTGGGCAACCAGCATGATCTTTATCATATAACAAAAGTGGCAACACTTGGCACAACTCAACAAGAAAATATGGTAATGAAACTGTGCGAAAGATCAACTGAACTAGGTTGGTAGTTGGTATCACAGTCGCGTTGGAGATGGTGCGATAACCAATTCGGTAGTGTGTGTCGGGGTAGCGCCAATGTGTAACTGGGGTGTCTAATGGGTCTAGTTGGTCCCATAGACCTCTCATTTGGCGGTGTCATCTCATTTTTGGCTTCTGGCGGCAGAGTGACTTGTGAAACAAACAAACCGATGTGTGGCTTACAACCAATCAGGGTGTTTGTCTTAGAATTGTTCCACTTTTTATGTTAGACAAGCACTAATTGGCTGGCAACTATACTGTGGGCGGGGCTTAATTTATGTAATATATAACCAACTCACCACCTCTCACTCACTTTGTGCTTTACACAAGAATGACGAACGATCGAGTCTTCAGCTTTGTGGTTATTCAACTGCTATTTACCTTCAAATGTAGAAAGTTTGCCAGGCACCTGTTTGTCTCTGTATCAACGGACTTTCAACCATATACGGACATACCGATTTAGTGGATCTGTCTCCCAGTTTTTGGCTATTCACAGCTGACTTGTAAGAATTATCAATCAGCTTCTTACCCAGACCCACCCTAAGTGTAAGCAATAGCATTATTCTGCCTTAGTTTACAACGGAATCTGCAAAGAGTTCATCACCTATTGAAACAAAGACTGGTACAACTTGTTCGGGTTTGATACCGCATACTAAACTAGTGAACATTGCATCTTGTTGTTTGGGTATTTGGCGTCCTAAACTAGTCAACGTCAAGTTATCTACCATTAGTGCAAGTTATAAACTAATTGTATTCAACACCATATACAGAGGCTCAGTGTAAACAGGTTTCAAGTCGAGTGTCGATTATCTTACTATCAATTCGCTAGCGAACGTGCCTAAAAAGATGTCTACTCGGCAACCATCTGAGAACCACGTATGTGCAACTTGTGGGAAAGGCTTCACTGATGCAAGTAACCTTCGTCGCCATATTCGGACCAGTCACAGTCCCAAGGAGCAAGTGTATTCGTGTCAAACTTGTGATCATCATTTTAACCGGAAAGACAATCTACAACGTCACATTACAAAAGAACACACAACATCAGGAGCAGTATCCAGTGTAATACCAACAGAAACGGCAACACCTTTTTCACCAACATTGCGTAAGAGACCAGCGGCTACTAATAGTGATGTGACATGCAGGAAGAAGAACACTAAACAAAACGAAAACGCCGAACCAGTCAGCGACACACAACCCAAGGATGAAGCGAGCTCTCTACACAAGCTGTCAGATGATGTCAGACAAGTGTACACCGACAACTGGAGTAGTATCAAAACACATCACAAGATCAACAAATATATGTCTGTCTATACATTTTTTATTAGTCCATTGACACAACACCCTAAAGACTGGACAGAGACCTTGTACAAGATCTTTAACACTCAAAAGAACATATTAAAAATCAACTTTAGTTATCATGTAGTCCTTAGGCACATCGAAACACAAGCTCTTCGGTTCTACCACGCATCTGTCTTAGAAATTCCACAGCTAATCCGAAACAGACAAACCTTTGACGAGTTTATCAAAACAGTACACGGACACGACATTCTTACATACGCTACGCAACAACGTCCAAATACCAAATACACGACAGAGACGATTCCAGCTATAAGTTTTTATCTCTATCATATCCCAGAACTCTGTCTCGTTTAATAAATAACCGCCGTTTTATGACAAAGGTTCGATACCATTGTACATGGTGTGTGTATGATCATATTAGATATAACATCACCTATTGATCAACCATTTTGTATACTGATGTTATGCTTCTTTTTATTTTTGTAACATTTACTGGAAATACTGTACAATAAACAGTTATATGTATTATAATTGCGTTTACTTGTTGGATTTTAGTGTTGCCGGTACATATCGGTGTCATGTGGTGAAGGGATGTTACATGTTGAGGGTCAAATTAAAGAAATATCTCGGCAAAACTTATGAAAAATAGGAAAATTTGTTAACTAGATGGAAAAAAATTGACCAAGTAAAGAAATAGCCCATCCAAACTTATAAAAAAACATGAAAATTTGTTAACCAAAGGTGAAAAATATTTGCCAAGTAAAGAAATATTTCAACCAAACATATAAAAAGTAGGAAAATTGTTAGTCAAATGTAAAACAATATTGCCCAAGTAAGAAATAATGTTAGTCAAAGGAGCAAAAATATTGGTCAAATACAGAAAGATCTCAATAATCTTATAAAAAGTAGGGAAACAAATGGTGGCCAAATACATAAATATCTCAACCAAACTTATAAAAAGTAGGAAAATTGTAAGTCAAATGTAAAAAATATGGGGCAAATAGGAAATCATATTAACCAAATAGGAAAAATATCGCTCAAACTTATAAATATATCGACCAAATAGGGAAATGTGTTAACCAAAGATGAAAACTATGGGTCAGGTAAAGAAAAAATTTCAAAGAAGCTTATAAAAAAAAAAAGGGAAACAATGATAGTCAAACTAATTTTTAAAAATGGTGGTCAAAGACAGAAATATCTCATCCGAACTTATAACAAGTAAGAAAATATACTAGTAAAATCAAGAAATATGTCGACCGAAGTAATACAATAGGCAGAACGAGGGACAAACATATAAATATTTCATTCAAACTTATAAAAACTATGATAAAATGTTATCCAAATCAAATAACAGGCTGACCAAACTTATAATTAGCTCATTCAACCTTATAAATAGGAGGAAAATTTGTTAGCCAAATAGGCAAAATATTGGTAAGATTCAAAAATATCTCAATCAAACTTATAAAAAGTAGGAGAAAAGGCTAGTCCAACTAATAAAAATGGTGGCCAAATACATAAATATCTCAACCAAACTTATAAAAAGTAGGAAAATTGTAAGTCAAATGTAAAAAATATGGGGCAAATAGGAAATCATATTAACCAAATAGGAAAAATATTGCTCAAACTTATAAATATATCGACCAAATAGGAAAATGTGTTAACCAAAGATGAAAACTATGGGTCAGGTAAAGAAAAAATTTCAAAGAAGCTTATAAAAAAAAAAAAAAAAAGAAAGGAAACAATGATAGTCAAACTAATTTTAAAAAAATGGTGGTCAAAGACAGAAATATCTCATCCGAACTTATAACAAGTAAGAAAATATACTAGTAAAATCAAGAAATATGTCGACCGAAGTAATACAATAGGCATAACGATGGACAAACTTATAAATATTTCATTCAAACTTATAAAAACTATGATAAAATGTTATCCAAATCAAATAACAGGCTGACCAAACTTATAATTAGCTCATTCAACCTTATAAATAGTAGGAAAATTTGTTAGCCAAATAGGCAAAATATTGGTAAGATACACAAATATCTCAATCAAACTTATAAAAAGTAGGAGAAAAGGCTAGTCCAACTAATAAAAATGGTGGCCAAATACATAAATATCTCAACCAAACTTATAAAAAGTAGGAAAATTGTAAGTCAAATGTAAAAAATATGGGGCAAATAGGAAATCATATTAACCAAATAGGAAAAATACCGCTCAAACTTATAAATAGCGCATCCAAACTTATGAAAAGTAGTGACATTTGTTAACCAAATGGGGAAAATGTCGGCCAAATACAGAAATATCTCTACCAAAATTATGTAAAGTAGGAACATTTGTTAACCAAATGGGGAAAAAAATATTGGCCAAGTAAAGAAATAGCGCATCCAAATTAACAAAATGTAGGAAACTTTATTAGCCAAAGGTGAAAACTATTGACCAAGTAAATAAATTGCTCGTCCAAACCCATAAAAGGTAGGAAAATGACTTACCCAAATGTGAAAAAGATCGGCCAAACTTATAAATGTCTCATCCAAACTTATAAAAAGTAGGAAAACAATATTAGCCAAATCAACTAAAAGGCTGACCAAACTTATAAATATATCATCCAAACTGACCAAAGTAATAAAAATATTGGGTAAATATAGAAATATGTCGACCAAACTTTTAAAAATCTCCGGTAAATTTATGAAAAATAGGAAACTTTGTTAACTAAATGTGAAAAAATATCGACCAAACTTTTAAAAATCTCCGGTAAGTTTATGAAAAATAGGAAACTTTGTTAACTAAACGTGAAAAAATATCGACCAAACTTATAAAAAGCTCTGCCAAACTTATGAAAAGTAGGAAACTTTGTTAACCCACACGAAGAAAATTATTAACCAAAGATAGAAAAATATCGACCTATCGACCTATCGAACTTTACTTTTTAAATTTTAATTAACAGTGACCATACTGATCGATAATCACATCCTTTGTCTAAAACACGCGTCTAGTGGTTTCGGTGACAACCGTTTTATCTCCAACAGGTTGGGTAATTTGACCAACCAGAAGAGACGAGTCCATCTCTTTATACAAGTATTATGTTATTATCCATTTTGATCACTTTGCGCCGTTTCACAATAGTGGATCAGCAGTTTGACTGCTAGACATCTTTTGATGAACGTTAGCTATCAGTATAATAATGACACAAGCAACGATTGACTTGAAACAAGTTCATAGCGAGATGGTGAATATGGCGCTGACTATTATTAGTTCCTACAATTCCAAAAAAGGAAATAACTCGACGTTGAATGATTTAGTCGGTCAAATAGCCAAACAACAATCTGTGTTGTTCACGAGACTAGAAGACAGTATCAAGCCCGAACATGTTTTCCAAGTCTTTGTTTTAGTCAGTGATGAATTCTTTGGTGATAACGTCATCAACTATGGGAGAATAATTATGCTGTTTACCTTTGGCATGCGTCTGGGTAAGCATCTGGTTGATAATTCTTACAACGCCGATGTGAATGTCCAAGACCTGGAAGAGGACTTCGCTAAATCTGTAGGCGAATATATGGCTGATAAACTAAGTCCTTGGATACTTCAACAACAAGGTGGTTGGCGGAATTTCTATGCTTTGACTGCAAACAAAGAAATTGATTAAAAACAGGCTTAAATCCCAGTATTTCGTTATTCTTGTGAGTGTGAGAGCGCTTGATTGTGGATATATAATACCTATAGTAAACCCCTTTAGGTAAATTGTGAGAGGGAGTCAACACGTTGTAATGGCAAGTGGTAAAATTTTAAGAGTCAGTGGGGAATTTGTGAGGTTAATTGGTCAATTTGATAAGTTGTGAAAGCAAATGGGGTAGTTGGTAGGGCAATTCGACAAGTTGTGAAAGCAAATTTCTTAGTTTGCTATAATTTTTTTCTCCTTTTGATTAATATTTCTTCATTTGGCTAGCGTATTTATTACTTTGACCAACTTTTTTTTCTTACTTTACCATACATATTTCCCAGTTTGGTTGGTATTTTTCTCACTTTGATTAGTATCTTTTCCAGTTTTGGTAATATATTTTCTTACTTGGTCGACAAATTTTCCTATTTTTTTGTAAATTTGGATGACATATTTATAAGTTTGGTTGAAATATGTGTTTACTTGGCCAATATTTTTCCAATTTGGCTAACAAATTTTCCTATTTAGGTCGATATTTTTCTATCTTTGGTTAATAATTTTCTTCGTGTAAGTTAACAAAGTTTTCTACTTTTCATAAGTTTGGCAGAGCTTTTTATAAGTTTGGTCGATATTTTTTCACGTTTAGTTAACAAAGTTTCCTATTTTTCATAAACTTACCGGAGATTTTTAAAAGTTTGGTCGATATTTTTTCACATTTAGTTAACAAAGTTTCCTATTTTTCATAAATTTACCGGAGATTTTTAAAAGTTTGGTCGACATATTTCTATATTTACCCAATATTTTTATTACTTTGGTCAGTTTGGATGATATATTTATAAGTTTGGTCAGCCTTTTAGTTGATTTGGCTAATATTGTTTTCCTACTTTTTATAAGTTTGGATGAGACATTTATAAGTTTGGCCGACCTTTTTCACATTTGGGTAAGACATTTTCCTACCTTTTATGGGTTTGGACGAGCAATTTATTTACTTGGTCAATAGTTTTCACCTTTGGCTAATAAAGTTTCCTACATTTTGTTAGTTTGGATGCGCTATTTCTTTACATGGCCAATATTTTTTTCCCCATTTGGTTAACAAATGTTCCTACTTTACATAATTTTGGTAGAGATATTTCTGTATTTGGCCGACATTTTCCCCATTTGGTTAACAAATGTCACTACTTTTCATAAGTTTGGATGCGCTATTTATAAGTTTGAGCGGTATTTTTCCTATTTGGTTAATATGATTTCCTATTTGCCCCATATTTTTTACATTTGACTTACAATTTTCCTACTTTTTATAAGTTTGGTTGAGATATTTATGTATTTGGCCACCATTTTTATTAGTTGGACTAGCCTTTTCTCCTACTTTTTATAAGTTTGATTGAGATATTTGTGTATCTTACCAATATTTTGCCTATTTGGCTAACAAATTTTCCTACTATTTATAAGGTTGAATGAGCTAATTATAAGTTTGGTCAGCCTGTTATTTGATTTGGATAACATTTTATCATAGTTTTTATAAGTTTGAATGAAATATTTATAAGTTTGTCCATCGTTATGCCTATTGTATTACTTCGGTCGACATATTTCTTGATTTTACTAGTATATTTTCTTACTTGTTATAAGTTCGGATGAGATATTTCTGTCTTTGACCACCATTTTTTAAAATTAGTTTGACTATCATTGTTTCCTTTCTTTTTTTTTTTTTTATAAGCTTCTTTGAAATTTTTTCTTTACCTGACCCATAGTTTTCATCTTTGGTTAACACATTTTCCTATTTGGTCGATATATTTATAAGTTTGAGCAATATTTTTCCTATTTGGTTAATATGATTTCCTATTTGCCCCATATTTTTTACATTTGACTTACAATTTTCCTACTTTTTATAAGTTTGGTTGAGATATTTATGTATTTGGCCACCATTTTTATTAGTTGGACTAGCCTTTTCTCCTACTTTTTATAAGTTTGATTGAGATATTTTTGAACCTTACCAATATTTTGCCTATTTGGCTAACAAATTTTCCTCCTATTTATAAGGTTGAATGAGCTAATTATAAGTTTGGTCAGCCTGTTATTTGATTTGGATAACATTTTATCATAGTTTTTATAAGTTTGAATGAAATATTTATATGTTTGTCCCTCGTTCTGCCTATTGTATTACTTCGGTCGACATATTTCTTGATTTTACTAGTATATTTTCTTACTTGTTATAAGTTCGGATGAGATATTTCTGTCTTTGACCACCATTTTTAAAATTAGTTTGACTATCATTGTTTCCTTTTTTTTTATAAGCTTCTTTGAAATTTTTTTCTTTACCTGACCCATAGTTTTCATCTTTGGTTAACACATTTTCCTATTTGGTCGATATATTTATAAGTTTGAGCGATATTTTTCCTATTTGGTTAATATGATTTCCTATTTGCCCCATATTTTTTTACATTTGACTTACAATTTTCCTACTTTTTATAAGTTTGGTTGAGATATTTATGTATTTGGCCACCATTTGTTTCCCTACTTTTTATAAGATTATTGAGATCTTTCTGTATTTGACCAATATTTTTGCCCCTTTGACTAACATTATTTCTTACTTGGGCAATATTGTTTTACATTTGACTAACAATTTTCCTACTTTTTATATGTTTGGTTGAAATATTTCTTTACTTGGCAAATATTTTTCACCTTTGGTTAACAAATTTTCATGTTTTTTATAAGTTTGGATGAGCTATTTCTTTACTTGGTCAATTTTTTCCCATCTAGTTAACAAATTTTCCTATTTTTCATAAGTTTCGCCGAGATATTTCTTTAATTTGACCCTCAACATGTAACATCCGTTCACCACATGACACCGATATGTACCGGCAACACTAAAATCCAACAAGTAAACGCAATTATAATACATATAACTGTTTATTGTACAGTATTTCCAGTAAATGTTACAAAAATAAAAAGAAGCATAACATCAGTATACAAAATGGTTGATCAATAGGTGATGTTATATCTAATATGATCATACACACACCATGTACAATGGTATCGAACCTTTGTCATAAAACGGCGGTTATTTATTAAACGAGACAGAGTTCTGGGATATGATAGAGATAAAAACTTATAGCTGGAATCGTCTCTGTCGTGTATTTGGTATTTGGACGTTGTTGCGTAGCGTATGTAAGAATGTCGTGTCCGTGTACTGTTTTGATAAACTCGTCAAAGTTTTGTCTGTTTCGGATTAGCTGTGGAATTTCTAAGACAGATGCGTGGTAGAACCGAAGAGCTTGTGTTTCGATGTGCCTAAGGACTACATGATAACTAAAGTTGATTTTTAATATGTTCTTTTGAGTGTTAAAGATCTTGTACAAGGTCTCTGTCCAGTCTTTAGGGTGTTGTGTCAATGGACTAATAAAAAATGTATAGACAGACATATATTTGTTGATCTTGTGATGTGTTTTGATACTACTCCAGTTGTCGGTGTACACTTGTCTGACATCATCTGACAGCTTGTGTAGAGAGCTCGCTTCATCCTTGGGTTGTGTGTCGCTGACTGGTTCGGCGTTTTCGTTTTGTTTAGTGTTCTTCTTCCTGCATGTCACATCACTATTAGTAGCCGCTGGTCTCTTACGCAATGTTGGTGAAAAAGGTGTTGCCGTTTCTGTTGGTATTACACTGGATACTGCTCCTGATGTTGTGTGTTCTTTTGTAATGTGACGTTGTAGATTGTCTTTCCGGTTAAAATGATGATCACAAGTTTGACACGAATACACTTGCTCCTTGGGACTGTGACTGGTCCGAATATGGCGACGAAGGTTACTTGCATCAGTGAAGCCTTTCCCACAAGTTGCACATACGTGGTTCTCAGATGGTTGCCGAGTAGACATCTTTTTAGGCACGTTCGCTAGCGAATTGATAGTAAGATAATCGACACTCGACTTGAAACCTGTTTACACTGAGCCTCTGTATATGGTGTTGAATACAATTAGTTTATAACTTGCACTAATGGTAGATAACTTGACGTTGACTAGTTTAGGACGCCAAATACCCAAACAACAAGATGCAATGTTCACTAGTTTAGTATGCGGTATCAAACCCGAACAAGTTGTACCAGTCTTTGTTTCAATAGGTGATGAACTCTTTGCAGATTCCGTTGTAAACTAAGGCAGAATAATGCTATTGCTTACACTTAGGGTGGGTCTGGGTAAGAAGCTGATTGATAATTCTTACAAGTCAGCTGTGAATAGCCAAAAACTGGGAGACAGATCCACTAAATCGTTATGTCCGTATATGGTTGAAAGTCCGTTGATACAGAGACAAACAGGTGCCTGGCAAACTTTCTACATTTGAAGGTAAATAGCAGTTGAATAACCACAAAGCTGAAGACTCGATCGTTCGTCATTCTTGTGTAAAGCACAAAGTGAGTGAGAGGTGGTGAGTTGGTTATATATTACATAAATTAAGCCCAGCCCACAGTATAGTTGCCAGCCAATTAGTGCTTGTCTAACATAAAAAGTGGAACAATTCTAATACAAACACCCTGATTGGTTGTAAGCCACACATCGGTTTGTTTGTTTCACAAGTCACTCTGCCGCCAGAAGCCAAAAATGAGATGACACCGCCAAATGAGAGGTCTATGGAACCAACTAGACCCATTAGACACCCCAGTTACACATTGGCGCTACCCCGACACACTCTACCGAATTGGTTATCGCACCATCTCCAACGCGACTGTGATACCAACTACCAACCTAGTTCAGTTGATCTTTCGCACAGTTTCATTACCATATTTTCTTGTTGAGTTGTGCCAAGTGTTGCCACTTTTGTTATATGATAAAGATCATGCTGGTTGCCCAGTTTGTTATGCCGTCTATACAGACGGGAAGCTAATTAATGCATTACACCAGCTGACATCTTCTGAATCAATTACACATCTCCAACGCGACTGTGGTACCAACTACCCACCTAGTTCAATTGATCTTTCCATTGTTAACCCCGATGCTCTGATTAAAAACCACAGCTGACACTTTAAAAAACCAGGAAGGAGCTGGAAGGCATGAGGCAGACCACAACCCACCCATCACGAGACATGAGGCATAGACCCCACCACGAGACATGAGACATGGCTCATACCGCATTTATCAACTAGGTCCGTTATTCGAACCACCCATGACACTACCTGGCTCCGTTACATACTCGCCCACCTCCACACTACCCCATCTCACAGTACGATTCGAACCTGTCGCACGGTAGGGAACCCACTAGACACCCCAGTTACACAGTGGTGATATCCCACCACACCCCTCTACGACCAATTACTTCTCACCTCTAAGCCCTCACCACCCCTTAGTAGACATTTAAAAAGTCCCCGTCTAGGGCGGACATCGTTATCGACCAGCAGCGTGATTCGAACCACCAATGATACCACCTAGCTCCGTTACACACTCGACCACCACCACACGACCTCAACCACACCTTGAGATTCGAACCTGTCTAGCGCAATGGCAGTAACTAGAACCCCTGTTACACATTGGTGATATCCCACTATGACCAACTACGCACACCCACCCCGTCTTTCACCACTTACCAACCCACCCTACACATCTTTCTCTGCTCTTATTATTTTATTCCGACACCGCCCGTAATTAAAAACAACAGATGGCACCAGCAACCTCCCTCGACCCCGACACTAATGTACACCTGCCGGCAATATCGACTTTTTGCTCACAGATGGTCGCCTATCTTAACAAATATACGAATACACCAACCCGTAACAGCCTGCGCACACCAATCGATTATGCATAAATTATGTTCCCCCATTCCCCCTTCTTTGAGCTTACTAAAAAATGCGAGTCCTCATGGCTCCTCATGGTCCTCTCTATATATTCTTTGTATATGAGGTATTTTATGCCTCAAAACGAGGGATAGAGACCCTTCCTTACTACTGTCGAGCTCAGAACTCATTTTGATGTAGCAAGACTCAACGAGCGCTGTCATACAGCAGACCTTCTACATTCTATGTTTAGCGACATGAAAAACTATGCGTATCTCATATTTCTCAAGTATATTCTCGGAGAAGTTCAAAGTGTGAATAAGAAATTCGAAGCAGATATACAGGATCCAACAAAACTACTCAGCGATCTTGTCCAACTCACTGATTCTATCAGTTCAAAGATTGCTATTCCTGTGGAAAAAAGATAACAGAAAGTAATGCTATTCAAGATTATTTAGATCCTAATCCCAATCTAGGTTATGAGTTTGAGAAAGAAATAGCAGACTACCAGTTTCCTGATGAGAAAGAAATTCGTGGAAGGTGCATCCAGTTTTTAATAGAGCCGTTGACACAGCTGCGTTTACTTTTGCCCGATAACGTTCGAGTGTTGCAGTCCATATCTTATCTTAGTGGAAGTGAATGTCTACAGCCAATGAAGCCCTGTATATTGGATAATGCAAAATTGTGTGTAGATGATGCAGCTACTCTCACCCGCATCGATTTCCAGTGGAGAAAAAACTTCATCATATGCAGTGGACACAAACCTCTGACACACTTGGACTGTGGGAAGAAATAGCCTCATACAGGGATGCCACCAGTGAAAATACTTTCCAAGATCTTACAGATTTATCTTTAACTGTGCTCATTTTACCTCATTCTAATGCGGACGAGGAGCGTATTTTCAGTCAGATGGGAGTTATAAAATCAAAATTGCGGAACAGACTGAGCATAAAGAGTTTGACAGCTGTTTTGACTATTAGATATAGAATGAAAGATATGGCAAATGCTGTCATGATTATTGTTGTTGTTGTTGTTGAGTTAAGAACCGACATCACTGCACCCAGGACATTCCCATACGTGTTCAGTCCCCTCGTTCAACAGCCAGCGAAGAGTCATACTACTAATCGTTCCCACCGCTATCTGATTAAAAGTTCTCCTGGTCTTCCCTCTCAGTTTTGAGATTCTTCCAGAACCCCTGCCGATCTCTCGCAATCTCATTCTTTCCACATATGGGTTCTCAATCTGTTCCTCCGCCTTCTCCACCTAGTCCCACAAGCGCACGACCACCTCTCCCATAGGCAAGATACCACCAAGAGGTGCATTTCCTATCAGCCTGTTCATTCCCCCGTGCACCCGCATGGCCAGGAAAAGATATCCATACAATTCTCACAATCTGTGACTTCTGAAGCGACGAGAGCCATTCCACAAGAAACATTCCTTTCTCCACCTTGCTAAGCATATTCTTTGAATCCGTAATGAACACAACGTGTGTTGCAATAGTCTCCTCTAGCCACCGTAATGCCGCTGTTACTGCCTCCACCTCCATTTTCATGCTGGAGGTCGTAGTCTCATATGCCAGGCTCTCCTTTTTCAAGACTCGCCCATTAGCCTTTGCAATAAAGCCCCAGCCACTACGTCTGTTTCTCACTACTGAACCATCAGTGTAGATGACTATGTCACCTTGATGTGTGTTACTCTGGATCAGCTGTTGCACTTACAACTCAGTGCGGCCCGCTGTCCATTTCTCTGCACTCACGACCTAGTGTTATTATTACATTGTGCCAGTCCGTCATGTCATCCGGAACCTCAACCCACTCTCTTCCACGATTGATGGTCTCTAGATGTCATGATTATAAACTACCTAAGGATCACAGGAGGCATATACACGTTTCTTTCAATCATCACCATCATCATCGCAGGAGCAAACACATCAGGAAATAGCTACAGAAACTGAAGAGGATTTGTCTGACTGGGATTTGGCAGATCTGGAATAAACTTCATTCTAATATTCAGTGATAATAATAAATTATAATGTGCTACTTTATAACATTTTGAATGAGTACCACCAGTGCTTGTTGTAGTGCTCTCCCCCCCCCCCCCCCCCAAATATTATTGCAATTGAGTGCTTTTTTGGCTCGAGAGTAGTTCTGATTGGGATTTGGTGGATCTGGAATAAACTTCATTGTAATATGAAGTGATAATAATAAATTATAATGTGCTACCTTGTTACATTTGTAATAAAAACAGTTGGTGCTTTTTTTTGGTGCTTTCCCAAAAAAAATATGGTGCTTTTTAGTGCTTTTTTAGGTCAATTTTGGTGCTTTTTCATCAAAGAGAGATGGCAAAACTGCTTTAACTATTGGCTGCCGGACTTATGCATTATTTGGTGTGAGCATCTGAACACCTAAGGACTTGTCCGGAGTGCCATGATGATACCAACCAACCAACCAAGTAACTAACTAACTAACTAACTAACTAACTAACTAACTAACTAACTAACTAACTAACTAACTAAGTAACTAATTAACTAACTAACGTTTATAAGTAAATAAAAGTAAAGGATCATTGTACACGCCATGAAATGTAAGGGATATATCGTGCAAGTACTTTATATTTATAGATGGGAACAAAAACTGTCATTTACTGCCAATATAATACCTTGCGGTGTATGATGAGAGGCAGAGCACTACAGAGATCCAGTGCTGTAACCCTAGGGGATACTCATTTTATGTTGGGTCTACTTAGCACTTCGCCAGCAAACTGTGTTACGAATGCAATTTGAAATCCCACTTTCCGTGTTTGAAACAGTTGCTGACGATTTAGAAGTAGACCGCTTAGCGCTGATTTTCAAACAATGGTATGAGCGCAGGTCGTTCAGAAAGCGATGGCAAACTACCAAACGTAAAAACAAGCCAAGGCAATACAAATAGCAGCATATGCTGGGGTTGACGGCGACGTCCACTAATGTATATACTATTAACTTTTCTTCTTAGGAACCTATGTCAGTTTTTATAACAAAATTACCTTCCAAACCACACACACACACACACACACACACACACACACAGAGAGAGAGAAAGAGAGAGAGAGAGAGAGAGAGAGAGAGAGAGAGAATTAATGCCAGTAATGACGTAATGAACACAACACATGCAGATTGTAGATCATTGATAATTTAGTTACAAACCAGTTTTAATCTCAAAGAGATATGGTAAATACCAATTGTAATAACGCAGATAGTATACCAACATAACATTTTTTTTTCATATAACGGGCAGTTTGGTTCAGTACCAGTTTTAATATAATATCGGGTGTTGTTAGTCTCACTACACTTTGTATGTAGAACAAATTCAAGTACATGACGTCATAAAAAATGTGCACAGTCCACCGCGAAGCCATTTGCAGCGAATGGCTGTCGTCTGATGGAGCAGTTCTTTGCACTACAAACAGAAATGTGTTATCAACGCAAAAATAATTGTTTTTGGTTGAACAATTGTTTCGAAATTGCGGTCGATACACACGGATGATTGTAGCTAAATTAAAGAATTATTTAGCACAGTTTTGATGACGTCATGTACTTCATTTTTCAAATTTATTCTTCAAACAAAGTGTAGTAAGACTTTACAAACACCCGGTAGATATCATAATTCAATATCTGTTGTAGTGTCGTTAGTAAGACGATTAAATACTACAGGTCTGTTACTATCATTGTTTAGTTAAAGTTAGTTGCATATCCTTTACAGGACGTGGCATTCAACACAAGTATTTTTTGCTGTTGTGATCTCCTGACAAGTTAACATTCAGCAGTTTGCCATTGCTTTCGGAACGACCGGCACCCATACCATTTGGTAAAAAACAAACGCAAAGCGGTCTGCTGCCAAATCGCCGGCAGCTGTATTTCGAATGCGGGTATGCGAGATTACGAACTGCACCCGTAACCTCTTCGCCACGGAGCGGGCATTATCATTAGTACTATAGTCAAATTCTGTTGTTATTATAATGGGCAATATAGTTATATACAAGTACGATTTAAACCGTTGTAAATACAATTAAATAATAACAGTAATTTCGCAGAAAACTAGATAAACTAGACAGAAACATAACAGATATTACGCTTGAATACCAATTTTGAAACGTATACACGGTGGGACAGTGGTATTATTCGTATCCCCATCCAGGTTGGTGATCTGGGCTTCCATGGGCATCAAGCCTAAAACTAACCAGGAATGTTCCAGGAAATTTCATGAAAAGTCAAAGTGGCCAGGGAATACTGACCATATCATCTATTTATTGATTGCCTATTGATGTATACAAAAACATGGGACACGCATATACCAACATTTTCTGAAAACATGAGCAAATGGAAATATATCTTTTACAATTAAAAAATGTTTGCATATCCTTTACAGGACATTGCTGTCAACATCAGCATCTTTCAGCTGATTGTTGATATCTTGGCAAGATTACGCTCAGTAGTTTGCCATTGCTTTCTGAGCGGCCGGCTCACATACCCCGTAAGTTACCGACGCAATTCGAACCACTGCTGATTCTCACCGTCGTCACGTTACTTACGAGAGTATACGAGGTTACGGAGAAAAGTCGCTGACCTCTAAGCCAGGAAGCCGGCCTTTTACAATTAATTTTGATAAATAATGTATCTTACAATTAATTTTGATATCATGGACTAAATTATTAAACATCAGTTTTAGTGTTGTAGATAATGAATAGGTAGAGCATAGTTTGTTCAATGACAACAGAATATGGTTAAATATCGGTTTTAGTGTTATAGATCATGAATAGATAACCCATAGTTTGTTTAATGGCAACTAAATATGGTTAAATATCGGATTTAGTGTTGCAGATAATGAATATGTAGAACATAGTTTTTTTCAAAGAGAGATCGAACATAGTTTGTTCCATGACAACAGTCAGACAAAAAGACAGCTAACCACACCTTCAATCAATCAATCAATCATGTGCCATGCCGGAAAGCGTGGGCGGTCATGACTCGCCATTTCACTCGATCACCTTCTACTCACGTTATTGTTATGATCCTATCCATGTAGTTTAAACAGTGTATGGCAAACATAGGTATTCAGTTAACTCTATACTCGTTGTCTGTGATAAGATTCAGACCCCTGGATTAGGTGTGTAGGTCTTGTCTCCAGTAAACCATTTGTAATTGTCGTATTGATTCAGATAATGATATCGGCTACTAGTGCTCAAGGTTCACAGATATGTGAAGGTCACAGACAGGTCAGTCCCAGTAGCAGTACGTGTGTCCTGGTTGAACATCTTTAAACAGCCTAGATCTCAGACCCAATGAGCGTCTTTGAAATACATCTCAATTTTCTTTGTGCGTCTTTCTCATCTCATCTCTTTTTCCTCGTTTACTTTATGGTGTCGAAGTGAAGCATACACAACGTTACAGTGCCCGTTTATAGGCTGTATATATCGTGATTCCCATAGATCCTCTTATTCCCTCTGTCCATCGTTTACGTGGTCGACCTCGTCTTCTGGTTCCGTTTAGTCTGTACATCATTGCTTATTGTGGTTTACGGTTAGCTGGTAGCCTAATTATATGGCCAAACCATTTAACTTGCTGTTTTCTCATGAACTCTTGCGCTGCTATTCATTCATTATGTGCCATGCCGATAAGCATGGGTGGTCATGTTCTGCCATCTCACTCGACCACCAGAGTCGTGGATCAGCTCCGTGTTTCTGTCTTGACCATGTCACGTGGCCAAGCCATCCAGGTATTTAATTCTTGGTCTTCCCCTTGGTCTGTTGACTTCGATCTTGCCAGTTGTCACCAAGTTCTCTAATTCATTTCTTCTCATAACATGCCCAAAAAATTTTGACTGTCTACATCTAATGTCTCTAATCAGTTTACGGTCTTCATTTGTTTCTAGAAGGACTTGTTCATTGGCTTTTCTATCTATCCATGGTATTCTTTGCATTTTCCCCAGAAACCACATCTCCACAGCCATCAGATGCTTTTAGGCTTATTTGCTCATTGTCCACGCCTCGCATCCATATACAAGTACAGGTTCTATGTAGCACTTCAACACTCTTTTTCTCGTTTCATTTGATATCTTTTTATTGGTCAATATGTTTTTCAACTTGCAAAGGCTACCATCGCTATGGCAATTCTTGTTCTAATCTCTTCAAGCATCCCCCATAAGATGTAATGACTGTTCCGAGATAGTTGTACCGATTCACTTGTTGAAGAATATTCCCATTTACTTGTATATTACACTGTGGTATTTCTTCCTTCCTAGTGACGACCATAATCTCTGTCTTCTTACCATTCAATTCGAACCCCAGTTGTTCACTGTGTGCAACAACCGCGTCTACTAAATTTTGCAGGTCCTGTTCATTGTCTGCAATCAAGATTGTATCATCTTCGTATCTAATGTTATTGATGTATCGTCGCACAATGTTGATTCCTTCCATATTTTCTATATTTCTGAAAATATGTTCATTGTACAGGGAAACAAGATCTGGAGACATTGCACATCCCTGAATCACACCTCTCTTAATAGGCTGATATTGACCTACTCCATTATCAATTCTTAAGGCAGCTTTTTGTTTCCAATATATGACTTTTACAAGTCTAAGGTCTCTTCCACCAATTTGTAGATCGTCAAGCACCCTTGTCATGTCGACATGTCTCCCTTTATTGAAAGCCTTTGTGTAGTCAATGAAGAAGATGTGTAGATCTTTGTTTACTCCTATAGTATGTACACAGCATTTACTGTACCCTTGCCTTCTACAAACCCACATTGTTCTTCTCCTATTTCAGGTTGTATTTTATTCCTAACTCTTTGCATGATAATTCTTTGCAAAATCTTCGTGATGTGACTCATTATACTAATTGTTCGATGTTGATATACATTCCAAGGCTCCTGATTTTTTTGAGATTGCAATAAATACAGAATTACATAATTCATGAGGTGTATCTCCAGTATCATATATGGTATTCAGGAGTCTGGTCAGGCGCTGCTATACCCTCACTTTAGTCCTGATTTCTACATTTTTGATTTTCTCTCTTCTTGATACGTTGAATATTCTTCTCAGGAATCTCATTTCGCTGTTGTAATCTCATTTCGCTGTTGTAATTTCTCTTTTCTATTTTCTTGTCATTGTTTTTGGCATAGGAAGCATAAAGTTCTCCAAATATGCTTCTTATTATTTTTTTGAGCAGGAAAAATTCCCTGCCGGCTTGCTAGGCAAGCTGCAGGTTAAGGACGACAACATCTCACCAAGAGGAGTCCTTCCCCGCTTGCGAGCCAGAGCCTCATTGCCTCATGACCTCGAGGTCACGATTTCCCGGTCTACACCACGGGTATGTGATGTTGACTGGTGTAGTCTGCTCGTCGTCGGCAGGCTACTAAATTGTCACTGATCACCCCTCCTGGGAGAGGCTAGCCGATCCTAACTCTACTGGCTTCGGGTCATGCGCAGTCCACACCTTGTGGTCCGCAAAAACTGCCATTCTCGATGAACATCTTCAAAAGGTCCTAAATCTCAGTTCTCGTTGAACATCTTTAAAAAAATTATAAATCTCAGTTCTCGTGAACGTCTTCATACAACCTACATCTCAGTTCTCGTTGAACGTTATTATACAGCCTACATCTCAGTTCTCGTTGATTTTCTTTATATAGCCTACATCTCATTTCTTGTTAAACGTCTTTAAACAGTCTTAATTCTCAATACATAGGTCGTTTAATATATGTAGTAACAAAATAAGTAAATTAAGTCACAACATACAATCTTCTCTCTGAGTGGATAGACAGCATTTAGAAGTTGCGCTTTACATCACTCACCTGGGTGTATACACCCGGACGTGACGGATTAAAAGGTAATAAACAGCTAGCAAATAATGCACCCATACAAACTGGAACAAGCATGGGCAGGGTTGGTATAGTAAATCCAGTACGGACTTGGCTGGCGGATAATGATGAGACTCTGACGCTAGTTCGGCTATTCAATCAGGGAGTGAACCTGGCCCAGCACGGCGACGCTGTCTTGAAGGTCAAGAGTGGAGATATCATAACAAAGTCCTCATAAGAAAAGGAGCAGATGTATATTTTGGATGACTGCTGTATCGGAGGATTGAAGACGCATGGAAATGCACACTGTTCAATGAAGTTGTTCTATATAATATAATATAATATAATATAATATAATATAATATAATATAATATAATATAATATAATATAATATAATATAATATAATATAATATAATATAATATAACATAATATAATATAATATAATATAATATAATATAATATAATATAATATAATATAATATAATATAATATAATATAATATAATATAATACACTGTAATACAATACAGTATAATACAATATAATACAATATAATATAATATTACATTGGCACCTTTCCGTCTTGACAGACGATAGTTTGGTACATTGTGCTTCAAAAAGGCTTAATAACTGTCATATGGCAATAACTACGATCCATGGCGGTGGCGAGTGTGGCTGGTAAGGCCAATTCTTGCTGCAAATGTTTGCCCACTGTAGGTGCATGTGAAAACATGGTCATTTCCACCATTTTGCACCATCTTACGTCTCTCACGCTCTGTGTGTACTTTATCTGCAATCATTTTCTCCTTTGTCTTTATTCCATTTCTGATAGTTGCCCTCCATGCAACACGTTCAGCGGCGACGTGCTCCCATTGTGCATTATCAATGCCTGTATCAATCATGTCCCGCTTACACACATCTTTGTATCGTAGTAGAGGCCGACCCTGAGATCTCCTACCCGTCTGTAATTCACCAAAAAAGATGTCCTTTGGTATTCTACCATCATCCATCCTCCTAACGTGTCCTATCCATCTAAGTCTACGAATACTGAGCATGGAATACACCGTCACACAACCTGATCTTTCCATTACTTCAGTATTTGTGATTTTGTCTTGCCACTTAATACCAAGTATTCTTCGCAGACACCGCATATGAAAGCTGTTTAAACGTTTCTCTTGGCGTGAGTAAGTTGTCCAGGTTTCACTGCCATAAAGAAGAGTACTAAGGACACAGGCTTGGTAGACGAGGACTTTTGTTTTGGCAGTAAGCTTCCTGTTCTCCCAGACTCTTTTTGCTAACATGTTCATTGTTGTTGCTGCCTTGCCAATCCTGATGTTGATTTCCTGATCGAGGGATAATTTGCTATTTACCTCTGATCCAAGATATGTAAAATGGTCTACTATCTCCAGTTCGGCGTCGTCAATAAAGATTGATGGTACACCATGTGCACCTTGTGACATAATCTGTGTCTTCTTTTTGTTAATTGTTAAACCAAATTCAGAACAAGCATTGGAGAATGCAGATAGTAGATGTTGTAATTCTTCCTCAGAGTGGGTCGTAATCGCAGCATCATCCGCAAAAAGCAACTCTCTGATTAGTACCCTGCTAATTTTGGTCTTGGCCTTCAATCTCTGAGCATTATAGAGGCCACCATCTGAGGGTGAGTGAATGTATATACCGTCATCCTGATCACGAAAGGCATATTTCAGTAGAAGTGAAAAGTATATCCCAAAGAGGGTGGGGGCTAGTACACAACCTTGCTTAACTCCACTCTTGATTTCAAATTCTTCAGAAGTTGCACCATCAAACTTGATTATACCCTTCATGCCTGTGTGGAACGATTCCACAATGGACAGAAGAGTTGGTGGACAGCCAATCTTCTTTAGTGCTTTGAACAGACCCTCACGACTGACCAAATCGAATGCCTTTGTGAGGTCGATGAAGGCAATAAACAGTGGCTGATTTTGTTCCCGGCATTTTTCTTGCATCTGTCGCAATGAGAATATCATATCAATGGTAGACCGGTTCTGACGGAAGCCGCACTGTGATTCGGGGTAGACTTGATCACCCAGGACTTAAAGTCTGCGCAGGACAATTCTGGCAAATACTTTCCCAACAATACACAGAAGTGAGATACCCCTATAGTTGTTGCAGTCGCTCCGATCTCCCTTGTTCTTGTACAGCGTTATGATGTTTGAATCTTTGAAATCCTGTGGGACTTGTCCTTCACGCCAGCATAGCTCTATTAGCTGGTGGATCTGTAGAGCGAGGGTGTCTTGCCCACTCCTGATCACCTCTATTGGAATCCCATCCTTACCTGGATCCTTGCCAGATGCAAGCTCATTTATAGCACACTTAACTTCTGTTATAGTGGGAAGTGTGTCCAGGTGGTCAAGAGTTGGCAGGGCCTCTATGGCGTTGAGGGCATCATCCGCCAGCTTGGTCTCACTTGAGTAAAGCTCTAAATAGTGCTCGACCCATCTATCCATCTGCTGTTTCTTATCAGTAATGATTTCTCCAGTCAAGGTTTTCAGCGGTGCACTTCTTTTGATCATTGGACCACAGGCTTTCTTTATCCCTTCATATATGCTTCTGATGTTTCCCTTATCACTTGCGATTTGAATGGACTCACATAACTTGATCCAATAGTCATTCGCACACTGCCTGGCAGCCTTTTGTACATCCTTCCTCGCTTGCTTCAGCTCACTCAGAGTGTTACGCGTTGGTCTTTCCTTGTTTCTTAAGAGAGCTATCTTCTTTTTATCAATCAAGGGCTGCAGTATCTGGCTGTTTGCCGCAAACCAGTCCTGTCTCTTATGACCCACAGTGCCGTAAACCCCTACCGCTGTTTTATAAATAGTTTCCTTAAGTTTACTCCATTTATCATTTACTATACAATTTTCTGATGTATCATTGAAAGCGTCCTCAAGTTGCTGTTGAAATTCAAAGCACTTTCCAGGATCGTGAGTGTTAATAATATTAATCCTGGGGCTAGACTTGTGTTTAGCTGTGTAGATTCTCTTTGGTCTCAGTCTAACCCTTGCAACAACCAAAGAATGATCTGTATCACAGTCAGCACTGTGGTAACTTCGAGTTAATGATGTATGGTTCAGATGTTGTCTCCGTGTGATAATGAAGTCCAGCTGATGCCAATGGCCGGATCGTGGATGTTTCCATGTGACCTTATGCATCTCTTTTGTTTTAAAAAAGGAGTTTGTAATACATAGGTCATTTCTAGTGCAATGCTCCAGCAGCCTTTGCCCATTATCATTCATGTGACCGATGTTGTATTTTCCAAGGCACACTGGCCATTAACTCGAGTCCTTGCCCACACGAGCATTGAAATCACCGAGCATATAAATGTAGTCGTATTTTGGAACTGCCTTGATCGCAGAGTCTAGCTGCTCATAGAACGTATCTTTCACATCATCAGAGGAAGTGAGTGTCGGTGCATATGCAGTGCGAATGGTGGCAAATCCACAAGAGGTTGCCAAGCGCAGTGATAATAATCTTTCATTACCTCCAGCTGGGATATCAATCATTCCCAGTAGCGATTTCTTCACTGCAAAGCCCACACCGTGTTGCCTTTTTTCTGCCTGCCCTCTTCCCTTCCAAAAAAAGGTGTAAATATTTTCCCTGAGTGACCCTTCCTCAGCGAGGCGAGTCTCCTGCAGGCCAACAATATCAATGTTAAGACGATTGAGTTCAGCATCAATCACAGCCGTTTTTCTAACATCGTCAATATTTGTCAAGTCAGTGGAAAATCCTGGACACATGGTTCTCACGTTCCAGGTTGCAAGCCATAGCTTGAGGTTTCTATTATTCTTTTTATTAGTACCCGGTGCATTGGTTTTACAGCCTGCGAATCAGATTTTGTCCTAGCCCCAAGCACCCATTGAAGCAGACAGGCTTTGGCGGATCAGCACCCAATTGGCCGGGGGCTGCCCAGCTTGAGGCGGGCGGTAGCTGATCAGTGACACCTGTAGGTGTCTCCCACCGTCAGAGGCAACGCGTGGCGCCCCATGTCTACGCCAACTGACAAGGACTTATAACCCGTAACAGTTGCCTCTCGCTTTGATTCCGAGACCGGTTAAGACCAGGGATGGAGTTATTGCCTCTCCATAGCACAAAGCCTGGGCTAAAATAAAGAAACCATGTGTTGCCCATGCAGCATGATCCCTCTCTCGGCCTGCCTAGTTCACTCCAGAGGAAAGTTAACACCTATACATCTGGAACAAGACAAGCTGCAGAAGCTGCCGGATCAGCAAAGCAATGCTCTAACTGTCCGCCAGTCGGAGCTTCGATCCTAGACCAGCTGCCAACCAAGGCTTAGGGCCTGGTCTGCCCTGCCATGACTTATTTTGCCTTTGGGTTGCATTTCCTCGCACCAGGATAAGGCTAGTACCCTCCCAATTGCGCTCTTCCGCCAGAAGCCGTTGGCACAATGTGGGGTGTCGGGTTTGGTGAGCGCCGCCCAACATTCGGCGCTGACAGAAAGCAGGTAGTACCGTCTACTGTCATACGGTAGCTCAGTCATATCTGACTAAGACCTGACTCAGTAATATATATATATATATATATATATATATATATATATATATATATATATATATATATATATATATATATATATATAATATATATATAATATAATATAATATAATATAATATAATATAATATAGTATAATATAATATAATATAATATAATATAATATAATATAATATAATATAATATAATATAATATAATAACTTCACACAAATTTGTGAATCATGAAACCTAAAATCCGTATAAATGCTTATAGGTCACAGTTGTAGATGAGAGCAGCTGCATCGCATGCCTAGACGTTCACCTACACACACTGTTGTCGTGAGTTCAAACTAGTCTCGAGGTGGGTTATTAAAAGTATCCTGGGCTCCCAGGTCGAAGCTGCATTCATTCAGGAAATGTCTTGGGAAAGGTAGGAGGCCGGTGTAATATTGATCACAACACACCCCGAGATCGTATCCATGTGTAGCTTGATGTAAAACTATTATTTAACGAATATTATTTATTATATTAAGCCGATTACATATCGGTATTATTTCGCCCTATTCCCTCTTTCACCATAACTGGGTATTTAAAAATATGGGTCTTGCAACATATGCCCAACACACCCCAAAGCATGTAAAATAGTCTTTTACTTTATTTACAGCCGCAGATGCAAGAGGCTCACCACTATCCATAATGCGTCTAACTGATGTTTTACTCCTGTTACCACAGCAGCCAGATCGGCATCTTTGATGACAATTTAATGTGCATTTATAAACCCCCTCTCTCATACCGATGTTAAGTTAATATAAACACATAAACAATTTTTGTGAGCAAAGTGCGCTAAGCAAGAAAAACATATAAACGATTTTTTCTGAGAGGAAAGAAAATGAACTGTTCGGCTAACCTCGTGAAGCTTTGGCTATTATTTTTAAAGTATTTAGCATTTAAAGCCCAAAACGTCATTACATTTAACAGAGTTAATGTTGCAATACCTGTTCGTATTCAAGTTTAATCTTCTTATATCCAGGCCTGCAAAGAACAATCTTTCATTCGCCATTATATTCTTTTACAAATTTCCTCTGTTATGGCTATGCTGAGTTATGTAAAAATATTAACGGGGTTTTTGTGAGGACAAAGAAACAACTTATACTGATCTAGGAAATAGAAAACGCAGCAGTTTGATACAAGATAACTGCAATAATAGATAATATATTAGCTAGAGCCGGTATAAAGGAACAGACTATATATACACAATAAGATACCACAGATAAGATCGTTTTAAGTGCCAGATAAAACGAATGCTCTTATCATTGAAAGCTGAGATTTATGTAAGCATCTAAGAAGAAAGATGGGTTAGCTGTGACAGGCAGTTGGAAACAGCAAGCGGCAAATCTGAGACAGCAGCGCTAACGTATTCATTCTATCAGTCACAAAAGGTTTACATTGTATATACTAGGAGAGTGGGATGGTAAAGGAGGGGTGGGGATGTGGTAACCACCAGAAAGATTACAAGCTTACAAATGACTGACTTTTCGAAGAAGCTAAATACGGAGTAGGAAATACAAACAGGTATGTACGTGTAACGCTTGCGAAAAGTGAGAGATATTAAAAGCAGACACAGTGTACATACCTTACAATGCGGCAAACGTAAATCACGGGAAACAATTAATGATGATATCCCTCAAAGATGACAAGGTATTTACAATTTGTGAGATTTGAAATTTCTGCATCGTTGAAATACAGTTATGACATGTAACTGTGTCAGTTGACTTTTTTTTTTTTAACCGTCTCGAAAAAAGAAAAACACACACATATCTTCACCGTCTCTCTTGACAAACCTGGTTAAATGTACTATAGTCCATTTATTTTTGTCTGCCCCAATATAAAATTCCATATTTCAGTAACCAGCTGAGAGAAAATGATGAGATTTAGCATATAACCTTATCATGATGTCCACCGAACAAAAAAAAATATTTGGTCTGGAGATTGTACAGCAGATTTCAAAGTTTGTTTATATGCGGTATATAATTTACGGGACAGAGATGAAGTGCACATTATTAGAAGTATTACATCTTCACGAGGAAACATGAGCGTTCAATAGTAAATTTTCACGTTTTTCATGGGATTGGCCTTACGAAAAGAGCCTTGAGAAGTGAAACGGGGAGTGTTCAGTGGTGTCGCAGTATCTTCAGAGGTGTGTCATTAGTGTGGGTCCTTTCATATAAGGTTTCACGTTTAGAAAGTACAAGGGAGGTAGAAATATCATTTGCGAGCAACCGCATTTAGGAGCCACGAGAAGCAGATACCTACGTGAAATAAGGGAAATGCGCAAATAAAATTATGACATAGTGTATGACATTGGACATAATTATGACATTGGATGAAACCTGGATCAATGCGCACCACACAAGTGAAAAGGAATGGCAATCAGTGGATGGAAAGATAACGCGATATGTGCCCAGTAGTAAAGGACAGCGATTCATCATAGCCCATGCTGGTAGTACTCAAAATGGTTTACTACAGAATGCTGGACTCGTGTTTGTATCAAATAATACAGACAATAGGGATTATCATAATGAGATGAATGGCAATGTATTTAGCGATTGGCTAGAGAATACAGTGCTTCTATCCCTAGATAGACCGTCTTGTCTAATTATGGACAATGCATCATATCACAATGTAGTTGCCCAAGAAGACAAAATACCTACGGCACTGATGCATGGCAAGGCAGACGTGGTTGCGGCCTTGTGGGAGCACATGCACACCTCGGAGGAGCAAATGGATCACCATAGTCTGGCAAGAATGAGGCAGCGAGGAGTGACGAGGGGATCTGGCCGAGGCTCGACGCTCAGAGGAAAGGCGAGACGGACATATAATCAGGTTGCTACTGGAATTATTGGTGTTGGAACTCTTCGCTGGCTGCTGAGGATGGGGACGGGGCGCTTATGGGAATGACCCGAATGCTGTGATGTCGGTTTCTAAATCAATCATTCAATCAATCTATACAAATTGTCTGACGTCAAGATACTAACTCAGACCACGCTATTAAAAATTTATAAAAGTTGCTGGAAAAAAATGTGAGGACCATGTGTTGAAAGAAGAAGATGACTATTGGAGAAAGGATGGATTGAATTTTATGCAACCGATAGCAGTCATCAACCAACTGGAATCGTCCGCCACCGATTAAGGTCTGGGCAGATCGCAGACATTAAGCGACATGCACACCTACTGGGATATTTTGCTCCACATATTCAGAAGAATTGCAGGCCCTAAACATTACAGCATCAGCACAGTGTCAATGGCAACAGCTTGTATTCCACGGTGATGAATTTTCAATTCCGCAAGCCCTCAGCGGTGACAAACAACTGGTATTGAAAACAAAAAACACACTAAACGCACTGAATACCAACAGGAAAGTAATATTGCGGTGGAAACTGACATATTGTGGCATAACAAGAAACGTGAGAGCAAACACGTTGTCAAATTAGGGGACAACACAAGTGCATACGAATCAATCTATAAACTTCAATGAAAAGAGGACCAACATCTTGGTCGTTAAGAAGAAAGCCTACTACAGAGACACTGACAACTATTTTCATAGTGCAAAACAGGTAATCATGTTCCGTCTCTGAACAGTAAACAGCAGAGTAGACAATATTTCACGAAGACTCAAAGCGGGTCTGTCACCCATGTGTACGTGAGAACAAATTACACAGACAGCTGAACAGATCCTTAACAATTGACACATGACTAAATTGCGGTATCATTTCTGGTAACTCCATACGCACATTAACGCACAGCTATTTTGAAGCGTTCACGAACTCAATATAAAAAGCTAAATGCATTCTAGTAACATGAATACTTGTGTGCAATTATTAACCAGCAGCTGAAGAAACAAGAAGGAAATGAAAGATAAGGTAAGAAATATATTCCTTCTACTTTCCTGTCAATTTACACATTATTTACACCATGCCTCTGTAAATTCTCTGTCTTTACTAATATTACACATTGCATCCCTCTCGGGATTCTCCGTGGTGAAGTGATCAAGCCGTCTGACTCGGGCTCCGAAGGTTATATGTTCGATTCCTTCATTTCACAAGTGCATTTTTTCGGAGACTCCCGAGGGTCGTCGCTGGAGCTACGGAGTTCGTGCTTTGTGGGACGCTTTCCGCCCTCCGGAAAGAGACTGAGCCATGTGGGATAAACACCCGGTGCAATGCAGTCGACCCTGTCGACTTTTAAGCTACTTTTTTATTGCACCCACTCCCATACGAATCTGGCTACGCCTTGTACTTGTGTCCTTACCAGAAATAACGTGGTTTACTGTAAGACTAGTTTGTTAGCGTGAATTCACTACATTTCCCCCAAAACATCAAAGAAATGTCGCCGCTTTCCATGATTTAAGTTGCTTTTGGACCTATTAAAGACATATTCCTTGGCTGGGGGTAAATAGAAGACGGCAGGAAAAATTTCATAACGATGCAACAGACAGTTTTCAAAATAATTGATCGTGAATGAGGGCATTAATTTCCGGACAGACTATAATACCTTTACACTGTTTCAGAAAAGTACCGTGTCACCAGCGTATCTGAGTTCTGAAAATGGGTTTCTATCATCATAAGAATAACACAACTGTTAATAGTGTCATTATAGGTGTCGTGTCTCATTATACTTTACGCTAGATGTTAAACACGTATGGAGAGAGAATTCATCTCTATAATACTTCCTTTTAATGCACATCCCCAACTGGTCCAAGCCTGACATCCAGCTCACGCTTGTGGCTCCTAGTAGCTGTCAGTATGCGACAGCGCCCCACCCCCTCCCCACCGGACAACAGCTGTGACAGACTGGCTAAACCAGGCGTGGGTAGCTGATCTGGTGTCAAACAAATCGGTGAACTAGAGTATGCCTACCCAGCATGTGAAGACAGGATTCGGCTGACAGCTCGGAAGAAATCATTGTTGATTCAAGGGCAAGAAGGCATTTACCTGCAAAGCGTTGTGGAACGTAATGAGAACGGCAAGGCACGTACAGCACTTTATCCAATTTCATATATCATCTTCAAGCCTTGTGGCGATGGGTAGCGGTGAAGCGGCAGGCGTGGGTACGCTGGTAGCCGTAGTCGCAGACCTGCACACAGGCGGCTCAGGCCATATGGTCGTCTTCTACTGAACGGAGCAACAGTGGGATTCTGTAGCCCCCTGAGCTACTGTGCAGCCCTCTACAGGAAAAGCACTCCTCACCTCCATAGCATGAGGAAGGGGATAGAAAAGGTGCCCTAAAAATTGTCTGCTCCATCATTACCTAACCAGCTAGCCACTTGCTAGAAGTTCTATTTCCTTTCTACACTTCCAGAAAGCTCAGTGGTGAAGGAGTTACGGACGCAATTCGTAATCTCGCATACCGCGTTCGAAACACAGCTCCAGGCGATTTAGCAGTAGACTGCCTTGCGTTAGTTTTGTTTTATAAAATGATATGGTTGTCGGTAATTCAGAAAGCGATGACAAACAACTGAACGTAAACTTGCCAATATATCACAAACAGCCCCCCCCCCCCCCCCCCAAAAAAAAAAATGTTGGGGTTGACCAAAACGTCCCGTAACTAACCTTTTTTTTTTTACTACACTTTAGTTAGTTAGTCGAAAGATCATCCTCATTGCACATCGAACCATTCAGTCCATAAGTGCTCGGATACCCTCCTCAGCAAATCCCGCAGTGTGTTGCGCTGTCTGATGTTTCACCGGCTACATTGACAGCCGCTTCTTGGTCATAATATGCTTCACTTCAATGAATCAACTGTGTTCGAAACCCATATATCTATCACGATGTTCCACAATTTCTGATGTTGACAACAGTTGAAGATCTCACTGTATTCTATGAAAGAAATATGAAGATCTACATTGAACTCTGAATTTCTCATGAAGGTTCTCATATAAACGATAGTTATTGGTTCCTCTGCAATCTCTGACATCTGCCTGTATTTCTTGTAATTAATATTCCTGTCAATCCTGTTCATATTGATATGCAAACGGATTTTGCTAAGCTTACTAAATTAGTGCACTAATGCGATAGCTGGCTCACTGTTGGTTCTGTTCTAGAAAAACTAAATCTGTAGGTATAAACGTTGATTGTGCTTAGAAACATATACTCAAGTAAGGAGTTCAGCGTGGCTGAATGATAAATGCGCATGTTCTTAAACATCCTGTGTGTGCTGATATCGATGTGTCGGGTTCACCCACCACTCAGGTCAGTTGGATTACCAATTGACTTCCCGTCCTTAACTTGAGAACGTAAATTACAAGTACCTCTAAAATCGGAGAGGGTTCTCCTGATGGCAAGGGACACTGGTAATAGGTAAAGCTGATCCACACGCAAAAATTAGTTTATATATATATAATCAGTTTATATACAATATATATCATTGGCACCTTGCCGTCTTGACAGATGATAGTTTGTAAGGGATGGAGTTATTGCCTCTCCATAGCACGAAGCCTGGGCTAAAATATAGAGATCATGTGTTGCCCATGCAGCATGATCCCTCTCTCGGCCTGCCTAGTTCACTCCAGAGGAAAGGTAACACCCCTACATCTGGAACAAGACAAGCTGCAGAAGCTGCCGGATCAGCAAAGCAATGCTCTAATCGTCCGCCTGTCGGAGCTTCGATCCTAGACCAGCCACCAACCAAGGCTTAGGGCCTGGTCTGACCTGCCGTGACACTTTGTCTTTAGGTTGCATATCCTCGCACCAGGATAAGGCTTGTACCCACCCAATTGCGCTCTTCCGCCCGAAGCCGTTGGCACAATGTGGGGTGTCGGGTTTGGTAAGAGCCGCCCAACGTTCGGCGCTAACAGAAAGCAGGTAGTACCGTCTACTGTTATACGGTAGCTCAGTCATATCTCACTAAGACCTGACACAAATATATATATATATATATATATATATATATATATATATATATATATATATATATATATATATACCCAAGTCAACTAGCCTCAACATGACTTCCACTACTCACAAGACTGACCGGAAGAAATGAGTTATTTATCGCTCGATGTCCAGAGTTGGCGTGGCAGTGATCCGTACCAAACCTGGCGTAATCCTTTGGTAATGGATAAATGGCATTGAATCAATACATGACCGACGGGACCGTGATGAAGGTGAGGTATTGGTCGGTCAGCACGAAGATGGATACAAGACACTGCCCACATCCTGGGCGTGGAAAGACATGCGGTAGGAGAAGGTCGATTTAATATGACTTCAGTACCAGGAAATGCTTTTGTGAAAGAAGGCGTCCAGTGTGATACTGATCACAGCAACTATTGGTCTATAAAATATGGGTCAGAATCCAATATGCCGAATGTGCTTTTTCGTCTCATTTTTTTTACAGGACATCGCAGTCAACACCAATATTTCTGCCGCTGTGATCTCCTAGCAAGCTTACATTCAGTAGTTTGCCATTGCTTTCTGAACGACCGGCACCGATGCCAACGCAAAACCAACGCAATGCGGTCTGCTGCCAAATCGCGCACAGCTGTGTTTCGAATGCGGGTATACGGTATTGCGAACCGCGTCCGTAACCCTTCGCCACGGAGACCAGCTGTTTAAAGTGGATAAAAGGGACCTTATCTTTTACTAGAGCAATGGCAAACTACTGAATGTGGCAAATAAAAAACAGGCAAACAATGCTGGGATTGACTGCGAAGTTCTGTAAAACCATGCAACCGAAGTTTACTTTTACTGGATCAATGGCAAACTACTGAACATAAAAATCACCTTGTAAATAAGAAACAGCTAAAATTGCCGGGGTTATTGCGACGTCCAGTAAAAGCCAGGCAACTATCTTTTACTTTTTACAGAGTTGGCATAACCATTTTAAAGTGCACGTCTTCTAACGAATGCCCAACGAACATGAATTACCCACTTCTAATCATCATTGGCCGGTCTGTCTGGCTGAGGGGTTACACCACTTTCTCCGTAATCCCATTTATCCATGCAGGGTCTCGCAGCGAGGCGAGAACTGGAAGCGGTTCGACCCGCGCTCGTGACTTGCGGGATAATGAGCCGGCCGCTCAGAAAGCAATGGCAAACTACTGAGCGTAATCTTGCCAAGAAATCAACTATCAGCTGAAGGATGCTGATGTTGACAACGATGTCCTGTAAAGGATATGCAAAACATGTTCAAATCATCATTGTCATCTTATTTGAGACCCCTGAAGAGGATTACCAAGCGTCATGATGGGAGCATTAGTAATAAGAGTTCCCCAAAGCTCTTTTTTCTCTGTGGATTGAAGTGCATAAGTGTGGACATATTACAATGTGTCCATTCTGTTGTTGCCATCAGTCCAAGGTGTATTCTGCCTTGCTCATCTGTCTGCCGTCGCTAGTTTCCTGGAGGATGGCCTATGAAAGGATGTCGCGCTATATGTATACCCGAACCAGGCAAGCTGTTCACGTTTTGCCACTGACCAAAGTGGTTCTCTCTGTCTTCTCGTGCGTATTTAATTTGTATCTAACATCATCATGATAATGTCCCATGTCGTTAAGCGTGGATGGTCATGTTTCACAACCTCACACGATCACCAGAGTCGTGGATCAGCTCCTTGTTCTTGCCTAGGATTGACTTATACAAAACAAGCTTAATGTACTCTGCAACTCAGCTGTGGAACAATCTTCCACAAGAAATCAAAAACATTACCAATCCCTATACATATAATCGCAAATTATTCGAACACTATCTCAGTACGGATTACCTTCCCCCTTAATAATAGAAATAATAATAATAACAAAACCCTAGTATAACAGCCAGTCCCCTTTTGGTAAGCCAGTATATTCCACATAGCTAATAACAAGTGTCACACTATTATCTAATATTACTGACTCGTGCATTATTGATGTTCGCATTTTGCCCATGCCTTTATAATGCATACCGGCTTCCTGACCTAGAGGTTAGCGACTTTTCTCCGTAATCTCGTAAGTAACGTGACGATGATGAGAATCAGCAGTGGTTCGAATCGCGTCGGTAACTTACGGGGTATGTGCTCAGAAAACAATGGCAAACTACTGAGCGTAATCTTGCCAAGAAATCAACAATCAGCTGACAGATTCTGATGTTGACAGCGATGTCCTGTAAAGGATATGCGAAAAAAAAAGTTTTCTATTTCTTTCTGAACAACCGGGAATCATCCCATTGTATGAAAACCAACGCAAGGCGGTCTGCTACCAAATCGCCTGCAGCTGTGTTTCTAACTCGGTATGCTGGATTACGAACTGCGTCTGTAACGCCTTCGCCACAGAGCCGCCATATGCGCACACGTTTGCTAAAACAATTGTAGACACAAATCTCATCGTCTTTTCAAATTGTAGACACAAATCTCATCGTCTTTTCAAATTGTAGACACAAATCTCATCGTCTTTTCAAATTGTAGACACAAATCTCATCGTCTTTTCAAATTGTAGACACAAATCTCATCGTCTTTTCAAATTGTGGACTCAAATCTCATCCTCTTTTCAATTGTAGACACAAATCTCATCCTCTTTTCAAATTGTAGACACAAATCTCATCCTCCTTTCAAATTGTAGACACAAATCTCATCCTCTTTTCAAATTGTAGACACAAATCTCATCCTCTTTTCAAATTGTAGACACAAATCTCATCCTCATTTCAAATTGTAGACACAAATCTCATCCTCTTTTCAAATTGTAGACACAAATCTCATCCTCTTTTCAAATTGTAGACACAAATCTCATCCTCTTTTCAAATTGTAGACACAAATCTCATCCTCTTTTCAAATTGTGGACACAAATCTCATCCTCTTTTCAAATTGTAGACACAAATCTCATCGTCTTTTCAAATTGTAGACACAAATCTCATCCTCTTTTCAAATTGTAGACACAAATCTCATCCTCCTTTCAAATTGTAGACACAAGTCTTCATCCTCCTTTCAAATTGTAGACACAAGTCTTGTTCCTCCTTTCAAATTGTAGACACAAGTCTTGATCCTCCTTTCAAATTGTAGACATAAGTCTTGATCCTCCTTTCAAATTGTAGACACAAATCTCATCCACCTATCAAATTGTAGACACACATCTCATCCACCTTTCAAATTGTAGACACAAATCTCATCCACCTTTCAAATTATAGACTCAAATCTCATCCACCTTTCAAATTGTAGACACAAATCTCATCCTCTTTTCAAATTGTAGACACAAATCTCATCCTCCTTTCAAATTGTAGACACAAATCTCATCCTCTTCAAATTGTAGACACAAATCTCATCCTCTTTTCAAATTGTAGACACAAATCTCATCCTCATTTCAAATTGTAGACACAAATCTCATCCTCTTTTCAAATTGTAGACACAAATCTCATCCTCTTTTCAAATTGTAGACACAAATCTCATCCTCTTTTCAAATTGTAGACACAAATCTCATCCTCTTTTCAAATTTTAGACACAAATCTCATCCTCTTTTCAAATTGTAGACACAAATCTCATCCTCTTTTCAAATTGTAGACACAAATCCCATCCTCTTTTCAAATTGTAGACACAAATCTCATCCACCTTTCAAATTGTAGACACAAGTCTTGATCCTTCTTTCAAATTTGTGCAGTGAGACCAAGTTTCACATAAAAGAGAATGGATACCTCAAGTGCCTTATGATATAAGTAATCAACGTCCACACTCAATTGGTTTCTGTCAAAACTTCTTCATAACTCTTTTAATACTTAATGTATTTCCAAGGATTTTCTTTAGAACCCAATCTCGGTAGCTTCCAGGTATGTTTTAACTGATCTGTTAATTATGCTTGTTTTCAAGCCGTATTGTTTTCTAATATCTGGAGCAGGAAGTTATTATCTCTTGAAGTTTTCAGGTACAGTTTAAGTTTAAACGTAGTCATTTCCGCGATGTTTTTCAGTGCAATGCATGATTTTACAGGGATTGTTTTATGACCCCGACTCCCAGGTAGGCCCAGTCTAAAATGAATACCAGGAAATTGTCTGGGAGTAAAAGGCGTTCCGTGTGATTTTTTTCTGTTCTTCATATCTTGAAAACTCTTGTAGCAAACGTTTATGAGCCAGTTCCCTAATTCAGCATTTACATTCTTCAGTATGTACTTTTGCCGGCTCCTTGGCCGAAGGGTTAGCAGCTTTCTCCGTTAACCCCGAATACTCTCGTGGTTGACATGGGCGCACGAGAATTAGAAGTGGTTCAAGTCGCGCCAGTGACTTATGAGAGTATGGAGCCGGTCGCACAGAAAGTCGTGGCGTGCTGATGGGCGTAATCTAGCCTAGGAATCAACATACAGCTGAAAGATTCTGGTGTTGACCCCAATATCCTGAAACAGGATGGAAACGCGGGGAAAAAAAGTATGTCCGTTTACTTCTTCCATTTATCCACCAATGGAGCAATTGATCGCAACGACCTCGTCCCAAGCCGTTCTATTCTGTGCTGTTTCTTTCAGCTCCCTCATTGTCACACCCCCCCCCCCCCCCCCAATATTGATCATCTCTGTCTAATTCGCTTTCCCCCCATATTTTTTAGGTCTCTCTCAATTTGGTCTCCTCTCTATTATAGCACACCTACCCTTTGTGGTGAAGGGGTTACGGACGCAGTTCGCAATCTAGCGTTTGAAACACAACTGCATGCAATTTGGCAGCAGACCACAATGCTTTGGCTTTTATTTCATGGTAGTTTTCCAGTCGTCCAGAAAGCATTAGCAAACTACTAAACGCAAAAAGACCAAAAAATAACAACAAACAGCTAAAATAATGGTGGAGTTGACTGCGACGTCCTGTAAAGGATATTAAGTTGGTATATTTCGTTGAAAAGGAACTTGCTAGTTATGTTATAATCAGGCATTCTCAGTGTGAGCGCTACCCAGCCCAACGCCCCCTCCCCCTCCTCCACTCGATTCGCTAGTATTTATTTTGTTTTCTCCATGAGCTTCACTTTGTTAATTCTGTCATATCATTTTATTTGTTCTGTTCTGGGCAAGCACTAATTCATTAATACGCATCGGTATCTCTTATCTCTAGATGACTCATTGGTACCTTGCGTCTTGATAGAGAATAGTTTGTTACATTGTGCTTCAAACAGTCATAATAACTACAACCCAATATGCGGTTTTTCGATCGTGGTGTGCGGTATTACGGATTGAATTAGAAACGCCTTCGGTTCAGAGAAATTCGTGTGCGTAATTTTTTGTTTGTTTGCATATCCTATTTACAGATCATTGCAGTCAACACCGGCATTTTTCAATTGTTGTTGATGTCTTGGCAAGTTTTTACGTTCAGTAGTTTGCCATTGCTTACTGAATGACCGGCTCAGATACCTTTCCGTAAGAAACCAACGCGATCCGCTGCCGAATCTCGCGCAGCTGGGTTCGTACGTGGGTATACGGGATTACAAACAGCGTCCTTAACACCTTCGCCAGGGAGACGGCGTGCGTAATATAAACAATAATATTAGCATTATATGGGAAGCTCTAACAGAGACAGAGGGAGATAGAGAAAATATGATGTATATAGTTTAAACAGCTATACGACCAATAAGGATAACAACAGCATCGTCTTCATCAAAGAACCAGACTACAGAGAGTGTTGGAGCGTCATGATCGCCAATGTTTGCTCCAGACAAGGCACCTGAAGAAGACGCAGTTGGATCGTATATTTACTGGAGGCTATGAGCCTGGAACATAATAGTTCTCAACGTATATATTTTATTGAACTGATTAATTGCCATGGGATGATAGATTGTCTTAAGCGACTTCCAGTATCTGCCAATGGCGTATACACCAGCCAGCTCCAGGGATTAATCACACCAAGCTGAATATTAAAGTGAATGTGCATTGTCTAAGTGTTGTGGACATAATTCACCTCTCTTGGCAGCGCTGTGTCAAACTGCCACAAATGACAACGAAGTGAATGCAAGAATCTACAAGGCCACCGCGGCCTTTGGCAAACTGTACACAAATGTGTGGGACATAAATTGAATAAACCTGCAAACAAAGAAATTGAATAAGCATGAAAGTCTACATAGCAGGCGTATTATCCACACTGCTATATGCTTCTAAAACTTGAACTGTTTACCAGCGACAAGCTAGGAAATTAGGCCATTTCCACTAAGCTCAATCAATCAATCAATCAATCAATTAATCAATCAATCAATCAATCAATCAATCATGTGCCATGCCGGAAAGCGTGGGCGGTCATGACTCGCCATTTCACTCGATCACCAGCGTCGTGGATTAGCTCAGTGTTCCTGTCTCGTCCATGCCATGTGGCCAAGCCATCCATGTATTTTCCTCTCGGTCTTCCCCCTGGTCTGTTCCCTTCGATCTTGCCAGTTGTCACTAAGTTCTCCAATCCATTTCTTCTAATAACATGTCCAAAAAATTTTGACTGTCTACGTCTAATTTCTCTAATCAATTTATGATTTTCCTTTGTCTTCTGTAGTACTTGGTCATTGGTTTTTCTGACTGTCCATGGTATTCTTTGCATTTTCCTCAGAAACCACATTTCTGCAGTCATCAGATGTTTTTCAGCTTGACTGCATATTGTCCAAGTTTCACATCCATACAAAAGAACAGGCTCTATGTATCCTTTCAACACTCTTTTTCTTGTTTCAATTGACATCTTTTTATTGGTCAGAATGTTTTTCATCTTGCTAAAGGCTACTTTCGCCATGGCGATTCTTGTTCTAATCTCTTCAAGGCATCTCCCATCAGATGTTATGACTGTTCCGAGATAATTGTACCGATTCACTTGTTGAAGAATATTCCCATTTACTTGTATATTACATTGTGGTACTTCGTTCTTCCTAGTGACGACCATAATCTGTGTCTTCTTACAATTTAATTCCAACCCCAGCTGCTCACTATTTACAACTGCGTCTACTAATTGTTGTAGATCCTGTGCATTGTCTGCAATCAATACTGTATCATCTGTATATCTAATGTTATTGATGTTTCGTACTCCAATGCTGATTCCATTATATCCTCTACATTTCTGAAAATATTTTCACTGTATAGGGAAAAAATCTCTGGAGACATTATACAACCCTGCCTAACACCTCTCTTAATAGGTTGATATTGTCCCACTTCATTATCAATCCTTATGGCAGCTAAGCTATTGAAGATAAAATGGCAAGACAAGATCCCAGACACTGAGCTCTTAGAAAGAACGCCCATACCCAAATTCCACACTCTGCTAATGAAGAATCAGATTCGCTGGACACTTAACTCGCATGCCAGATTACAGACTCCCGTAAAAGAAGTATTTACAGTTAGATGCGCTGTTGTAAACGCTCCCAAGGCGGCCAGAGGGAAACGCCTTAAAGACACCTTGAAGATTTCACTAACAGCTTTTGGAATTCATAACGACACTAGGGAGACTGCTGCCAAAGGCAGAAATCATGGCGTACATCATTATGCAAGGGTGTATTCACTTGTGAAGCAAACAGGACTGCAAGAGCTGTGGAAAAAAATAAACAGACTGGACAACAACAAACAAAAAATCACAGCAGGAGTTCCTCCTCCTCGAATGTCAAGCACTCTTTGCCAACATTGTCAAATAACATTTCGAGCTAAAATAGGCCCTACCAGACACCTTAGAACGGACGGCTTCAAACTTTCAACGCCACTGGATGAAATAAATGGTCACCATCATTCTTGGTGGATAAATACCATACAGTAGTTTTCCATATGAAATCCCCCTTAATTTGGTTATAATAGAAGATGCTACAATATTAACTACCCCTACTTCGCATTTGCCACCATTAATCTTTTTGGGTCCAAAAATACTTTTAATACGACACCGAATCTGCTAATGTTCGCTAGAACTAACATATGCTATTACGAACGAGGTTCTAAAACCAACTGCAATCATTCTGAAAACAAATGTATAAACAGGAAGCAAGGACCACTTACTTCTGCTACGGTGATGTGAGGAGAAAATCGCAAACCCTGACTGCGTAGGGCCAAAGAAGAAAATGAATAAAAAGAAAGAACCTCTCACCGTCCTCGGTTAACAAGAATAGAAAAGAATTAAGGTTTAAGAAGATCCCAGGGTGGGCCGACAGGGGATTAGAACAATATTCTCCAATCCCAGACAAAGAATTACTCCAAGGGCTGTTCTAACACCAATGACTATAACACTAGAGTCTATCAACTAAACAACAAAGTAAGGGTAACACAAGCATCATTTGTTTATTACACTTCTAAACTTCACAATAATATACAGACATGTAGCATCAACAAAGAAATTAGGATACAGCAAAAATCAAACAGCAAAGACACTAACCTAACAAACCAAATTCCTAAGTGTAGCAAAAACTTCTGATCCAGTAAAAGCTACAAATCTACCAAACACTAATCCACCAACAACTGATCCACTAAAACTAATTTAACAAAAACTTCTAGTCCACCAAAAAACCTCTAGTCTACTAAAAACCCAGGAAAATCTAAAATCTAAAGCTAGAATTCTGGCTTTTCCACTGCAAAACTTCAGGGTCTAACTACTAAACACACAATAGAAATAGGCATTGGCGCCTGGTCACTCAGTGCGGTGGACTACGGAAAAAAAGGGCCAGTTCTACCTGTGCAGGGCCTTTTATACTGGGGTCCCAGAGTTCCAGACCAATCAGACGCCCTCTTGCAGAATTCCACCAACATCGCGAGCCGAGTACATTATTCCCCATCTTTAACTGTCGTCGTCCCAGACAACTGAACATTACACCCCTAGTGCCTTGGGTAAAGGGAGGGATAATTTCTGACCCCTACCTTATAGTCCTCCACTATTGATGGAGCTCTAAAAATTTTTTCCTATCCCCAGACATCACTCATCAAGGAAAACACCCCAAAAATGTACATCAGGTACCAACAAGAATAATGGTCACATGCCAATACAAGGTACATTTACATTAATACCAGTCATTATTCATGACTAAACTGATATCAGCAGTCAAAAAAAAAAAATAATGCGATCAACAGGGAGACAGTCTCCCGCCACCTTAGTGTTCACAATATTATACAAACAATTACAAAAACAATGAATAATTCCCCCTCTTTAACTGTTGTCGTTTCGACAACCGGACCATACGTCCCTGGTACACTTATCAAACAGGTAGTTATCTTCATACCTCTATGCTCTAACACCTGAACTGCTGGTTACATCCCTAAACAGTACCTTTATAAAACAGTTTACTCATTCTATCCAGATTTATAATGGGAAATAGTATACATGTACATCACCAGTCATCAATAAGTCCAAAATATCATCAATAATATATAAGCATAAGCCATCCTTATACTAGTACAAGTTAATACTCAGTGATCAAATTAACATCAGTGAGGAGAAATAGCCCCTCTGCTACATGAGCAATCGTAACAAAATGAATACAACCCTCACTTTTTACATAAAAATAATTAAACAATCATAAAAGTTACACAAACAATAAATCAGCAACCTTTATACAGTTTACCACTTGCCTCAACACTGAACATTTGAAACAAAATGTATTCAAAAATAACATCATCTATCTCTTCTAAGACGGATTCTCTCTGATCGCCTCACATTCAAGTCTCCTGGCTCAAACATGTACCAGTCACTTCTTGGTGGTCTATCCCGTGGTTCCTCAACCTCTGCCACGACAGGCAATTCGGGTAGTCTTATCGTCGCCTCCGGTACCTCAATTACCGCATCTTTCTCACACCGCTTTAACTCGTGTCCTGCTGCTCTAATGTCAGGTCCATTCTCTCCCACTCTTCTAATAACATATGGGCCTCCTGAGGCTTTTGGGACCTGTACCACTGTATACTTATCTACAGACCACTGGTCTTTAATCTTGCACCTCTCTGTATAGTGGACTCTCTTCCTAACTACTTCTCCTATGGTTAGCAATTTAGGGGATGATGTCTTGTCACATCTCTCTTTCCTTACAGCAGCTAACTTTCTTAACTGTTCGCCTGCCCTAACATGCGCGTTACGCAGACGGGAAAGATGTCCAGTCACCCAGTTCTCAAAATTTGGTTCCCCCTCATTACAATCACTATCATCACTAGCATCTAGCATGAAATCTACTGGCAATCTGGGTTCTATCCCAAACACCAAGTAGTACGGGGAGTAACCTGGAAGAGTGGGGCGTAGAGTTATAAACTAACAAAACCTCAGCTATATGTTCAGACCATCTCCTTTTCTGGCTGGCCTCTAGTGGCCTCAGAAGATCATGTAGGGTCCTATTAAACCTCTCGCACTGACCGTTCCCTTTTGGATTGTAACTCGTGGTACGGCTCTTTTGAATCCCGTACACTCTACAGAGTTCTGCAATCACAGCCGATTCAAAGTTCCTGCCTTGATCTGAATGGAGTCTATGGGGTACACCTAAATACAGAAACCATTTCTCCACCAGAACTTTTGCAACTGTCGAGGCCTTCTGATCCCTTGTGGGAACAGCAACTGTAAATTTGGTGAAAACATCTGTAATGACCAACACATTTTCATACCCCCGACTATCCTTCTCTAACATAGTAAAATCCATGGTCACCAACTCAAAAGGCCTAGATGCTAATAAATTACCTGAAGGACCTTGCAGTTTAATATGGGGTGGTTTAGCAATATTACACCTCTGACATCTTTTACAAAACAGCTCAACATCTGTTGTGATGCCAACCCAATAACATCTACTTCTAAGGATTTGTATCATCCTATCTCTGCCCTGATGGCCGGTGCTGTGCACCGATTCTAACACTCTCTGCTTCAATGCATCAGGTACCACTAATTGAGAAATCCACCCTCTACCTGGCCTCTTTAATTTCCTGTACAACAACCCATTAATCACACTCAACCTCTTTCGCTGCTTCAACAAGCTTTTGGTTTCAGGGGGTAAACCCCTCATCACTATCTTACTCAGTCTCACTCTCTCACTCACACAAGTTAACACTTTATACACATGGACATCTTCTGCTTGTAGTTTTGTCAACTCTTCAGCTGAATATGATGGTAATGATAACAATGGCACATTACCTACCGGGTTATTCTGACTATCTACATCTACAATCTCTCCTATCCTAGCAGTTCTTAAGTTTGGACTAACTGGTGTAGCAGCTATGTGACTGATTGGAATGTCACCTTCTTCATCTGATCTTCATGGGGCTTCAAAAGGGTAGCGGGACAAATAGTCAGCATTTCCATTAGCACGACCTGGTTTGTGCTTAATGGTGTAGTCAAACATTGACATCTGTGCTATCCATCTCTGCTCAATGGCACCCAGTTTTGCCTTTTGCCACAAAGCTAAATTCCTACTATCTGTAAAAACTTCTACTTTAGTACCTAAAAGATAACTTCTAAACTTCTCAGTCATAGCCCACTTCAATGCAAGTAACTCAAGCTTAGAACTGCTTTTAGCGTTTCGTTCTGAGGGGCGAAGTGTGCGGCTAGCGTAAGCTAAGACTCTTTTCTTACCATCTTGAATTTGTGAGAGGACAGCACCTAAACCCTGGTATGAGGCATCTACCTCCAATATGAACTGTAATGAGAAGTCTGGGAAGCCTAAAAGGGGTGTTGATGTCAGAGCCTCTTTTAATCGATTAAACGCCTCGTCACACTCTGGAGTCCACAACCGCCCCATGGGTCCTTTCTTCTTCTTAGTATCACCGGTTTGCTGCTGGTTGAGTTGGCCCACCAGCTCATGTAGTGGTCTTGCAATATTAGCAAACTTTGAGACAAACCTTCTATAATAACTGGCTAACCCTAGAAATGACCTAAGCTCTGTCTGAGTTCTGGGCACAGGTGCTTCTTTTATGGCTGCAACTTTATCATCCATGGTTCCAATGCCTTCTTCTGAAATGGTGTGCCCTAAAAACTCAACCTTTTTCTGACAAAAGTTACACTTTTCAGGATTTAGTTTTAGCCCAATGGACTGCAGTCTCTCAAACACTTTCTCAAGCCTACTCAAATGCTCTGAAAAATCCTCAGAAAACACCAAAATGTCATCAAGGTATACCAACAAAATCTGAAAAAAATAGTCATTCAGAGAGCATTGCATTAACCTCTGGAAGCTGCTCGCGGAGTTTGCAAGTCCCATTGGCATACGCGTATACTCATACAAACCAAACGGGGTGGTAAAAGCGGTCTTCTCTTGATCCTCTGGCTTCATGGCCACCTGGTAATACCCACTTGCAAGATCTAGAGTTGAAAACAATTTGGCACCCCCTAGGGCATCTAGATACTCATCTACTCTAGGGAGAGGGTATGCATCTTTTTTTGTCCTAACGTTTACAGCCCGATAATCGACGCATAGCCTAAGTCTACCATCCTTTTTTCTCACGAGGACCACCGGAGAAGCCCAAGGACTGGAACTTTCCTTAATTATCTGACTATCTAATAAACCTTGGAGATGATCTTGTACTTCTCTATAAAATGCTGGGGGAATTCTCCTATAAGGCTGCTTGATGGGGGTCTCATCTGTCAACTGGATGCTATGGGTTACTCTATCTGTATATCCTATGTCAGTATCTCCCTTGGCAAAAAGACTATCATACCTAACTAATAACTCCTCTAACTTCTTCCTATCTCTATCACTACCCTCAAAACCGCTCAAATCTACAGGGCACCTAACATCATCTTTCTCTCCGGCATACGGCCGTGTTGAAACCTCAACCTCCTGAGCACTTACCATTTTGAAATGGTTGGTCAAATCTACAGTAGCATCTGAAATATCCCCAACTTGAGTACCCTTCGACAAGGATATATCTTCATCCCCCAGATTGACCACTTGGACTTGGCATACGCCCCGTCTCAAGGTAGTCAAAGTGTGGGAGAAAAGCAAACCCTTGTGCTCCATGTCTCGAGTTGGGCTGAAAATGACATGCATATTTTCACGCACAAATCTTACACATTTTACACTAACTGCAGTGATGGAGCGGGCAGGTACGCAAACTCTATTGTCAACAAACACTTTAACACCGTCCAGTCCGACTCCAGGAATCTCCTCCGCTGGGCTGCTCCAATTAAGAAACCTACACAGATTCGGCACTGGCTGTAAAATGTTTGTGCCAATAATGCCAGGCACCCTTCTCTCCCCATTGTCCATGTCTTTGGTGACAAACACCCCACAGTCCTTCACTTGTGTCCCACCCAACACAATGTCACACATGAAGTACCCCACATATGGAATCATTACGCCATTTGCGGCCGTCAACCTAACGAATTGTCCTTCCTTTAGAACAAAGTCCTGGAACATGCCCTTGAAACAGGCCTCAGTAATGGTGGAAACCTGAGAACCTGTATCGATGACACACTGGACACTCTTGCCACCTATTAAAACAGTCTCTTCGGGCCTACCACCCACAATTTTAATGTCCGAGCCATGACGCTCCCCTTCTAATACCTGGCTCCCAGCCTTAGAGGGGTCCCGTTTAATGCTTGTCTGCACTCGCGTCTCAAGTGACCAACCCGATTGCATCGCCAGCAACGTGGCACTTGATGTTGTTGATCGCTGGTGGTGAGTCTGTTCAGCCTGGCACCAATCTCAGACATCTCCCTCTGAAGAAAGTCAATTTCACCCTGCCTGGAAGTAAACTCAGTTCTTGGTGGTACTCGAGCTGGCTCAGTATGTGCAGGCCTACATTTTACCGTTTGTGGGACTACCTCAGCCTGCACCGGCCCGTACCGCCCCTGCTGAAACTCAACTTTCACCGCTGAAGGTACGCTTGACTGAATTTCCCCAGTGTTCTCATTTCTGGCTCTCACCTCTACCTCTCTGATTTCAGCACCCGGTGGGGCCCGCACACCTTCCCATGTTTGTGCGCACTCCCTGACTTGAAGAAAAGTCACAGATGAATCTTGTGCGATCTTTTCTTTTAGGACAGTTTGGGTGAAACTGTCCCTTATACCAGCCACAAACTGGTCTCGAAGGGCCTCCCCATCCAACACAGGGACACCTTGCGTTTCCTGGGCCTTCACTACCCTCTTGAACTCAGCATTGACCCTATGGGAGAAGTCATGGACTGTCTCCCCAGCTCGCTGGCGTATTGTGAATAACGTTGCCAGGAGCTCCCGTAGACTCTTCTTCTCACCATATATCTTCAGCAAGGCCTGTAGCATGGCCTCGGGATCTTCCTCAGAAGCATGGAGTTCCAACTCCCTCCTGACAGGACTGGTTATGCTGTCGAAAATAACATCCACCTTATCGACAGTCTCTAACATGCCAGCCCTCCAATCTGACCTCACCTCCCTGACGTACTCTTCTACTGATGGCCCACCTTTCTCCCCAAAACACCGAACAGGCTTTCTGGTTGGTACTACAACGTACCTCAAAGCCTCAGTGAGCTCGCGTGGTGGAGCATCCACTGGGCGGGGATCTTCGGTTCCCATCGTAGAAACTGTCGGCGACTCATCTTGTTCAACTCTCACTGCCTCACGAGTACTTCTGGTCTCCATCTTAAGGACAAGATACTATGCTACGGGTGGTTCTGCAATGGAGCCTAACTAGCTAACCTGGGGTTTGCTATCTCCAGAAGACTATTACCAACTATACCAAAAATGAACCAACAAAGAAACCAACTAAAGATCTCAACTAAAACACTCATTTGGTACCAAAACAATCCTACCAGAATAATTCTAAGGCTGTCACTGACCTGGTACAGGCTCGCCACTTGAAAACAAAGGTATAAACAGGAAGCAAGGACCACTTACTTCTGCTACGGTGATGTGAGGAGAAAAGCGCAAACCCTGACTGCGTAAGGCCAAAGAAGAAAATGAATAAAGAGAAAGAACCTCTCACCGTCCTCGGTTAACAAGAATAGAAAAGAATTAAGGTTTAAGAAGATCCCAGGGTGGGCCGACAGGGGATTAGAACAATATTCTCCAATCCCAGACAAAGAATTACTCCAAGGGCTGTTCTAACACCAATGACTATAACACTAGAGTCTATCAACTAAACAACAAAGTAAGGGTAACACAAGCATCATTTGTTTATTACACTTCTAAACTTCACAATAATATACAGACATGTAGCATCAACAAAGAAATTAGGATACAGCAAAAATCAAACAGCAAAGACACTAACCTAACAAACCAAATTCCTAAGTGTAGCAAAAACGTCTGATCCAGTAAAAGCTACAAATCTACCAAACACTAATCCACCAACAACTGATCCACTAAAACTAATTTAACAAAAACTTCTAGTCCACCAAAAAACCTCTAGTCTACTAAAAACCCAGGAAAATCTAAAATCGAAAGCTAGAATTCTGGCTATTCCACTGCAAAACTTCAGAGTCTAACTACTAAACACACAATAGAAATAGGCATTGGCGCCTGGTCACTCAGTGCGGTGGACTACGGAAAAAAAAGGGCCAGTTCTACCTGTGCGGGGCCTTTTATACTGGGGTCCCAGAGTTCCAGACCAATCAGACGCCCTCTTGCAGAATTCCACCATCATCGCGAGCCGAGTACAATTCTATCATACCCCGGTATGTTTTTATTGAAAACTTTTCTTGTATTAAGACGACGGTGTTATTGAAAGATTCAAGTGATAATTATTATCTGCAAAAGACCAGCAAGGTACTATACTCTTATGTCTGTTGTATATTATATTTTCATTGGCGTCTGTGATTTATGGGTAGTGAACTGAGTTTAACAACCCCGACGTACCGAGTTCTAAGTGGCGAGTTCTAAGTCAACCGCAGACGATTGGAGAGCAGATTGCTGTCGGTGACTATAACTAAAGAAGAAATAACAACAACAATTCACCCAAATGAACATCCTTTGAAACAAGTAAAGAGTTTCAAGTACCTAGGAAGTATAATATAATCAAATGGCAGATCAGAAGACGAGATCGAAAATAGATGCAATAAGGCAAACCAACTCATCGGACAAATGGCACCAATACTAAAGAACAAACATGTATCAATAACTACCAAGAAAGCACTTTACAATACAATCTTCCTACAAACTCTATGCTACCTATGCCAAACCTGGACAATGACAGAAAAAAGAGAAAAGAAAAATCACAACAACAGAAATGAGATTCCTGAGAAGAATAATCAGCGTATCAAGAAGAGATAAGTTCAGAAATGAAGAAATCAGGACTAAAGTGGGGGTTATAGCAGCAATAGATTTTATTAGAAATCCACCCATCCATGCATCATGTGCCATGCCGGTAAGCGTGGGCGGTCATGTTCTGCCATCTCACTCGATCATCAGAGTCGTGGATAAGCTCCGTGTTCCTGTCTCGACCATGCCATGTGGCCAAGCCATCCAGGTATTTACTTCTCGGGCTTCCCCTTGGTCTCTTCCCTTCAATCTTGCCAGTTGTCATCAAGTTCTCCATTCATTTCTTCTTATAACATGCCCAAAAAATTGTGACTGTCTACGTCTAATGTCTCTAATCAGTTTACGATCTTCATTTGTTTCTTCTTGGTTTTTCTGTCCGTCCATGGTATTCTTTGCATTTTCCTCGGAAACCACATTTCCACAGCCATCAGCAGATTTTCAGCTTGACTGCTTGTTGTCCACGCTTCACATCCATACAAAAGTATTCTTTCTAAGTAGCACCTCAACACTCTTTTTCTCGTTTCAATTGATATCTTTTTATTGGTCAGTATGTTTTTCATCTTTATTAGAAAGCAGCAAGTCAAATGGTTTGGCCATGCAAGTAGGTTACCAGTCAACAGCATTCCACAACAAGCAATGATGTACAGACCAGATGGAAACAGAGGAAGAGGCCGACCACGTAAACGTTGGACGGAGGGAATAGCAGAGTCCATGGGAATATCGATACTTGAAGCCCATAATCGGGCACTCTCACGATGTTTATACTTCACCTTGACACCGCAAGGAACAAGAGGAACATGATGAGATGAGATGAGATGAGATTTTCACCGTGGTATGTACGTCGGCCGTCCACAAATCATTGCCAAATTATAGAACGGAAAATTCATGAGAAAATCACAAGCAGTCAATAAATGCTGAGATTGATTGCCCTGCAAAAGACATACAACAGACAAAAATAATGTGTTTTCGTATTTCTCATTTCCGGGTAAACCTAGTACCATTAGCTATTGCAGTACGAGGAACAACGTATCCTACGTTTCTTGACTAATATTTATATTTTATTAGATTCTTAACTGATTTTATTCCATAGAGTTCCCTAGAATGTTCCATAGAGTGTTCCATGTTCGTAGAGTCACCTTAATCTTTGTCTCGAGACACTTGATGTGTAATAATTGGCACGGCCAGACACAAGCATATCGTCAAAAGACACAGAACTGGCAGTATTTATTAGCTGCCGAACACTGATGCACATGCTCTGGTGGGGGTGGAATTGGAGCACCTATGGACATGTCCAGAGTGCAAAGACGATACTTCAACAGATAACCAGATGTATTTCCTGCTTCTGGTATAAACAATTAAGTCATTTTATAGCTTTTGTTATTGTGACCCGTTCTGTCCTATAGCTGTATTATTTTAACTCATCAATACTAGCCGATTGTTACACTAATAAACACATACTTTGTATAGAAAATGCTTATGTATCAACTGACAGCGACTGGTAGAGTTACTATTGAATGCATTTGTTTTATCTATACTGTCTGTGAAGATCTCGGTGTTTCAATACTATATTCATTTCCGTTATGTAACAGATTTTCAGAACGTTAAACAACGAAGTTTATTATTATTTCTAATACCCGATATGTACAGAGTTATTATGTAACTCGTACAGAAGGTGCTGATGGAAAATCAGGGCAAAATACAAATAGCAAGTTACACCAAACACTGGAAGCTGTTAAAATTAAAGAAACGTGAGTACTATTGTTATTGTTTATAATTTACGTTCAATCTGTTAGAAATGGTTGAATAACTCCTATAGAAAACAAGGTGAAGTAGAAGTAAGACGTTGCATCTTCTCTCTCTTCTTCCACTTCTGCCGTCATGCGTCGTGGGGAGGAATTATTTGCGAAATATCTTGTTACACCATACAATATAAACAATTAAAGTTAAAAGGATTACTAGCAGTAGAAAGAAGAAGTTACTTCATTTGTGTTAAAGTTAATTGCATATTCTTTACAGGACATCGCAGTCACCCCAGCATATTTTGGATGTTTGTGATTTCTTGGATATTTGAAGTGTTAGAGTAGACCCATCACATATTTTAAAAGCTTGAGTGCACGGAGGAATAGATGTCCGATCCAGAAACTAACGAGGAGAGCTGGCATCAAATTCTTGTCCGAACTTCCCCATGCCATTGTCAGTGTAACGTTATAACCGTTACATCAAAGCTCCAGCTTCAAAACATGTCTGTAATATGTAGTGTTACAAGACGACAGCAACGTCCACGAGAGACGTGCTTGGTTCATTCAGCGGACGAGAACAGGTATTTTCAACGTGGTATAATAACCTTAGTGCCGGCTACCTGGCCTAGAGGTTAGCGACTTTTCTCCGTAATCTCGTATACTCTCGTAAGTAACGTGATGACGGTGAGAATCAGCAGTGGTTCGAACCGCGTCGGTAACTTACGGGGTATGTGAGCAGGCCGCTCAGAAAGTAATGGCAAACTACTTAGCGTAATCTTGCCAAAGAAATCAACAATCAGCTGAAAGATGCTGGTGTTGACAGCAATGTCCTGTAAAGGATATGCAAACATTTTTATTTAATTTTTATAGCCTTAGTGTATTTCGAACGGAAGTGATGAGTTAATCATAAATCGAAGTACCATTTGTTCCTGCAGCGAGGCGGTGTCGTCATTTGAAGTTGATAGCTTCAAATACCTTTTTTGTAGTCTAGCGTGTCCTATAAACTTTACATCTTTGTTTTACTTCTATGAGCACTAATCAAGACTTGTGAATTTGTTTATAGAATGTGAGATGTTGGGGGAAATAAATTGGGATCTAAACATGCAATTCGAAAGTCGGATGTATCGGCCTAATATCGCAGCTTAGCTGTAAACAGACATAACAAATTCCTCCCTAAGAAGAAAGAGCAGGAGGAAGAAATATAAATATGGATGTAAGACACATTTTGGGTACAAATACCACATGCGAGTAATTGCAGACTTTCACAAGCAGTTAAATAAAAATGTGATAAGTACACCGTGTTTTGATAAAGACCTAACGAAAATGCTGAATCAAATCAGAATCCGGTATTTGGTAACTATAGTATTCAACACCTGTGAGAGGGACGCAGAGGTGTTTCCAAGGCACCAGGGCCGGGTTATATACTGGCCAAGACCTATTGACGCGTCCTCGTCGAGCGTCCTGGGCAACAGGTCCCTTCGGGGTCCTGGCTAAAGTCAGTAGGATCGCCGATTCCTCCGAAGTCGGAGAGTGTCTGCCTGTACGGCGAGGAACCACCAGTTTGCACACCAATAAGCCAGACATGGGACAACGGATACTCACGCAAAACTCAGGTCCTGTATGACATCACACTGATGTTGGACAACAGGATGCCTTCATCCGACATACAGGACTTCGCGTTGGAGCTCAAGCCAACGAACACAAGCAAGCAAGCAAGCAACACCTGTGAGATGAGATGCCTGAGGAGAGCTGACAACTTAACAATACGAGACCGAGTAAGAAATGTTGTTATCAGACAGTGGGATAAATACCTTTCGCCAAATTTATTGAAAGACAGACGGTCTCCCTGGTCGAGGCGTTAGCAGCTTTCTCCGTAACCCAGAATATTCTCGTGGTTGACGTGAGCGCACGAGAATTGGAAGCGGTTCGAGTCGGGCCAGTGACTTATGAGAGTATGGAGCCGGTCGCTCAGAAAGTCGTGGCGTGCTGATGAGCGTAATCTAGCCTAGGAATCAACATAAAGATGCTGATGTTGACCGCAATATCCTGAAACAGGATGGAAACGCGGGGAAAAAAAGAAAAAAAAGAAGATCAAGTGGTTTGGCCATCTTGTTAGAATGCAACACCATCAACTACCATCACTGGCCCTACATCAAAGATCATCTGCGTCGAGACTAAGAGGACGCCCTTGAAGAAAATGTATTGACAACATAAAAGACATTGTACAATCACACGGAATGACACTATCCAATGCCGCCCATCGGTGGCTAGAGCGCCAATTATTCATCCCCACGACGCTTGACGGCAAAATTGGAAGATGATGATCGTGATGATGAGTAATCAAAACCCTTTTACCCGAATTAAGGCGCATATGGGCTTATTGTGATAGACTCATATTCTTGATGGACCACTCGGCACTCGAATTAGAATGTAGTCGGTATCACGCCGGCCGTCTTCACATTCCAAGATATTTCATGGCACTCATTTAAAATGGATCGAATATGGATCTTAGGTCAATTACAAAACATCCACCCTGATGTAGACTGGAACCCCTGACTACCGGACCTGTAGGCGCGCGTCTTGCCACTACTCTAATCCACAGCTGCTCCCTGGTATTCGGTAAACGTCTCAGAATGTATTTCCGAAGCTTTTCTATTGGCTAGACTGCTGCCTCAGAGACTTCTGTCAAACAGGGAAATGGCTAACCACAGAAATGTCAGACGCAGATTAGTAGATGCCAGTAGAAGAAAGATGTTTGTTGATTCGTGGAAAGCACAGATTAATAAGTTCTTGAGATATGATGGGTACATAGAATTTATGACTATGGGTCAAGAGAGAGTATTGGCACGGGTCAAGTCCGCTGAGTGGCATTTAAATGAAAACCTCGGAGTACGTTCCCAAATATGTAGTTCTCTTTAGTTCCAAAAATAGTTCCTAAGTGACCATCAATAAAACTGCTGTTTTTATGAACTAGTGTGAATGTTACTGTTCGAATACCGCAGTATAAAATTTAAATGTAGATGTCGGAGTGGTTTGAATTACAGAATGAACGTGGGAAGGGCTTGAATTAGAAAGGAAAGGTGTCATTGCTCTAAATACGATCAGGGCGTCGGGGTAACATGAATTACGTAATGAAAGTTCGAGTGGTCTGGATTAGGCAATGCATTTCTGAGTCACCTGAATTATGCAATGAAAGTCAGAGGACCTGAATTAAGTTCTTAAATTCATCGTGGTCTGAATGGGATAACGAAGACCAGAATGACCTGCATTAGATAGTAAAGATAAGAGTTATCTGAATTAGATCGCAATCATAAGAGTGATCTGAATTAGATCGTAAAGATAAGAGTGATATGAACTAGATAAGGAAGGTCCGAGTGACTTGAATTAGATAATGAACACAAGAGTGACCATGAATTAGATTATGAACGTTAGAGTGAGCAGATTTAGAGAATATAGATAACGTTGAACTGAATCAAATAATGAATGTCTGAGTGACTGGAATTAGATCATGAACACCAACGTTAAATGAAAATGCATAATGTCCTAAATGAAGATCAGAGTGACCTAAATTTGATAATGAACGTCAGAGTGGTTTAAATTATGTCGGGTGATCTGAAAGTATACCTTCTTGTATTAAGCTCAAACCGTAAAGCCTTCATATCTAACATGGGGACAATGGAAAAAAAATCCCACTATGTCACATTCAGTCTGGTCCTGGGATAGTAGGTTGGACGCCTAGTATTCTCCAGTGTGGGTGACACAGTGCCACCACACGTGCATGTTGGGAGATAAGAATCAATAGAAACGGAACGAAAACAGGATAATGAGGACAACAATTAAGAGGCTGAGGGTGAAAAGAAGAAGAAGCAGAAGAAAAAGAAGAAGAAGAAGATGAAGAAGAAGAAGACGACGACGACGAAGAAGAAGAAGAAGAAGAAGTAGAAGAAGAAGAAGAAGAAGAAGAAGAAGAAGAAGAAGAAGAAGAAGAAGAAGAAGAAGAAGAAGAAGAAGAAGAAGAAGAAGAAGAAGAAGAAGAAGAAGAAGAAGTAGAAGAAGAAGAAGAAGAAGAAGAAGAAGAAGAAGAAGAAGAAGAAGAAGAAGAAGAAGAAGAAGAAGAAGAAGAACGAACGAACGAACGAATGAACGAACGAACGAACGAACGAACTTTATTTTCAAAGGGTTAAGAAGAAGAAGAAGAAGACGGGGAAGGATGTGTGTATTGCCCAAATACTGCTCACAAGCATCTTCACCAGTCATGATCACTGTTTGCTGGACGTAAGGTCAAGGAAACTTGACACAGACTGCATTAGTCTCAGGGTCACGCGATGAAAACAGATTATTGGAAAACCTTGTCTGAAAACCTCGCAACATTTTCTTAACTTTCTGATGGGAATGAACTCGTCCACTGGGATAAATTGGGCAGACAGATCAGAGACAGAGCTATCTGCTAGTCCAGTGGTTCTTAACTTTCTTCGCCCATGCAACCCTTCACCATATGTTCAGAACGTCATTCCCCATCATCCTTTTCCCCCAAAAGCCCCCCCCCCAAACCCCCGCCCCCCCCCAAAAAAAAAAAAAAACACACAAACAAAACACACACACACATACACACCTACAGATATATACACATATCATGTCATGCTGTGATGACGTCAGTCTGCATGAACTGTCTATTGGCGCTCATAGATCTGAGTGAGGTCGTGATGAAAAGTCCCGTGTAGAGTGATGAAAAATTACACGTAAATACTGAAATGGATGTTGAATGCAAACATTCATTAATTGGCATTCAAATCGCCGTGAATATTCCATAACAATATTAAATAATCATCGTTGGAGTATGACAGATAAACGGCTATTTCCCGCCATAGAAACATCACATTACAGCATGCCATCTTCATCAGTATAGTTTGGAATGTTCCCTTCGACCTTAATAGTCGAAAAATATACAGTATATGTACAAATGGAAGCTAAATTTAATAACACATACTAGAACATTGTTAGGCGTCTATATAAAACGTGATTTGCGGGTCTACCTACTTTATAAAACGAACTTCAGAAGGGTGAGAAGTACAGAACCGTAAAGTGTGGAGGGGAAAACAATATTAAGTAATCGGTTCTTGTATTAACATGATCTTGAAATAAACGGGGAATTTAACATTACGAGTACGCTTAATCTCCTCAGATAGGAGACACAACGGTACGCAACGCTCACACATAATTCAAGAAAGGGGGACGATCACGTTTTGTGTAGTCCAGAAGCCAGTTTGAGCCTGCCAATCTGTTGTCTTAATCCACCCCCTCCCCTAACTTTGGAAACCCTAAAATTCCTCCCTAGGGGTGGGATGGGAGGGGGGGGGCGAAGGAAATTCCCCACTGAATGAAAACCACTGTGCCAGTTAATTATTGACACTTAAGCCAGTCGTCACAATCTGATTGCTTTCCTGGGCCGTCGTCGTTACCTAACGTGTCATCATCATGCGCCTTGCCTAAAGACTTCAGTGTCCACGTCGTTCCACAGATCTCTATCCTCAATGTGCTTAATAAATAAATATCGATATCTCTCTGGCCACCAGCTTAGACCTTCGAATATCAGTACTCTCTATCTGCCTCTGCTCCTGTTGATTTTTATAATTGTCATTATGTTCTCCGATGCCTCTCTTCTTATTATATGTCTAAATAATACTGGTTATCTCGCTCGTTCTCACTTTTTTGTTGTTGTGTATAATGTTCTACTTTCATTAGCCTCTTCATATTGCTAACGCTGGTAGTACACGTTATTCGCAACCTCCGTCTCGAAATGTTATCTCTGCTGCTGCCTCCAAACTCTTCAAAATTTGCCTGTTTAAATTTAAAGATTCGCTGTGACATTGAAGAACAGGTTCAGTATTATTCTTCACCACACACTTTCTGACATTAATTGAAAATGACTTATTACATAAGATACTTTTCATCTAATGAAATGCAGCTTACTTTGTAGTAATGCATAATATATAAACATCGACAACAGAGAAACCAGCAGGGTTAAATTCTTCTTCTCACACTGATGCTTCAACTACATTTGCTTCTTTTGCTCTTTCATCCTCTTTATTATTTTTGTTTTAATTTTTGTTTTCGATCGCTTTGAACTCTGCGTAGTCCATATAGTACTACTACCTCTAGTGCACTCAACTGATGTTTGCGCGTGGATTAGTTTCCCTATTACCAATGTTCCTCACCATCAGACGAACCCACCCTGACTTCTAAGACGCTTGTAATTTACGATTCCAAGTCAAGGACGAAAAGTCAACTTTTTAGTCCAACTCACCAGTGTAGGAGTTGAATCTCCTATCTCAGCATCATCAGAAACCTCAATTAAAGAAGCATCAGCAAAACGTAAATAATAAAGAACGCAATAGAAAACAGGAGGTGAAAGAGTTCTCCAGAAAACTGGATTATAAACAATATGATATCGCCGAAAATGAAATACGTTGGACATAGTAAACTTCACGGTGGCATGGTGAGAACATGGATGGAAAGGATGGTTCTAGGATACAGAGATTTGTGATGACCAAAACAAAGTTGGACACAGGACAATACGTGGAACATAGTAAACTTCACGGTGGCACGGTGAGAACATGGATGGAAAGGATGGTTCTAGGATACAGAGATTTGTGATGACCAAAACAAAGTTGGACACAGGACAATACGTGGAACATAGTAAACTTCACGGTGGCACGGTGAGAACATGGATGGAAAGGATGGTTCTAGGATACAGAGATTTGTGATGACCAAAACGAAGTTGGACACAGAAACAATACGGAGGCCTTGAACTTGAGGGTACAGGTGTTGGCAGAAATGGCAGGAGATGGAAGGTCCTTGTAAAGAGTAACATTCTGCCAAACACCGTCTGTACATAATGATGACGGCATTGCCTCTGACCTGATAGTCAAATTGCTGGTATTTCAGTGCACTCACAGTTTCTAAATAGACTTAGTGAATTCCATTCAAAGGCAAGGTTTGGTTATTGTTGTATGTCTCCTTTTATTTACACCGGCTAAAGTCGAACTTATATCCTCGTAAGGAACTTAACTGCGCGAGAATCGGTAGCGGTTCGCGCCGCGTTAGTGACTTATGGGGTATTTGAGCCGGTTGCTAAGAAAGCAATGGCGAACTACTGAGCGTAATCTTGCCAATGCATCAACAATCAGCTGAAAGATACTGGTGTTGACTGCTATGTCCTGTAAATGATGTGCGAAAAAAAAGGCGATCTAGATTTTTAAAAGGGAAAAGGAGAGCGATATGGATGACATGAAACGAATCATAAGAACACCGTTGGGCCATAGTAAAATATGGGCCCAGTACAATTTCCTTATTAAGCCCGATGGTCAAGTACGTAGATTTGACTTATTGTAACTCGAACTCTTGTCTTATTATGAACATATATTTCTGTCTATATAAGCAGGTATGTATAATATGCATCGCAGACGCAGCAGTGGTGTGTAAATTCTTAGGCCTTTAATTGTATATATGTGAATGTGTGAAGGCCTTGTGGCATAGAAGTCTGCACACTTGCCTACTAAGACAGTGAATCGGCTTGAATCCCCAAATGTGGCAGGATAATTTTGTTGTGATTAGTGCGGCCCTGGGATCAACCTGTCATCCTATACTGGACACTGGATTCATTCAGAGATTTATGTGAATTATCTGAGAAGTGAAGACGACGTGGACGGAAACTACCTGTCCTATATCATTATGGTCTGGTCTACATTGGGACTACCAATATGCTAGGTCACGCGATAGTAAGGAAAAGATCCAACGAAATGAATTTATTTTCACAAGATTGCGATTTTGATGTGCTGGCCTGTCTTACACGCGACCCTTCCTACGTTCATGTAGTAATTGTATATTTAATAGTATGCAGGTTAAATTATTTTAGCAGTATAGCTGATGCTAGCCCATCAAGCATAGAGACAGTGGCTGAATGGGCAGAGTGTGTGTCCGATTTCAAGAAGGCCCCATGGACGCCTAATAAAGTGATCCCCCAATAAAGCGGGCTTTTTTATCCAGTAGAGACTATGCTAAAATGTGAATGATTTATTCATCCTGGCTACCAATATTTGTAGATCCTGTCTATCATTGGGTACAGGACGGAACGTAGCTACAGTGCGGAGCGCAGTTACTGTACGGGTTGGTCAGATTTGTCACTTACTGGATTTCCTTCCTAGAATATCCCTAGATATATCTGAATATTGATCAGTAAACAAATTGGAGAGATTGGATTGAATGTTCCATGTTATTAAGTTTTCCGAAGACTTATATGAAGTGTCTGAAAATGCCACTTTTTCACTATAGCTGTGTTACTGGTTCATCTTATATATAAAAGGCGATCTCCGTCCGTCTGTCTGTCTGTATGTCCCTATGTCCTTCTTGCGCTCGCGAACGGCCCATCCGATTGAGATGAAATTTTCTACACGCCTTCCTTTCATTCCAGCGCAGCCCACTGTCATAGTTTTTTAGTGTGAAATCGGCTGCTTACCCAATATTATTTAATTTTTCATTTCTCATTATAATTTCATATATCTCAGGGGACTTAACTCTGTAAAAGTTATTTCAAGGGGAATAACTTTTCTGTATAACTTATAGTCATATTGTGGAATCGTTTTCAAAGATTTATAAACTCTTTGTCCATAGTTATGTACCGGCATATGAGTTATAATAAGTAATGATACAATCTTTAAGGCATTTTCAAAGTTTTCATAAAAATAATGCACAATGCATAACATTGTAACTCATCTTATTTTTTGCTTAAGACGTTACTGTAGTCATGCAGGTGATTAGAAAGAGTTTTCATTAAAAATAATGGATGGTGTGTGGAAGGACATTCTTTTAAGTTACTTTTTTTGTTGTATGAATTTAATGAGACGCTACCCGCCAGGACCTGGGCGAAGCCACGCCGGGTCAGATAGATAGACAGACCCACCTTTTCGCTGCAGTTGTCTACTCCTCCTTTTCCTTCTTCTGCTGATGCTGCTGCCGCCGCTCCATTTACCCAAGTTAATTGTTGGGGAAGATGTAAAGATCTTTCAAGTGCTCTTTCTAATGCTTTTTGTAAGTTGGTCTTCGTTTATCTAAGGTTGTTCTAACTGCAACCAATAAATGATTAGACAGACAGGCAGACAGACAGACAGACAGAGAGGGAGGGACGGACAGACGGACAGACAGACAGACAGACAGACAGACAGACAGACAGACAGTCGGGAACGGGAACTTATATGACTACTTATATGAATTAAATGAGATGATCGCCATCAGGGGCTGGGCGAAGCCGGGCCGGATCAGACAGACAGACAGACAGACAGACAGACAGACAAACATATAGACAGACAGACAGACAGATAGATAGTCGGGAACGGGAACGGGAGCTTATATGACTACTTATATGAATTAAATGAGATGCTCCACACCAGAAGTTGGGCGATGCCGGGCCGGGTCAGACAGGCAGACAGACAGACAGAAAGACAGACAGAAAGACATACATACATACATACATACATACATACATACATACAGACAGACAGACAGACAGACAGACAGACAGACAGACAGACAGACAGACAGTCGGTAACGGGAACGAGAACTTATATGACTACTTATATGAATTAAATGAGATGCTCCCCACCAGGGACTGGGCGAAGCCGGGCCGGGTCAGCTAGTAACCTATAAATAGGAAGGAAATCTTGCGGTTTCCACTTGCCCCACTCCCCTGTGGACGGCCGTGACCTCGTTCTTTGAAAACATTACAGCCTCTAGGTCACGTAAATGCCCTGCTCTGATCAAGTGTAGTGTTGACCACTAGTTTTGATGGGTACTCTGTTTCCTGAACTGCCTTTGGCATACTTTGTGCACTGACAGTTCATTACTACTAGGAGTTTCTGCTGATCATTTTCCTTCGTGGAGCCAGGACCATGGCGGAATTTCTAATGGTGATAAGACCATGGTGGAATTTCTCATGAGCTTAAATTATTTGGAATTTCTCATGAGCTGAGCCCATGTTGAAATCTTTCATAGGCTTAGAGCATGGTGGAGCTCTTCATGAGCTTAGATTAATTGGAATGTCTCGTGAGTTGAGCCCATGTTAAAAGTTTTTATTAACTGAGACCATAATGGAATTGTTTTTCATAAGCATAGACCATGTGGGTTTTCTAATGAGCGGAGAAAATTCGAATAAGGTGAAACCAAGGTGGAAATTCTAAGAAGTTTAGATCTTGGTGACATTTCTAATAATTTCAGAACATAGTGAAATGTTAAATGAGCTGAGACAATGGTGGGATTTCTCATGAGATGAAATCATGGTGGAATTTCTTATTAGCTTAGACCATAGTGAAATTTATCATATGTGTAGACCATGGTGGATTTTCACATCAACTGTAACTTTGAATTTTTCATGTGCTGAGACCATGGTAAAACATCACATACAATTTCTGCAGAGCCTTCTAACGTAGTCATCTGGCAACCATCTGACATCTTCTGTGTTTCTTGACCGAGGAATCAGGGTTCCAGTACACTTATTGTGCTAAGGTCAACATAAATCATAATGCTAACATAATAAAAGGCATGCTCATACGCTGTTGCTCCTCTTGTAGTATTCTGGCTTGGTTTTGGGATGCTCTCATATATCGTTAAGAATCAGAAGGCTGGTCTGTACTAGTATTTATCTAAATTTGTCGTCGACGCATGTATTGCATAGCTTTTACAGGACGTCCCAATCAACCCCAGCATTGTTTGACTGTGATTTACTAGACACGTTTACGGTGAGTAGTTTGCATTGCTTTCTAAACAACCGACACTCATAACATAGTGAAAAATCAAAGCAAAGCTGTCTGCTTCCAAATGACGTGCAGCTAATTTCGAACCCGTTATGTTGGATTGCGAATCGTGTTCGTTACCCTGTCACCACAGACAACGGCTAAACATAGGAAGATGTATTTATAGCAATATGTAAACACAACAAAAGCATGTATAGCCATATGTAAACGCAACAAATTCATGGACATCAATATGTAAACACAACAAATATATGTACATCAATATGTAAACACACAAATGCATGTACAGCCATATGTAAGCGCAACAAATTCATGGAAATCAATATGTAAACACAACAAATTTATGTACATCAATATGTAAACACACAAATGCATGTACAACAATACGTAAACACAACAAACGTAAGGTAAATAACAGATAATAAGTCCCGCAGCAGGAACCTGCCGTGGTAATTTGAAGCGGTAGGGCCATCAATATTCTGTGGGTCTGCGTGCTTAAATTATATTCTAAATTATATGCACTGTCCCCTCACGACTCTAGAGGACGATCTTGAAGCGAAAGGAGAAAACTCGTGTAGACGAATATTTGGGGCACAGCGAGATGGTTAATCAAAAGTGAAAGAAATGTTTGAGGAGTTTCGAAAAGACAGCATGTTTCTGGAATATAATCATCTGGCACTTGGGGGATCGTTCTGTGGTTTTGCCCCGGTATTCCACCGTCTATGTACTGGTTTTGAGTTCTCAGAGCATTTTACTCTTTCGTTAGATTATCTTTCCATCTTGTGCCGTTTATGTTGATTAGCCAGCGTTATGGTCTGAGAATTATTTATTTATGTTCAAAGGGTAAAAAAAAAAGATTTTAATAGTAATTAATATTATTAATAAACCTATAACGAATTATAACAAGTAGACAGAAGTAATGGAAACTGCTGGTAATGGTAATTAAAAAAACGATCACACCCAAATGTATAATTACAGTCAATTGGATTAATTTGGGGCAAGAGGAAAATTACAAGCACAGGGTGTATTTAATGACTGTGAGGTTTTGGAAATATTGCAGTTCCAAGTTTTGTATTCACCTTGTATTATCTGTTATTTAACTTACATTTGTTGTGGAGTTCATGCAACATAAAAGGTAAATACAAAACTTGGAAGGGTAATATTTTCAAACACCCCACAGGTATTAAAAATACACCATAAAACAGATGGACGATGTAACACAAAATGTGAATAAGATTGTTTATTTTCTTTAAGCTTGAAAAGGAAACAGATTGGTCAAGAAAATTACAATCTAATGGTAAGACAACCCAGTAATATCATATCCTTAATACTTATCAACAATAAACCAACAAATACTTAGTTGAGTTGATTCAAGAACCGACATCATTTCACTCGGGGCATTCCCATAAGCGCTTAGTCCTCATCTTCAACAGCCAGCGAAGAGTTCCAATACTAACAGTGCCCGTTGCGATCTGGTTATATGTCCGTCTTGCCCTACCTGTAAGTGACGACTGTCGACCAGATACACTGCGGCATTCTCTCTTGATCACGATAGTCCATCTGTTTTTCTGCATTAATCAAATACAGTAAAGGCAAAGTAGTAAAAATCCCCGTTTCCCATGTGTTGGGGTTATTGGGTAGTTGGTGCTACCACCTTATTTTCATAGAGCACTCGCCACTCCATGGAAGGTGTGGTCAATATCACATCGGCAGCGGTTATTTTCCAGAAATGTTCATGGACCCATGTTTGGTTGGGTCCATCTGGGAGATGCCCCACCGGGGAATCAATCACACGACCACCGGGTCTACACGCAAGTATGCTATCCACTGCGCCAACACAACCGCTTCAATCAACCTACAAACACTGCACTTATCGTAGCTGAACAGGAAGGAATCAACGAATCAACGTCTCACACACACTGCATCTATCGTCGGAATCAAGATGGAATCAACTCCCACACTGCCTGTACAATCGCAGATCCTTGGACTCCCTGTTGTGGGTGATTGACTTATCATTCTCAATTTTACACAATCGTTTCCAACATTGAACCCTCTGGCTTCCTTATCATACACCCTGTAATGACTTTTTCATAGAGATGAATTTGATTTAATGACGTGGTTTCTCTCTTTCTCAAGTTTTCATTTGCTAGATGTAAAGTGCAAAGGTAAAGCATTTCGGTTCACATGCTATGAGAATTATGAAGCCAGTCGGATATCATTTGTCAACGAATGACACACAATGGAGGAATGAAGGTCGATATCATCCCAGCTAACTTTACTTTATCAGTGAGGTCCTCGGCCACAATTCTTTCTTTCTTTCTTTCTTTCTTTTTTTTCTTTCTTTCTTTCCTTAGACAGACAGACAGACAGACAGACAGACAGATAGATAGATAGATAGATAGATAGATAGATAGATAGATAGATAGATAGATAGATAGATAGATAGATAGATAGATAGATAGATAGATAGATAGATAGATAGATAGATAGATAGATAGATAGATAGATAGATAGAATTGAATTGAATTCAATTGATCTTTATTTTTAAAGGGAACCAAATTAGGCACGTAGGCCCGTCTTACATTCGGCCCTTCCAATCACTCATCTTTCTTTCATCAACAGTGCATGATGCATTCACATAAGAAAAAAACAAATTGTCAAATAAATGTTGTAAGCATAAACAATGCATATTCTCATGTTGTGTGACAAATCCCCCTCCCACACACACACATCCCGCACCAACCCATACACACATCCCTCACCTACTCATACATCACCCAGCCATACACACACATCCCCCACCCACCACACATCTCCCACTCACCACACATCACACACTCATACCTCCACCCACTCACAGATCCCGCCACCAACCCAGACATCTCGCACCCACCCACATACACATCCCTCACCCACCCACACGCGTCTTTCCACTTACTCACGCGTACCCCAATCCACTCAAGCTCACCCACACACACACATGCTCCACCCACCAACACACCCTCTAACCACACACACATTACCCTGACACACGCACATCCCACACCAACACACACATATCCCTAACCCACTCAACATCAATCACCCATTCCCACACATCTTTCCATCCACACACACATTTCCCCCCCACCCACACATTTCACAACCACCCACACACCCCAACAACCACACACACACATCCCCCACCGACACACATTCCCCCACCAACACAGACGTCTCCCACGCAAACACACACACCCCACCTACCAACATCCACATATCCCCCACCCGCCAACACCCATACATTCCACTACCCACCAACACCCACGCAAACACACCAACCCAAACACACATCCTCCTCCAACACATCCCTCGCCCACCCACATGCCCCATCAATACAGACAGACATCCAGCCAGCCAGCCAGTCAGCCAGCCTACCAGCACCCACATATCCCCCACCCGCCAACACCCGCACATCCCACTACCCTCCAACACCCACGAAAACACACCAACCCAAACACATCCTCCTCCAACACATCCCTCACCCATCCACATGCCCTATCAATACAGACAGATAGCCAGCCAGCCAGCCAGCCAGCCAGCCAGACAGACAGACAGACAGACATACAGACAGACAGACAGACAGACAGACAGAAGGCGGGCGGGCGAGCAGGCAGGCAGGCAGGCAGGCAGACAGACAGACAGACATACAGACAGACAGACAGACACAGCGATATCTCTCTCTCTCTATCTATCT
>OY992876.1:34705851-34713351 GCA_963921405.1 Cepaea hortensis | reverse complement strand
TCATGTTGCGACCGTGTCTGTTTTGTTCTAGCTTACTGAACCATTAGCGCTCAACAACGCTCTCTGTCAAAGTTTGCAACAGAAATGCTTAGAACACAATAGATTACGGTAGCTCAAACAAAGCAATAACATTTATCTGTGACGCAGATGTAGAGTGGACAGACATGTTTAAAGGGAAAGAGGCAGGGATACGGGCAAGAGGCACAGATACGGGGATAGGCAGGGATACAGATAAACGGCATATCCCTGGCACCTTGCCGTCTTGACAGACGATAGTTTGTGCTTTAAAAAGGCATACTAACTTTTACCTATGGTGGTAGCGAATGTCACTGATAAGGCCAATTTGCGCTGTAAATGTCCGTTTACAGTGGGTGCATGTGAACACGTGGTCATTTCCACCATCATGCACCATCTTACGTTTCAAACGCTCGGTGTGTGACTTATACCTGGTGCATTGGTTTTACAGCCTGCGATACAGATTTTGTCATAGCCCCAAGCACCCATTGAAGGAGGCAGGCTGTTGCGGATCAGCACCCAATTGGCCGGGGGCTGCCCAGCTTGAGGCGGGCGGTAGCTGATCAGTGACACCTGTAGGTGTATCCCACCGTCAGAGGCAACGCGTGACGCCCCATGTCTAAGCCAATTTACAGGGACTTATAACCTGTAACAGTTGCCTCTCGCTTTGATTCCGGAACCAGTTAAGACCAGGGATGGAGTTATTGCCTCTCCATAGCACAAAGCCTGGGCTAAAATATAGAGATCATGTGTTGCCCATTCAGCATGATCCCTCTCTCGGCCTGCCTAGTTCACTCCAGAGGAAAGGTAAGACCCCTACATCTGGAACAAGACAAGCTGCAGAAGCTGCAGGATCAGCAAAGCAATGCTCTAACTGTCCGCCTGTCGGAGCTTCGATCCTAGACCAGCCGCCAACCAAGGCTTAGGGCCTGGTCTGCCCTCCCATGACATTTTGTCTTTAGCTTGCATTTCCTCGCACGAGGATAAGGCTTGTACCCTCCCAATTGCGCTCTTCCGCCCGAAGCCGTTGACACAATGTGGGGTGTCGGGTTTGGTAAGCGCCGCCCAACGTTCGGCGCTAACAGAAAGCAGGATTACCGTCTACTGTTATACGGTAGCTCAGTCATATCTGACTGACTAAGACCTGACACACAAACGGCATATCACAATAAAGTTAAAACATCGTTATTTTATGCTTATTTTACTAAACGGTTATTCAGATTTGAGATGACTCTGCCATTGTCAGCTCAGTTGCGGCTTCTGGTGTTAAATACGTGTTATAGACTTCATGTCTCCGTGCGTGAGTGTGGGTGTTTATGTACGTATGTGTGTGGGTGTTCTCGCGCGTGATGAGAGGCTGCCCTACATGTTCGGATGTCCGAACGCACTCACGCGTGTAGGCATGTGTTGGGGTCTAATAATTAGTTAATTAATAAAGTCAACAAATGCGTGTCAGTGTGTGTGTGTGTGTGTGTGTGTGTGTGTGTGTGTGTGTGTGTGCGTGTGTGTGTGTGTGTGCACATGGGTATGTACGTATGTTTACTAATGTGTGTAAATGTGTGAATGCATGTATATGTGAATGCCTGAATGCTTGCATACATACTAAAGCATAGTCCTTACGCATGCTACCGGACTAATTTTTGTGTGTGGATTAGTTTTCCATAATGCCATTATCAATAGCTATCAGGCGCACCCACTTCGACCTGTAATTTACGTTCCCAGGCAAAGGACGAAAAGTCAACAGTTTTGTCCAGCTAACCGGTGTAAAGGTTGGATATGCTACCTCGGCATCAGTGCACCAGAATTTTAAGAACGAACGCTCTTATCCATTCGGCCACGCTGACCTATATTTTCCCTCTGGTTTAGGACAAATAAATTATAAGACACTGGAACCTGTTCTGGAAAATTAACACTAGGAAATTTACTATGTGCTAACAAGAAAAACATTATATTATTAACAAATGTGATAAAACCCGGGTCAATGAAGTCTTTCTGGTGACTGCCGATTCCATTGACGACTAACTGTATTTTTCGTGGAGGACGTTATTGTTGCCATTCTGGCGGCGCCATTATGCCCCGTGTACCTGTGTGGGCTGCTGGCTTGCCGAGACTCCTGTCTTTTCCACATTTCACATTTGACAGTCAGGAACATTTTGTGTGATATTCACTGGCACAAGAGCGGAGCATAATGGGACGACCCGTTGCCGTGAAGTTGGAACCGCGACTAACTAACTGACTAACTAACTAAGAAAACCATAAAGAGGCTAACAATTCGGCAATAAAGGATTGATTACACTGGTATACACACATTTTAATGCCTTACATTGTATAACTGTTCATGAGTAATGTTGTGTTGCCGATTCCAAAAATGTAATCAGATTTTTTCTATCCGCTATAATTTGTGAGGTAACTAAGAATGCCCTTCTTAGATGGACAATTGTTATGTACAATCCTAGAGTTAGTTGCCATCAGTGGCATTTTGACTGTAATCTGCATTCATATTATATATAACTACTGTGCATTTATTGCCTTCATATAAAACACCAAAAATATATTAATACTGTATCACTTGCATTATTTTATATGTATTCAACACACACAAAGCTTCTTTTCGAGGACTTCCTGGAATGTGATGTGCTCGGACAGTCATGCTTAAGGCCCCAGCAGTAATCTGTCATCATATGTGCATCCCAAAGTATCTGTATCTCTCTTCCATTGTTTTTATATCTTGGTAAAATCTTTCAGCCTGCTCCTCACTAAAGTCGCCAAGATTTTCGGGAAATAAAAATAGATGGTTATGGAGGTAGTGCAATTGTATGCTCATGCTGCATCCAAGCTTACAAAAACTCAACAGCATGTTTTCAACTAATTTATAATAAGTGTCTGCTTTAAATTTACCCAGACATGTTTGCACAACTAAAACAAATAATGATCAAGCCGTGGTCTGTTATGTTCATCGAATCAATAAAATTTGAATCGTTCATTTACTTTCTAACTTGAGGTCCATCTACAATACTAGCTTTATATTTTCTATGCTCAATTCCGAAAACTGTCTGCATAAATAATTAAAACAGGTACCATATCTGTTCAGTGCCTTAACAAATTGCTTCATCAAGTCAAGCTTTATATATAATAGTGACAGTATAACTCATTAAATTCATCCCTCTCTACAATTTCTATGTCCAGTGCTAATCTATAACCATGTTATCCCACAAACAAATAAAGCATGGTTATGTGGTAAATTCTCTTTGCTGTCCAAGAAGAAGTTCATCATTTTAAGATATACACAAACCATTAAGTTATGTTTTAAATACTTCAATTTTTTTTTCAGAACTGTGCTTATTCTGGTGCATCTGTACATCTGGTGTATAACGTACACCAATTTCGTTTACAAGACCACCTACATTAGTACAAAGCACAAGGTTCTTTTCTTTACAAAAGAATGGAAGAAAACCTTGCTCTCTGCTGCGATAAAATGTAACCGTTGCTTCAGCAGTAATTATTATTTCTTTCTTTCAATCTTGAAGCCAATATTTGTGAAGATTCCTTGGAGAGAGATAGATCTCGGATAGATCATTCCGTTCACGCTGGTCGAAGCGTTGAGAAGTTGGAAAATCATCTTCGAAATCACTGTCACTGTAACTTGCAGTTCAACATGCCACTGTTATTTCATTTTCTAGCAGTGAATCCGAAATCTGACTGAAAGTTGGGAATGGTATATGTGATCTCCGTGTGTCTAGCAGAATCTATATCTGGGAATGTCCATTTTTTGTGAATGTGTCCATTAATACCCCTAGTATTGACAACACATAAATAACAGTCATCATAGTCGTTCTTTACCCGCTCCGTGGCCGAGGGGTTAGCAGCTTTCTCCGCTAACTCCGAATACTCTCGTCACGTGACGCGACGAGAATTAGCAGTGGTTCGAATCGCAAAAGTGACTTATGAGAGTATGGAGCCGGTCGCTCAGAAAGTCGTGGCGTGCTGATGAGCGTAATCTAGCCTAGGAATCAACATACAGCTGAAAGATGCTGGTGTTGACCGCAATATCCTGAAACAGGATGGAAACGCGGAAAAAAAAAAAAAAAAATAGTCGTTCTTGGGGTTTCTCCAAAACATTAGAATTCCAAATTTTGTAAGGGACTAGACAGGAAAAGTGTTTACCCCATAGTCGTATATAAAACAATACTGTAATCCATCCATAATGTTCCATGCTAAAAAGTGTGGGCGGTCATGACTCGCCATTTCACTCGGTCACCAGCGTCGTGATCAGCTCAGTGTTCCTGTTTCGACCATGACATGTGGCCAAGCCATCCACTTCTCGGTCTTCCTCTTGGGCTGTTCCCTTCGATCGTGCCATTTGTCACTAAGTTCTCCAATTCATTTCTTCTCATAACATGCGCAAAAATTTTGACTGTCTACGTTTAATTTCTCTATGGGATGGGTCGGGCGGAAGATGTCGTCAGATGGCAAGGAATGGGTGCCGGTGCCTCCAGCCTTTAAGTGCACTTTCTCCTGCATTATCACACTCGACAGACGGTGCAGAGAGCAGAACCCTGCCGCTGTCAATGCAGAGGTTAACGCGCTCATCTATGAACACTCAGATAGACCCGAAGTGCTCATCTATACAGATGGATCTGTTGTAAAGCAGCAGAGAAGTGCGTGGGAATTTACAGCCCGTTCAGCGGGCCGAACCGTTCGAGAATCCAGTGGTGCCCACTCTATGACCACGAGCAGCATGACGATGGAGGTGATGGCAGTTACACAGGCTTTCATATGGCTGGAATCACAGCATTATACCAACGTGTGTGTACTAAGTGATTCAATGAGCATGATTCAGAAGGTCGAAGCTGGATCTGTACGTAGACAGTGGACTGAATCGCTGCGGAAGTCTGTTGTCCGTAAAGTCACCTTCATCTTCGTCCCGGGACATGCGGGAGTCGAGGGAAATGAACGAGCTGACAAACTGGCTGGCTCTGCACCCCCTGTAGATGGCCAGCCCATGGATCGTGCCGATGTTATTAACGTCCTTAAAGAGTTGGCGAGAACAGAGGATTTTGACGTCAGTGATTCCACATCGCTGTCCAGGATGAAAGACCTGGGAGTAAGAATCGGCACAGCCAGACGCAAGAGGTACATCGGGAAAACAAAGTGCCTCGTCAACCAACACAGAACTGGCACTATTAGCCACCGGACGCTGATGCATATGCTGGGGGGAGGATCTGAGCACCTATGGACATGTCCGGAGTGCAACGAAGATACCCCAACTGATAATTGATAACTGATAATTTCTCTAATCAATTTTCATTTTCATTTGTTTCATGTAGTATTTCGTCATTGGTTTTTCTGCCTGTCTATTGTATTCTTTGCATTCCCCTCAGAAACCACATTTTCATAGCCATCAAATGTTTTTTCAGCTTGACTGCTCATTGTCCAAATTTCACATCCATACAAAAGTACAGGCTCTATGTAGCACCACAACACTCTTTTTTCTCGTTTCAATTGACATCTTTTTATTGGTCAGTATGGTTGTCATCTTGCTAAAGGCCATTTTCGCCATGTCGATGTTTGTTCTAATCTCTACAAGGCATCTCCCATCAGATGTTATGATTGTTCCGAGATAATTGTACCGATTCACTTGTTGAAGAATATTCCCATTTACTTGTATATTACATTGCGGTATTTCCTTCTTCCTTTTTACAATTTAATTCTAATCCCAGTTGTTCACTGTGTACAACAACCGCATCTACTAATTGTTGCAGATCCTGCTCATTGTCTGCAGTCAAAACTGTATCATCTGCGTATTTAATGTTATTGATGTTTCGTTCTCCAATGCTGATTCCATTTATATCTTCTACATTTCTGAAAATATTTTCACTGTATAGAGAAAAAAGATCAGGAGACATTACACATCCCTGCCTAACACCTCTCTTAATAGGCTGATATTGCCCCATTTCATTATCAATCCTTATGGCACCTTGTTATTTCCAATATATGTTTTTATAAGTCTAATGTTTTTCCTATCAACTTGTAGATCTGCAAGCATATCTACCACGTTGACATGTCTTATTCTATCGAAAGCCTTTTTGTAGTCAATAAAGCAAAGATGTATATCTTTGTTTACTTCTGTAGAACGTTTAATAACTGAACGCAGCATATACACAGCACTTAATGTACCCTTTCCTTCTACAAACCCACATTGTTCTTCCCCTATTTCAGGTTGTATTGGGTCTTCCTCACTGTTTGCATAATAATTCGTAGCAAAGTCTTTGTGATGTGGACTCATTATACTAATTGTTCTATGTTGATCACATTCCAAGGCTCCTGATTTCGTTGGGATTGCAATAAATACAGAATTACGTAATTCAGAAGGTATATCTCCAATATCATATAATGTGTTCGGCAGTCTGGTGACTTGATCTATTCCATATTCTTCTAAAGCATTAATCATTTCTGTTGTGATGTTATCTGAACCGGGGATCTTACCAGCTGTTATATGTTTAAGAATATTCCGAACCCCCATCTTCAAAATTGGCGGTCCTTCGTTATTAAATCGGATATTGTACTGTTCAGCTCTGTTATCATCATACAGGCTTTTCACATAATCTGACCATACATGTGTAATCTGATCTTTTTCTATTATGATTTTGCCATCTTTAGTTTTTTGGACAGCCTGTTGATGTACTTGTTCTTTTATTAGTAAGTTCCTGAATTATTTTGTGCACTAATTTGGTACTTTGACTGTTGTGTTGTTGTTCAATTTCTAAGCACTTTTCCTCAAGCCATGCTTCTTTTTCCTCCGCATCTACTAGTTGTTGCAGATCCTGCGCATTGTCTGCAATCAATACTGTATCATCTGCATATCTAATGTTATTGATGTTTCGTCCTCCAATGTTGATTCAATTTATATCTTCCACATTTCTGAAAATATTGTCACTGTACAGGGAAAAAAGATCTGGAGACATTACACATCCCTGCCAAACACCTCTCTTGATAGGCTGATATTGTCCCACTTCATTATCAATCCTTAGTGCAGCTTTTTGTTTCCAATATATGTTTTTTATAAGTCTAATGTCTTTCCTATCAATTTGTAGATCTGCAAGCATATCCACAATGTTGACATGTCTAACTCTATGAAAAACGTTTGTTTAGTCAATAAAGCAAAGATTTATATATTTGTTTACTTCTATAACACGTTCAATAACTGTTCGCAGCATACACACAGCATTTGCTGTACCCTTTCCTTCTACAAACCCACATTGTTCTTCCCCTATTTCAGATTGAAATTTCTTCCTCACTCTTTGCATGATAATTCGTAGCAAAATCTTTGTGAAGTGACTCATTATACTAATTGTTCTATGTTGATCACATTCCAAGGCTCCTGATTTCTTTGGGATTGCAATAAATACAGAGTTACATAATTCATATGGTATATCTCCAGTATCATATAATGTGTTCAGCAGTCTGGTGACTTGATCTAATCCA
>OY992876.1:34478351-34700851 GCA_963921405.1 Cepaea hortensis | reverse complement strand
GATGTGAAATAAGGCATAAATTATCAGACGTGACATAAAGCATAAGTTATCGGAGTGGGTTAGCCTGATGGCGAGGGACATTGGTAACAGGGAAAGATAATCCACGCGCAAAAATCAGTCCAGTCCACTAGAAGTAGTAGCACGTGTATGGACTACACTTGAGTTCAAAGCGAGTGAAAGAAAAAACATAAAGCGGACGTGAATTAAAACATAAGTTATCACATTTTACGCAAAGCATAATTGATCAGACCTTATGTAAAGCATAAGATATCATATTAACATAAAGCATCAGTTATCAGACTTGTCGTAAAGCATGCGTTATCAGGTGTGCTGGTAGACGATAGTTAGAGAAAATTAGAGGATAACCCTCATAGTACATAAAAAAATTAATCATTAAATATTGGGATCATTCCCCAGGATTTAAGTTATGTCTTAGTCAGATATGACTGAGCAATCGTATGACTGTAAACGGTGCTACCTGCTTTCTGTTAGCGCCGAATGTTGGGCGGTGCTCACCAAACCCGACACCCCACATTGTGCCAACGGATCCGGGCTTACCCTAGTGCGAGGAAATGTAACCTAAAGACTAAATGCCATGGCTGGGCAGACCAGGCCCTAAAGCCTTGGTCGGCAATTGGTCAAGAATGAAAGTTCCAACAGGCGGACAGTTAGAGTATTGCTTTGCTGATCCGGCAGCTTCTGCAGCTTGCCTTGTTCCAGATGTACAGGTAATACTTTTCCTCTGGAGCAAACTAGGCAGGCCGCGAGAGGGATCAGGCTTTATGGGCAACACATCGTCTTTAAATTCAGTCCAGGCGTTGTGTTATGGAGAAGTGTAACTCCATTTTACAAACGAGCTTTGTAAAATTTCAACAACAAAAAAATGGAACGTTTGTTGAAACGTGTGGATTAATACGGACAGACATGGCGGACAGACATTTAAACATTCGCGTTTACCTCAAGTTGGACTGGTAGCGTATGGTTCCGTCGCCCTGCTACTGAGTGAGTGCGTGGCGCGACACTGTGAGCATTCGTGTGGAATGCTTTTATACCTGTCCGCTGTTGTTTGTAGCGTAAACTACATGTTCGGTACAATGGCGGGTGGTTGTTGCTGAATTAACTGGTTTGCCTTTTCGGTTCACGAGTGCATGTTTTCTCGGAGACACCTGGGGGTCGTCGCTGGAACTACGAAGTTTGTGCTTTGTGCAGCGCTTTCGGTGGGTCGCCCTGCGGAATGAAACCGAACCACACGGCATAAAACCGGGTCAATAAAGTCTTTCTAGTGATTGCCGATTCCATCGACGATGAACTGTATTTTTCATGGAGGACATTTGTGTTGGCATTCTGGCGTGGGCATTATGCACGGTGTACCTGTGCGGGCTGTTGGCTTGCCGAAACTCCTGTCTTTTCCACTTTTCACATTGGTCAGTGAGGAGCATTTTGTCTGATATTCTCTGGCACAGGAACGGAGTATAATGGGGACGACCCGTTGCTGTGAATTTGGAACCGCGACTAACTAACTAAGACGGCATGGTGCCAGTCATTCATACCCTAGGATCACCCTCAGCGTGCAACTGCTGACGACATCAGTTCTATGCTGGTTGACTACTCTTCTTTGGCCACCTTAAGAAAAAAAAAGTTCTTGCCAGGTTCCACCCCTTCTGAATGTGTATTTTTGCAATCTAATCAAAGTAGAAACGACACAGTCAAAACTTGGTTCGTTAAATCGATGGGTCTATATTGTGACATGTAGATTACCGGCCTTGTCCATTGCTCGTCAGCTTTCCGCTGTATCTCGATTAGTTTTCAAAAGTATTGTAAGCCATGAGTTATCAGAAATTGTGCAAGCCATAAGTTATCAGTTGTGCTGTCAGCCATATGTTAGTAGAAATTTTGCAAGCATTAAGTTATAATAGCTTTAATAATGTTTGCATATCCTTAACAGGACATTGCTGTCAACATCAGCATCTTTCAGCTGATTGTTGATTTCTTGGCAAGATTACGCTCAGTAGTTTGCCATTGCTTTCTGAGCGGCCGGCTCACATACCCCGTAAGTTACCGACGCGATTCGACCCACTACTGATTCTCACCGTCGTCACGTTTCTTACGAGAGTATACGAGATTACGGAGAAAAGTCGCCAAGAAACCTCGAGGCCAGGATATAATAGCGTAGTAAGTGGTAAATTATCAGAAATCTCAGAAATCATAAGTTATCACGCGTATTCGTAAGCCATAGCATGATGCAAAATAGTTAGAATGTTTATGTGTATGCATGCATGTATGTGTTGTTCTGAGTGTACGTATGTATGTGTGAGAAAGAGGACGATAATTTGATGGCAGTGTATATCTCCGAGATATTCGGAGTTCTTCTATACGTGTGGGGCATACTAAGAATATGGTGTTTGTCATACATATTTAAGCTGATCGGCACTCAGTGAGTGATTGGGTCAATATCAAGCCAGCCACCTTTACTTTACGAGCATTTTCATTGTTCTAGGTCGACCCGAGTTAATGCCCGTGTTATTGAAGGCAATAAAAATCACCGCCTTGAAAGTGAATCGAACTCATGACGACTGGGCCGGCAGGAAGGCGTGTTAACCACTACGCAAAGGCAGCTCATATAGTTATATAGTGACACATTTATTGAGCTGTCAATATACATTTTGGCATAAGAAATGGCTAAATGGGTTGGACTTGGGGTTGGCTGTCATATCTTGTGAAATCTTCAGCAGAAAAGTTCAGTCAGCCGTATTCACGTCTTTAAAAAAAAAAACAGTAGCAGCTAAGCTGAGATGAGAGACGAAGATGAGTTGTCTGGGCTAGAGATAGAAGGAATTGCTAGATGTAGCATAGGATATGAAAGGTTTTTGATAAGGTTGTAGTGGCGAATGAAAAATTAGATACTTCATCTTCTTCAACTTCGTCTTCTTTTTCTTCTAGCTTGTATATCTCCAAATGGAGTATAAACACTAAGCCAGGTCACTTCAGTCTCGTCTATCCTTTGATGTTTCCTGCAGTTTCTTCCATGTCACACCTATATTATTCATCACTGTTTCAAATTTTCTTCTCCATGTGTTTTCAGATCTCCCTCTTTTTCCATTGCCTCGTTGGTTCCAGGAGCAAGACGCCCATGTCATACTATTAACAGATTGTCTAAATCCAGCACCGGTATCGAGTCCATTTAGTTCGCCTCATGAGCTCCACATTGGCAGTTATGTCACACCACGCCAGGCCTTATATTCTGCACAGACACACAGTAATAAATTCATTCATTCAGTAGCATGTCCTTTACAGAACCTCGCTCCCATAACAACCTTCCGGAAAACTTCTCGATCACAAGCAAGATGTCCCGCGTCTGATACACCCGTCTGGAGATCATCCACCACATCCTGCACCCATCTTCTCTTTGGCCTTCCTCTTCCTCTCTTCCCAGGCATATACCCTTCCATTACTCTTCTCTCCAAACTTTCGTGACGTTTCAAGTGACCAAAATACTTCAATTTTCTTTGTTTTATCGTCTTTAATAGCCATCCCTCCTCAATATTCAACTCTTGAAGTATGGATGCATTTGTTCTTTTCTTTACCCAAGATATTCTTAGAACTCGTCTATAACATTTATATTCAAAGGCGTTTATGCGCTGTTCAGCTTGTTTAGTAAGTGTCCATGTCTCATAGGCGTATGTTGCAATGGGAAAGATGCATGCTCTTAAAAATCTAATTTTTGTAGTTCTGTCTGTCCCACTCCATAATTTATTCATCTGTTTTAGTCTTTGAAGAGCAATAGATAGTCGCCGTTTAATTTCTTTCATTGTGTCACCGTTATTGGTAATCAATGACCCAAGATATTCAAATTATTTTCCACCACGTCCAATTTCCCCCCATTAATGTATATTTCTTTCTGTATGCATTATCTTTGTCTTTGCTACGTTAAAATATAAGTTCATTAATAAATGTCTGTCGTTTATTGCTACAGTGTTTATTCTATTGACTAATAAAACCAAAATCTACTAAGTCTGGGCGCTGCAGTAGTTTACGGCAAGACTCTAGCCATGAGATAGTGGGTTCAATTCCGTATCGAGGCCTATTTTTAAAATTGACATTCACCCTAGTTGACCCAACTTAAAATGGGTACCAGGAAATGTCTGGGGGTTTAAAGACAACCGGGGTTATATTGTGGTACCACAACTTCAACGTCGGACACTCTTCAGATAATAGCAACTTAGAAGAATCGTTCGGGTCATACAGAGAACTTCGTTAACGTCGACTCCTACCTGGATGTGGGAAATTAGGTTGCATTCTGACTGGATTTGGTGCCTTCTGTATATAAGGAAGTAGCAGATACAAACTGAAACCAGCTGGTGAGCCTGCAGCACATCAATTGTAATGTTGATATTAACTGCATGTTATTAAAGTGGGTTCCTCCTCTCCACCTCCACCTACTCCTCCTCTCTCTACCCCTCCCCCTTCTTCTCCTCCTCCTTTCCCTCCTCCTTATTCTTCCTCTTCGTTGACGTCTCCGTCACCGTCGTCCTCAGCATTAATCTCTTAATTAGATTGGAATTCAGACTTGTCTGATAAAGAATTTTTCATAATTTCAAAGTCATTGTACAGTTATCTTCGAGGAAGAAATATGTGGCTCATTAGTTTCGTCTCTGGTTCGCACGCCCACAGACATTACACCATTGCACCCTATCATAATATGCACAACTTCAGTGTACCTACTGTGAATTTGAAGTATCGGCGATATCCATTATGCTTTGACTAATTCTGAAGTGAAGTATAATAATCTGGACGTTTCATCTCAGTAAATACCTCTTGTTTATATATATATATATATATATATATATATATATATATATATATATATATATATATATATATATATATATATATATATACAGAGAGAGAGAGAGAGAGAGAGAGAGAGAGAGCTAGAGAGAGAGAGAGAGAGAGAGAGAGAGAGAGAGAGAGAGAGAGAGAGAGAAACTGTCAACTAATCTTACAGTCAATGAATTGGCTATTATTTATCACTAACTCTTCGCACAATCTGCAAACCGCGGGACAACTCATCATGTGATACATATTGTCAGATTTAATTGATGTGTATACAAGCACACACAAACGCATAAACAGTAATAAGAAATAAATCCAGAGACAAAAAATGTTTATAATGACTACCCGTGGAGCTTCCTGCACCCTGACTATTAAATCACAGGAAACTGCAATATCTAAGACGAAAATGATATTTTTTTTGGGCTGTTAAATTTCACGCTCATTGAATCCACGCAGATAATAAAGACTGTTATTATGATAGCGTGATTATATGGAAACAAAGTGCACAGGTTTGTATAGGGAGAACTACGATAATTTATAAGACTGGTATTACGATACTTGATTATATAGGGGAAGCGTGCGCTGGTTTGCATTGGGAAAACTCCCATAAACTATAGTTGACTTCTATGCTATCCTGCTCATATGTTTAACTGTTATATAAAAAATCTAAATGGATCTTTTACACGCTTGAGAAGTATTGGGTAAATGGTGCTAGTTCATATTTTATAGACCAATCGGCACGCAATAGGCGATGCGGTCAATATCACGCAGGTTTCGTTTACTTAAGATATTTCCAGGGTCCATTTAAAAAAAAATAATCTGATTTGATGGGGATTTGAATACATGGCCACCAAGCCGGCGGACAAGCATGCTATCACTGCACTGCGGCGGCTGCCTATTTATAAAGTATAGTGTAATGTTGCAAAATGTAAGAAAACATATGTTGTAAAAAGCGTGTGTGTACCAGCTAGAAGCGCGCGCGCGCCGCACACACACACACACATACGCACACACACGCACACACACACGCACACACACACACACACACACAGAACGAACGACTTTATTTTCAAAAGGTTAAGATTTGGTCACGTAGATCTTTCTGACATTCTGCTATTCTCATCTCTGCGAAAGAGATAGCAAGCTATAGAGAGATAGGCAGTTACACCGGCTTTCATATGGCTGGAATCACAGCATTATACCAACGTGTGTACTAAGTGATTCAATGAGCATGGTTCAGAAGGTCGAAGCTGGAGCTGTACGCAGACAGTGGACTGAGTCGCTGCGGAAGTCTGCTGTCCGTAGTCACCTTCATCTTCGTCCCGGGACATGCGGGAGTCGAGGGAAATGAACGAGCTGACAAACTGGCTGGCTCTGCACCCCCTGTAGATGGCCAGCCCATGGATCGTGCCGATGTTATTAACGTCCTCAAAGATATGGCGCGAACAGAGGACTTTGACGTCAGTGATTCCACATCGCTGTCCAGGATGAAAGACCTGGGAGTAAGAATCGGCACAGCCAGACGCGAGAGGTACATCGGGAAAACAATGCGCCTCGTCAACCAACACAGAACTGGCACTATTAGCCACCGCACGCTGATGCACATGCTGGGGGGAGGATCTGAGCACCTATGGACATGTCCGGAGTGCAATGAAGATACCCCAACTGATAATTGATAACTGATAACTGAAGAGAGATAGAAAGAGAGATCTGGAGAGATAGCAATGGTAAAGACATGTGAAAAGAGCCGCAGTTTAAAATTACGAGGTGATTTAAATGACTAATAATATAACAGAAGAAATTATGTAAGAGACGATACAAGAAGGAGTTAATGAGAATGATCTGAAATAGGAGAATGATTAAAAATTGTGAGTGTATGTCTACAGAGATTAAAGAGGCGGTGATGTACGAGAGAGGTGAAGCCAAGTAGGGGCATTGATTAAAAGGGTGTTAATATATTAGAAAAGGTTATAGAGGTGACAGTGTAAGACAGTTGATCAGTATTAGGGGCATGATTCTAATCTGTGATAATACCGAGTGTTTGTACAGTCTCACTACACTTTGTATGTAGAACAAATTGATAACACCTTTCTATTTGAAATACAAAGAATTACCCCAGCAAACGACAACCATTCGCTGCCTATTGCTTCACGATGGATTGTGGCGCACATTCTTTGATGAGGTAATGAACTTCAATTTTCAAATTTGTTTTACATACAAAGTGTAGTGAAACTTTACAAACATCCTGTATAATAAAAGCGGTTATAGAGGAGACAATGCAAGAGAGAGAGAGAGAGAGAGAGAGAGAGAGAGAGAGAGAGAGAGAGAGAGAGAGAGAGAGAGAGAGAGAGAGAGAGAGAAGAGAGAGAGAGAGAGAGTTGATGATAAGTATGGCCTTGATTCAACGAAGTGATTATACAAAAGAAGCTGTACAAAACTGTAATTAATTGATGTACAAACCAACACTTGTGTAATCACCTTTATGTGTACAGAGCGCTATCATAACATCTTAAAACATACGTATGTATCTACATTTTTACTTCATGTGTGATTTACGAGTCTGATGATATATTTAATTAATTATTTGTAATGTTGTTGTGTCAGGTCTTAGTCAGATATGACTGAGCTACCGTATAACAGTAAACGGTACTACCTGCTTTCTGTTAGCGCCGAACGTTGGGCGGCGCTTACCAACCCCGACACCCCACATTGTGTCAACGGCTTCGGGCGGAAGAGCGCAATTGGGAGGGTACAAGCCTTACCCTGGTGCGAGGAAATGCAACCTAAAGACAAAGTGTCATGGCAGGGCAGACCCTAAGGTTGTTTGGCGGCTGGTCTAGAATCGAAGGTCCGATAGGCGGACAATTAGAGCATTGCTTTGCTGATCCGGCAGCTTCTGCAGCTTGTCTTGTTCCAGATGTAGGGGTGTTACCTTTCCTCTGGAGTGAACTAGGCAGGCCGAGAGAGGGATCATACTGCATAGGCAACACATGATCTCTATATTTTAGCACCGGCTTTGTGCTATGGAGAGGCAATAGCTCCATCCCTTACAAACTATCATCTGTCAAGACGGCAAGGTGCCAATGAAATGTAATCTTGAAATATTTGGTGAAGTTTTCTATGTTCTTTTGGGGCATATTCCATAGAGGAGACAATACAAGAGAGAAAATTGATGGGCTAGTCTGTCTAGGATGTGCCACCGACTAGTCTGTCCAGGATGTCCCATAGATTAGTCTGCCCAGGATACCCCCACAGATTAGTCTGTCCAGGATGTCCCATAGAATAATCTGTCCAGGATGTCTCACAGATTATTCTGTCCAGATGTCCCACAGATTATTCTGTCCAGATGTCCCACAGATTAGTCTGTCCAGGATGTCCCATAGAATAATCTGTCCAGGATGTCTCACAGATTAGTCTGTCCAGATGTCCCACAGATTATTCTGTCCAGATGTCCCACAGATTAGTCTGTCCAGATGTCCCACCGATGATTCTGTCCAGATGTCCTACAGACTTGTCTGTCCAGGATATCCAGGAGACTATTGCCCGCCATCTCCACGGGAGGTAAAGCGAGGTATCAAACAAGTACAGGAGACCTTCCCACGGTATAACGCCTACTGGGCATACGGTGCTGGCAGTATGTTTCTTGTAGACTAATCGGCAATCATTGGGTGAGGTAGTTAGTACAATAACAATGTGCAATCATTGGGTGAGGTAGTCAGTACAATAACAATGTGCAATCATTGGGTGTGGCAGTTAATACAACAACAATATGTAATCATTGGGTGAGGTAGTCAGTACAATAACAATGTGCAATCATTGGGTGTGGCAGTTAATACAACAACAATGTGCAATCATTGGGTGAGATAGTTAGTACAATAACAATGTGCAATCATTGGGTGAGATAGTTAGTACATTAACAATGTGCAATCACTGGGTGAGATAGTCAGTACAATAACAATGTGCAATCATTGGGTGGTGTGGTCAGTACAATAACAATGTGCAATCATTGGGTGGTGTGGTCAGTGCAATAACAATGTGCAATCATTGGGTGCGGCAATTAATAAAATAGCAATAGAATAGCTTGATCACCCATGTTGAATGAAAGAATGTATGACAGGAAATAGAGAAGAAGGGCAGAATGTCAGACGGGCCTGTGTGCCCAATTCTTAACCCTTTGAAAATAAAGATTTTCGTTCGTTCGTTCGTTCGTTCGTTCTGTCAGCAAGCAATTTTTCGTTGTCACGCGTTTGTGTTTGAAGTAGCTTGACTTATTTCTTTAGCTCGTCTATCTGTCCTTGCAGTTGAGATAATTCAGCTTGTGAGATGCACGTGGCTTCTCGCACCTCCGCATTGCTTCCTTGTATGGTGCCTTTGTGGTAATGGTGATCTTTAAGACGACTCTGTGTCTTTGGAGGTACGGACAGCCCAAGTATCTTGCTCCATGTTTGCCAAGGCAGTTCGCGCACTTTCTCTTGTCATTGGGCTTTCGGAAGACCCTGTCTTGTTTTGCCAGCGGTCATCCCTTAAATGCATGGTGTTCGGCGCAGTTGCGGCATATATCAGTCTTGCTGCGGCATGTTGTTTTGTTGTGTCTAGTCCTCTGGTACGTTGAGCATTGAGTGATTCTCTGAATGAATCTTTTAGGCTGTTGTACTTTTTTGTTGATCGGCACTTGGATTGGCATCTGGTTGCCATATAATGTTACAGCGGCTAGAGTGGTAGGGATCTTGGAGTATGTCAGAATCCACTCTGCTTTCAAGATTCGGATATGCAGATTTTCCTTTTGTAGCTGCTTTAGCATTTTGTCATCTGTCAGCTCCACTTGGATATGCTTGATCACCCATCTGATTATCTGGGAGTCGGTGTTTCCGACTCTCGTTCTTTCTCCTCAAAAAAAAAAAAAAAAAAAAACGCACACAAAAAGACAATAATGGTAACTTATCTCAAACGACAACTAGCCAAAAAACATTCCCTTATGTATGGCACGTTACACCCTCCTTAGGTACTTATAATGCCCATGTTAAACACTGCCTCAGTGAGTCATTTGTTATTATTTTTCATGAGTTTTAATGCTATTGTTCTTTTGTTGTCAAAATTTGCTTCATAAGTGATGTTGAATGAAAGAATGTATGAGAGGAAATAGAGAAGTAGGACAGAATGTCAGACGGGCCTGCGTGCCCAATTCTTAACCCTTTGAAAATAAAGACTTTCGTTCTATCTTTCGTTTCTTCCTTCTTCTTCTCAATAGACTTGGCTCTTGTCTGTGGTGGGTTGATGTCGGTCTTCCTCGTGGTAGCTTCATTTGAGGCTACTGTATGTTCTGGATCATTGGTGCAGCTCGCAGGTAGATTCTCTCCTCTTGTCAACTTTAAGGTCTTGGCGGCTTCCATGCTGCTCATCTTGTGAGTCGGGTGTCTTTTGTTGTTGGTCTTGCGACTTGCCATTTTGTCTCCCCGTAACAGGTTTCTGGAACTGTTTGGGTGACTTGTTTTTTTGGTAGCGCGAGCCATTTTATACTGGGTCGACACGTCGGCCAAGATTAATTAATAAATTAAAGAAGAAAAAAACGGTTTGAGGGGGATTCGAACACAGATTACTAGGCTGGCAGGCAACTATGGCAACCACTGAGCTACCGCGGTTGTCATGACGATATGATACCTAGGATATTTCCAATCTTATCATTGCAAGGGAACTCTTCGTTGGCAGCTGAAGAAGTGACGGAGCACATGTAGAGGTGTCCCGGGGACAATAACGCTGATTCTTGAGTTGATATTTTATATACCAGTGTCATTAAGTCTGATTCTATCCCTTCTATTGAATCATGTAGCTTTGCTCAACGGGAAATGAAATCCGCCAAGTTATTGTAAAGTAGTAAAAAGTGCAATGCACAAATTAACACAACCGGTCTACTGTAAAGAACACAATTATATGTGACAGAACAAGCGATGCTTCCTAAAAGCCTTCATTAGAAAAACAATGATCAAAACCAGCAAGATACTAATATACATTTTAAAGAAAATCATTAAAAATGGCAATTAGCTGTAAAACTTGAGGTCTTCAGAGCTCAACAGTCAAATTAGGTGTGATTTCTGATCTGTACAAGTGTTCGGCATGTCTTCAGGCGTTCTGATCGCAGTGTCCATTCCGCCACTTGTTATTGTGTTCTTGTTAAATGCGGACCATTTGTCCTTTCCATATTTGATGATTTATTCATCATATTCAATTTTTTCAAGCATTTCATTTTAAATGTAATGGTTTTCCATATTCACGATTCAAACAGCGTCCATTCTGTCCCTTGAGATTGTGTTCTTGAAAATGCTGACCCTTTCTACTTTACTTGTTTAATGTTTTATTCATCATATTCAGCCTTTTCAAGGACTTCTTTTACACGTAATGGTTTCCCCCCTCTTAGGTTTCACACAGTGTCCATGCTCGACTTCCAAGTTGCATTGATTTCTGAAATTAACTCGGACTCCCTGGCCTACAAGAGCCGAAGATGGCTATCAGGAAATGACTAGGGAAGTGGGGACGGCGTAGATGATCATGACACTCCTTATTTCTCTATCTTATTTGTGTGCTGACATTTGTCTATACACGTTGAATGCCTGTTAAGAATTTCCTCTTGTTATCTCGCTTTCCAAAAATCGGTATTGTTTTTGCAATATTTCTATTTTTATAACGGGATCCAAATTGGTGACTTTCAGGTGGATCTGATAATTGTATTTGTGACTTAGCCTCTAACAAAGCATTCGGACTGCACTATTTGGTTTCATGATTTATGCAATCAAATGTTATAGATGTAATGTATTCTGAGGCAAATACAAATAAAGACATATTTTTACAGTTTCTTATATTTTTCATTTAGCGTTACTTTATGTGCCCAGTAAAACGACTCTAGTGTGATTACATGAACGTACACAGGCAGCTGTCATTACAATGTTAAAACTTACGTATGTATTTTTAACTTCGTGTGCGATTTACTAGTGTTATGACATATTTACTTAATTTCATTGTTGAAATATTTGGCAAAGTTTTCTATGTTCTTACAGGGCATATTTGATCTCAGGAATCTGGCATTCTTGAAGGGTATTTAAACAGACATAACAAGAAAAGTCATATCACTGACAGTATGCGTAATATATATTACGTTGTTTTATTTCTCCATGCTTCTGCCTTAGTTTTTACTTTCATTCCTTGAGCTTCAGACAATTATAAGGGACGCAGAGGTGTTTCCAAGGCACCAGGGCCGGGTTATATACTGGCCAAGACCTATTGACGCGTCCTCGTCGAGCGTCCTGGGCAACAGGTCCCTTCGGGGTCCTGGCTAAAGTCAGTAGGATCGCCGTTTCCTCCGAAGTCGGAGAGTGTCTGCCTGTATGGCGAGGAACGACCAGTCTGCACACCAATAAGCCAGACATGGGACAACGGATACTCACGCAAAACTCAGGTCCTGTATGACATCACACTGATGTTGGACAACAGGATGCCTTCATCCGACATACAGGACTTCGCGTTGGAGCTCAAGCCAACGAACACAAGCAAGCAAGCAAGCAAGACAATTATAACCTTATATAACCCTTTCTATGCCACGAAGTCGTATGAGAATAATAGCTTCCTTGGAAAGACAGAGCTAGGAATTTTAAAAAAAATTCGCTTCAAAGACGACAGCGTAGATTTCATTGCACCGGGATTTTATCCCATATGGCCCAGTCTCTTTCCACAGCGCGGAAAGCTTTGCACAAAGCACGAACTCCGTAGCTTCAGCGACGATCCCAGGGGGTCTCCGAAAGAATGCACTCGTGAACTGAATGACTCGGCTCGGAATCGAATCCACAACCTTCGGAGCCCGAGTCCGACGGCTTGACTACTTCGCCACGGAATGTCATAATCTAAGTGCTCAGAAGACGCTGTGGTATCGAAAACAGGGGATTACTGCTGCTAGATAAATGCTAATGAACACAAAATATGACAAGGGAAATTGACGAAAACAAAAACACACAGAGACATAAGCCAACTTTTCCATCACTTTGATCAAGAAGAAGATGACGAGCAGTCGACTTTAGTATTGGTAGGCGAGTGCCCAAGCCACTACCATGGCTCCAAGCTGGTTGCGTTGTTAGAGAAAAGAACCATGATTTTCTTTTAGAAAATACCTAATATGTCTTGTCAGGGTTATTCAAGACGGTCTACAATATGATCCACACGTGTCTCATCATCTCATCATCTCATCATCTCATCCCGTAGCTCCGGATATAGGTGTATAACTTGGTCTTGACAGAAACGATGATGTTACTTTCCACGAAGGATTCGGTACTACGTGGCAAAAGATGCCTATCGAGTCTTGTGTTAATCTCTCATGTGTTCAGAGAACATGGTAATCAGACACGTGTTGTGGCATCTGGTCTATCCACAGTTATTCGTTGTTTTCCCTAATTTTTAACGAAATTGACAAGTTACCCAACACTGCTTAAAAACGAACTGGTAGTTTAAAATAGATTACAGCTCATGGCAGTAATAATTTGTTTATGTATTTTTACGAGGCTGTTAAAAACGCATGAATGTAAAGGTAATCCAAAAAACACATACTAGTCAAGTGACGTAGGGTATCATCTAGTAAGCTAACGCATAATAATGTAGTGAGCAGCGTTCGCATGATGGTTGGTGCGTTTGTATGTATCGACAGTGGTTCCAGTTCAATCCCATAGCATCATAAGTATTCGTTTTTCATACTCGCGCCACTCTACGAACGAGCAAATGAACAAGGTTGCGACCAACGTATCTCTCTCTTGTTTTACATACTTTCGTTCAAACATGTAGTTTCATTCATATATCTATTTTCATTCATACACCTACTTCCATGCATACACCTACTTCCATTCATACACCCACTTCCATGTATACAACAGCTTTCACTCATAATCTACTTTCATTCATACAACTACTTTTATTCTTACATCTACTTTCATCCATACATATATATCCAAAAATCTTTTATAAGGTGGATCCAGTCTTATAACATGTCACCTGATAAATTTCTGGGAAAGAATAACGGCAAAGAAGGGCATTGAATACCACACCAACGACAGCATCTGCCATGGTACTACCTTCACCCTCTCTTACAATGAGGTGGAGTGATTATATACGTTGGCAGCCGCCTTTCCTTCCCAGATAAATCACTAGTACCACTTTCGTCAGGCTCTTAAAACTGTATTACAAATGTAAAAGTAAAGAACCTTCTTTTTATGCTTAATGCGTATTGAGCTTATAGTGCTAGCTCCACATTGTTTTCCAATCGGTACTAGTTGGGTGATGTAGCCAATATCTCTCATGTTGCCTTTCATTCCCAGAACATTTTGGGCACCCTTTTTAAGCTGGTTCGATCTGTAAGTCTATGCATTTACACAAATTTTCGCCTCAATGGGGACTCGAACTCATGATAACACGCAAGTAGACAAGGACGCTAGTCCACCGCTGTCCAGTGGAGTCATGTTGTCATCATCATCATCAAGTAATCTGCCCGCTGTCGTAGGCTTTCATGTCTCTCTACAAATCTCGGTCTTTGGACTGCTGATGATCATCGTTGTCGGTCGCTGTATGAAGGTAGGCGGTTGTATGAGCGTCGGTCGTTGTTTGAACGTCGGTATTTGATTGAGCGTCGGTCGTTGTTTGGGCGTCGGACGTTGTATGAGCGTCGGTCGTAGTATGAGTGTCGGTCGTTTATGAGCGTCGGACGTTGAGAAAGCAAAGGCAAACTACTGAACGTAACCTTGCTTCGTAAATCACAAGCAGCCAAACAATGTTCAGAGTAATTGCGACGTTATGTAAGGGACATGCAACTAACTTTGTATATGTTCCCTATTAAAACATCACCCCAACATTTCCGCATTCTGCAGTGCCGATTATGACACTGTGTTAATGTTCTTATATTATTCAGATCCTTTAATGAAATGTTTGTAAATATTTCTACATTGCTCAGTGTCCACACATTGATCAGTGTCTACAATTTGGTCAGTGTCCACATATTGATGAATGTCTATACATTAGCAAGTGTCCACACATTGGTCACTGTTCACATAATGTTCGGTGTCCACACATTGGTCACTGTCCACACATTGGTCACTGTCCACACATTGGTCAATGTCCACACATTGGGTACTGTCCACACATTGGTCACTGTCCACACATTGGTCACTGTCCACACATTGGTCACTGTCCACACATTGGTCACTGTCCACACATTGGTCACTGTCCACACATTGGTCACTGTCCACACATTGGTCAATGTTCACACATTGGGTACTGTCCACACATTGGTCACTGTCCACACATTGGTCACTGTCCACACATTGGTCACTGTCCACACAAGGGTCACTGTCCACACATTGGTCACTGTCCACACATTGGTCACTGTCCACACATTGGGTACTGTCCACATAATGTTCGGTGTCCACACATTGGTCACTGTCCACACATTGTTCACTGTCCACACATTGGTCACTGTCCACATAATGTTCGGTGTCCACACATTGGTCACTGTCCACACATTGGTCACTGTCCACACATTGGTCACTGTCCACACATTGGGTACTGTCCACATAATGTTCGGTGTCCACACATTGGTCACTGTCCACACATTGGTCACTGTCCACACATTGGGTACTGTCCACATAATGTTCGGTGTCCACACATTGGTCACTGTCCACACATTGGTCAATGTCCACACATTGGGTACTGTCCACATAATGTTCGGTGTCCACACATTGGTCACTGTCCACACATTGGTCAATGTCCACACAATGTTCGGTGTCCACACATTGGTCACTGTCCACACATTGGGCATTGTCCAATCATTGATCAGTGTCTACACACTGGTTAGTGTCCACATAATGTTCGGTGTCCACACATTGGTCACTGTCCACACATTGTTCAGTGTTATTATAACACCCCATCAATGGTTCACATTATTTTAGGCCCATATTTAACGACGTATGGATGTTTCCACATTCTTCAGTGCCTAGTATAACACTATGTCCAAGTGTACAAATTCATCATTCCAGTATAACACTGTGTCAGTGTGTACACATACGTCAGTACCATGACTAAGTCGGTGTGTACACATGTCACAGTACCTACTATAGTACAGTACCAAGCTAATGTATATACACATTCTGCAGTGCCTATAATATTACCACTTCAATATAACCACCGTATCTTTTGTTTCATTTGTTGTATCGCAACGCTTGAGTTAAAACAAAAAGCACAGCCAGTAAGCAAATCTTTCCATGGATAATAAAGAATACGATCTGTACAAGACGCAGCAGGAACCCTTCTTTTAGGACTTCAGAAAACAAGCACAAATGTACGCTAATCTTAATGCCTGATTTCCGTATGGGCTTAACGATCCTTTCCAGCTAATTTCCTCCCACACGTCTCGCCAACTGCGCACTTGTCGCTTCGATAAGTGAGTAGTGAAATAACACAGCAGTTTAATCATGCCTTTTTTCCATATCTCGCTGATAGTGATGGTACGGCAAAAGTATGTTTTTACAAATAGGCAGTATCAAAGCAGATTATACCACCGAGGTATGATGCGTCTGGTTTTCATATATTCCATGACACGACATATGAACAATTCTCTTCATCTCCGCCTCAGACCATTTCAAACCAATTCTGGCAGTTGTCGAGAACTGATTTTTAAGACGATAGGTTGACCTCGAAGGCCGCAGTAAACTTAGTTGCACATCCTTCTTGGGGCGTTACAATCAACCCCAACATACTAATAATACATGCTATAACCACAGATGATACCTATCATTATGGGGTGTCTGGAAACCTGAGAGCTGATCGTCAAGCTACGCTTGGTGTGCCAGTCACACAACACTCAAAGAAAAGAATCAATAAATCAGTCTGAAGGCTATTAACACCAGCACAAGACGATTACTATATGACGAACCGACCGGAACAAATAATTTGTCTGCGCCTTATAAACGGACATAATCGATTATACAACTATTTTATATACAATTTTAGATGAGCACATGCCCCATGTGCACACATAAAGATTGGAGCCGCTTTGAAAGAAAAAAAAAACGTCCAAATCAGGCACCTGCTTTAGGTCTGTGAAGTGATAGGAAGATCACAGTTTGTAGACCTTAGTGCACGGTGAAATAGGTGGTCAGTCTTGCCCTCAATTAGCGGACGGGGGAGGCAGTTGTCGAACACGGGTCCTCCCGCGATTATTACACTCTCAGCGAAAACTCCTAGCCATGCATCTGCTGAGCCGCAGACAAAAGAAATTATACACCTATAGACTGCTCCAAATATAACATATCTGCGCAAACTTGCTGGCCCAGAGAAATAACCGCGGAAGATAACCATTATGGACCATTAAGTGAACTAATAAGACTGCATTTAATGGGGAAAAAAATACTAATACTGACATAGACAATAATTTTAAGAGGAAGTAAGAAACAATAAGCTGCAGAGGAGATTCGAACCGCTGTCGTCTGGTATCACTTTCTTCCCTTTGGTTTTGTTACTGTTAATCAATATTTAGAAATAAGCGAAGATCGATCGGCTAAGAGTGTCGCTCTTAAACTTCCTGTGTGACGACGCGGAGTAGAGGGTTCATTCCTCACTTGGTCAGCTGGACTTCTCGCCCAGAAAGCAACGGCAAAATACTGAAAGTAATATAGCATCGAAACTCAATCTAGGTTTGATTGCAACGTCCTGCAAAGGACATGCAACATTTCTATTTAAGTGCAATATCTAAACACGTGTTTCTCTAATTAGGCGATTGCCTCGGTGTACAACGGTAAGAGCCTCAACCTAAAGTGTAAGGTGATAATCATTGATGAAGGTGCAGTATAGGTAACTCACATTACAACACGGCAGTGGTCACGTTTTGGGCACATCAGAAGTCGGAGTGCTAAACGACAGATAATAAATAACACTTTCTTACCAACCAAATACTACCATAGTCAAACTTGCACAAAATCCAAATCGACAGCTGCGATATGAGCGGCTGAGACGAAATGCCAACTGAACCATCCGTGACCGAGTTAGAAATGACGTTATTAGATAGACAGGGCAACACCTTATGCCACATAAATTGAAAGGCAGAAGATCAAATAGACCATCTCGCTAGAATGAACGCCATCAGTTACCAGTACTGGAGCTTTATCAAAGAAGATTTGATGCCAGGGCAAGAGGGAGCCAGAGAAGAACATCTTTAACAACAACACAGACATTGTACAGTCACACGGAAGAACACTATACAGTGACACATATCGAGCGCTGGACCATCAACTATTCCTACCGCACGATGCTTGACGGCAAAAGGAGAATATGATAGTGATGAAAAGATGATAGTGGCTGGAGAATATCAAGTTATATTGGAAGATTTAGGATCAAATAAAGAAGAGGACGACATGGAAAGAGATACGGAAAGGCTAGGCAGACTTAGAGGAAAATCGAAGCCATGGATATGGTCAAGGGTCATAGACTAAGACGAGTGTCAGCGTGTTGGATGTCTAGGTATCTGAGCTCGGGCTCACACAGGCAACAATAACTCCGTTAAATATAATATCTAACATTTATTGTATTTCAATATACAGTGCGTTGGCGCAGTGGGTTTAACAAGCCCGCACTGAGTTGCATATCACAGAGGTTTAACATCATCACACAGTTTAACATCATCAAACATTCTAAGCAAACTATCTAGCATATGTCTATGAACCCCAAATACACATGGGTCTAAACTATTGAGTCCCTCTAAGGCAGGCCCTGTTGCCTCTTCGATGTCCCGTCTCTCTCTGCCGATCCACACGTGTCGCAATCCGACACGGGTGGTAACTCTGTTCGAGTTCCTCGTGGACCCCGCAATAGGCGGGCCACATCAGTGTCCACGGGACAGTGGACTCACTGACCAGTCCTTCGAGAAGGTTCTGGAATACTCTGGCCTTCGAGGGTCTTACTTCTTTCCCTTGGGCGGGAGTTGTAGCCCTTGGCTAATATCTATTAACTAATGTTAGTTTACCGGATAATGTGGATAATGTGAGGCTGTGACAGGAGTCCCCCCTCTCCCCTAATTCGATGGGTTGTTATAGGGTAATTAGTTCTGCACTAATTCTGTCACACCGGTCTCTGTGGCTAAAGGGCTTGCGAACGCGGTTTGTAAGCCCGTATACCCGGGTTCGAAACACGGCGGTGCTGGTTTTTTCGAAAAAGGTATAGTGGCCGGTCGTTCAGAAAGCAATGGCAAACTACTGAACGTAACACTTGCCTAGTACACCAACAGCAGCTGAAAATGCTGGTGTTGACTGCAACGTCCCGTAATGGATACGCAACAAAATTTTTTTTTTAAATTCTGTCACAGAATCACATAAAGTCGGTGTATGTAGTTTGGTGGACAGTAACTTGGTAACCTACATACTGGCATCAACACTCATGTATTCTCCCATACACCACTTCTCTGATTTGGTGAAGAGATCTCTCTCTCTCCTGTGTCCTTAAAATGCTTATCCGACCGAAGTTACGTGACGTTTACTAGTTGTGTCTACAACCCGTCCTTCTCATAGTATCCTACTGATACCCAGATAATTAACCTCTGTTTTAAAGAGGATTAACAAGACAAAAGTCTTGGCTAATTAAGTACATCTTCAAATCTTGTTCTGTGTGTGCATTTCAATACACTTTTACTCTCGTATGTTGTATAATGCTAAATATGTAGTTACGTTGTTATTTTATCCCATCTGACTACATGTGTCCCTGTTGGCTTGTTAGTGTGTTGACTAATAAGTTGCTGCTTCTAATAAAGTGACTGTATTTTAATTGATAGTGTTCAGTTTTGAGTTTTGTGTAAATGTGTGCTGAATGTGTGGCTTATTTCCAAGCGTCACGAGTTGGGATATCCTTAATCATGAATTACTCCAATGTGTGCAATACATGATCAGGCATTCCAAGCAGTGGTGCTTAGATGTAGTATCCTAACTGCTAACTAAGAGTACTAAACTAAATGCTAAACATGTATCAATAATTTAGACAAGTAGTACAATTTACATGAAAGACGCAGACAAATTAAAATAAATACGTTTTGCGTACAATTTGTCCGCTCAGTATATCGTTCTCTCATTTAATTCTTTCACACTGCCATTCACACATCTTTCATTCAAAATAGTATTTGGTAAAAATATATAAGTAAAGTTGAGGTAAGTGTTATTTCCCTTAGAAAAAACGGAATAGGCGATATTTTCCCTTTAAGATAATACGTACTTTTTGTACGATGACTCAAAAATGGTTTATAATTTACATAGAGAAAATGGCATAGGCAGGTTATTTAACCTATGAATGGAAATACCTGTAATAATATAGTAGAAAATGTACAAATTACAGGTTAACACATTTTATATACATAATAATATAATACATATTTACTACTAAATTAATTAATTAACTAAGTAACTAAATCCAACGATGATTTGCGCGATGTCCTCCTGTTGTTAGCGTATCGTGCCATGAATGTTAATAGTTAGTATGGCTGTCTCTTGAGTGTTGTCGTTGACGTAGTTCTCTTTCGGCTGTTTGCAAAGTCTATTAGCCACAGCAAGTACGGAATGTTCTCAATGTTGAGTATAAAGTGTTCTTAATGTTTTCATGATGAATGTCAATTCACTAGTTGAAATCATTTCACAGTTAATGTCTCTCGCTCGGATTGGTCTTGGAGCTTTAATAAATGATATTATAGCTCTTAACAAACAAAATCCTATCAACGTTTCATGTTCGTGGGTGTCATAAGTAACCTATTCACTGGGGTGTTATTACTTTTAACTGAAAGTTCTTTAGCAGGTGTAAAGTTACACTGTTCTATGCCACGGGATAAAATATCACAATTTCTGGTATGGCGAATGGTCAATATGCCAAATGTTATTCTGTTGGCGCATCCGTCTGCCGCGGTAAAATATCAGCTATAATGTTATCAGTGCCTCTGATATGGCGGATTTCGAAGTCGAAATCTTGGAGAAGAAGACACCATCTCTGCAAACGATGGTTTTTGGGAACACCTTGCTTAAGTACCAACAATGGCGAATTGTCGGTGAGTACAACGAAGTGGGCACCCAAGAGGAACTTAGACAATCTGAGCATACAAAATAATAGACTTAATGCCTCCAATTCCACTGTAGAGTAACGGGTCTCTGCTTTCTTCAGCTTACGGCTTATGTAGAGAATTGGGTGTCTCACTCCATCCACTTCTTGCATTAAACATCCTCCAATTGCGATAGCACTCGAATCTGTGGTCAAAATAAATCGTAAATCTATGTTTGGTAATCGTAAGACTGGTGGATTAGAAAAAATGCGTTTCAATCTGCATATTGCATCCTCTAAGCTGGTACTTTTACAAACTTTTGATGGATGATCTTTTGTCAACATATTAGAAAAAACTGATGTAAGTTCTGCCCAATTTGGTATAAACTTAGAATAATAGTTTATAAGACCTAATAAACTTCTAATTTGTTTCTTTGTGGTAGGAACTTCTAGATTGAGAATCTTCGAAACAATTTTCTCATCTGTCAGCAGTTTGCCTTCAGAAATTCTATGACCAAGGAAGTCTATTTGTTTATAGCCTATTTCAACCTTGGAAGGTTTGATAGTAAGTCCGAAAAGAAAGATTTGGTTGAAGACTTGTTTGAGTGTAAGTAAGTGAGAAGTCATATTAGAAGAATGAATGCAAATATCATCAATATAAGCTTGGACATCTTTAATTCCGTGCAATAGCAATCTAGTTAACCTAACAAATGTGGCGGGAGCGTTCTTCAGACCAAATGGAAGATATCTCCATTCGTACAAACCGAGAGGTGTTGCGAATGCTGTTATATGTCTAGAAGCAGGGTGTAGTGGTACTTGCCAATAACCTTTCGCTAAATCAACCTTTGAAAATAAGGATGATTGAGACATGTTCAAAATGAGGTCTTCACAGCTATTCATCGGCTCCGCATCTGTTGTGGTTATTGTATTTAACTTTCTATAATCGATGCACAAACGGATCGTTTGGTCCTTCTTTTTCACCAGGACAATCGGTGAAGAATATTGAGACATAGATTTCTGAATTATTCTATTTTTCTCTAAATCCAAAATTTCTTTGTCTAAATTTGCTCTATAATGCAGAGGAATAGAATATGGTCTACACTTGACCGGTGTCAGATCTGTCAACACAATTCAATGTGTTATTTTGTCAGTCCGTCCAGGTTTGTTAGAGAAGATAGATTTATACTCGTTAAGGAGAGTCAAAATGTCTTGTCGCTGCTGTTGTGTCAGAGTGTCAGAGATTTGTATGTCCTTTATACTACCGTCGTCATTCATAATCGGTACTGGGATTTCAGTATTGTCTACGTCTGTCTGATTTATCACAGATGCTACTGTTTGTAAATTGTCCTCAATGTCATTGTCGTCGTCGTCGAGATTAATCGTTGTCAATATGTCGTCAAATTGGTCGTCGCTGTCGTTATCACATATTGTCGGTAATGTACATCTGTATTCGTCGTCTTTGTTGTCGTAAGAGTGCGTCGTTAACGATGCTTCGTTTGTCGAGATGTCACTCAGTTGGGTCATTGTCGTTTCGTTTCTGTCATCAGTTAGCTGCGTCTGCTCACTCGTGTCAGTGTCCTGTCTAGCATAGTATGGTTTTAACATATTTACATGGAATATTTTCATCTTTCCATTCAACGAAATTTCGTAATCAACTTCCGAAGTTCTTCTAACAATTTTAAACGGTCCCTGCCAAGAGGTTGATAGTAAATCTCTCTTGTCAGGTAGCAGTAGTAAAATATCCTGACCTGGTTTTAATACAATTGTTTTTGCACCTTTGTTGGCGTACTGCCTGTACCTAAAACCTTTCTCCTGTAATGATGTTCTGGCCAGTATACAGGAACGTATGATTTTGTCTCTGGTGTCAGTGACTAAATCATAGGTGGAAATGGGTAGTTGGATATTTACAGGTTGTGATATGATATCTTTGTAAATAGTGAGAGGTCCTCTTGGGTTCGCTCCATACATCAATTCGAAGGGAGAGAACCCTGTGCTTGATTGCGGGACTTCTCTATATGCTAACAGCACCGTTGGGAGAAGTATATCCCAATCGGCTGGATTTTCAGCTGTCACTTTGGATAGCATATGTTTCAGGTCCCCATTTAGTTTTTCGCAGATACCATTTGCGGCCGGTCGATAGGGACTGGTGAAACATTGCTTTATGCCTAGTAACTTAGTTACCGATTGAGTGGCATTGGATATGAACTGGGTTCCCCTATCTGAAATTATTTTCTCCGGAAAGCCAAAACGGGAGAATATATTTAACAATATGTCCGTCACATCCTTAGAGGAGATAGATCTTAACGGAAGCATTTCTGGCCATCTCGTACATAGATCAATAAGAGTAAAAATATATCTATTTCCTTTACTTGAGATGTGATTCAACGGACCTACTAGGTCAACTGCCACGATTTGGAATGGCCTCGAGGCAGTTGTGGTTGATTGGACTTCTGCCGTAGGGTTTTTCCCCTTTTTCACCAGTTTCTGACATATATTACATGATCTACAATAGGTTTTTATGTCTTGGCAAAATTTCGGCCAATAAAATTGGGTCAGGACCCTGGCTCTAGTCTTTTCGTACCCCATATGACCTCCGAAAGGTGAGTCATGGGCTATCTTTAGTACTTTCTCTCGATGTGCTTGTGGTAACACTACTTGCTGTATTGTGGTCTGATCTCTAGTGTATAATCTAGTCAACACATTGTTCTTTAATGTAAATGACCACGATGCGTTCTTAGATAATTTTGGTTTAAGTCCTACTAACCTAAAATATGGTGAAAGTGTAGGATCTGATTTTTGTTCATCTCCAAAATTAGTGATGGTAGTGTTTGGTGCTACAATTTCTAGTGACTCCTGCAGTTGGTCGGTGTGAGTTTTGTGAGTTGTCTGTCGTGTTATTGCATTCGTGTGTTGTATGTGTTGTTGCACATCTACAGGCTTGGTACTTGGTAGATCGGTAGCATCCTCAATTCGAGGCTTTAAGTTGGTCGTATCACTGATAGATTCGACCGCCCCTGCATCATACACCTCGGTGAATTCTTTCTGAATTACTTCATTGGTTGTCTCCCTTGTTCTTTTGGCAGATTGAGACAAGCATGAATGGTGTTTCTCTTTCGGATCGCTGTTTGGGTGTTGTATACCGTTTTTCCGCTCCCAATCTCTGATTTCCTTTTCAGAGCAAGGTCGTATGTTGGGCAGGTTCCCAAGTATAATATCAGCGACAGGATTTTCTAGGGCTGCGCACAATACTAGTCCTGATATGAACGGTGTTCGAATTTCGACAAGAGCAAGGGGGTATTTTTCTATAGTGCCTGAGAATGTGCGGCAAGTTACGTGTTTGTGTGTATAGTCTTTGTCGTTGATTAATGTTTTCTTAATCCCACAGAGCGTTGCGCCGGAATCACGAATTAATGTACACTTTTTGTTATTTACAAACCCTGTTGAGAAATTTAGCTTGCCTGTAGAAGATAAGGCAGCATTGGCCGTTTCATTTGAAATAGGGATAGTGTGGCCACATAGTAATGTTGTGTCAAGTTGAAATTTCGTACAGGTGTTATACTTACTGTCTGTAATGGTGTCAATAATGTGCACTGCATTTCCTAGCTCACTCAAACTTTCGTTTTGATTGTCACACTCATTCAGTAACTCAATATCTTCCTCTGAGGAACTTTCAACTAGTGCAACATTGGCCTGTTTCAATAATTTTCTGCCATCACAAAAGCGACTGTAGTGCCCAAAGCTACTGCAAAAATAGCATTTGATCGCTCTCTGGTACGAATTTCTCTTGTTCTTCTGCTTCTCCACGATCATTTTGAGATGGTGTGGATAGTTGGGCGATTTATCGCACATAGCGTATTCTTCGTGAGTCAAACTACAATATTGGCACTTAACTGGCTTCCTGACATTTGAGCGTGGTTTAAACTTGCTTTCAGTTGGTTTCGAGTATCTAGTGTTTACCACTGCTGCTGTTTCGTTCTGACTTAGGTTTAATTGGAAAATATCTCTGTTCGCTGTGAAAAATGCGTTCCCCTTTGTCTCTACATCCTGAATACTCCTACAGTCCATTTGTTTCAAAAACTTAGCAAAAGGTGTGGGGATTGTACTAACTATTTTGTCAATAATAATGAGTTCTTTTAGTTTGTCATGGCTGTTGTTAGTTTTGGCTGAGTTAATCCACTTTGTACACACATCCTGAACTGTAGACACGTAGTCTATGAAGGTTTGATTTGGTTGAGGGGATAATTTAGCGAACTGTTGTTGGTAACCTGCAGTATCTAAAGCGAAATGTTGGAGAATGCGTTGCTTTAAGTAATCATAATCTTTTCTCATTTCCTGTTGCACTGTCTCTATTACTTTCAAAGGTTCTAGAGCTAAGTTTCTCATTAAAATAAATGACCAATCTGATTTTATGATCTTATGGTAGGACATTAGACACTCAAAATTTTCCAGGTATGCACTGATGGAATCTCCTGAGCAGAATGCTTTCACGAGGCCTTTATACTTGTTATATTTTTGTTCTTCCTCCTTGCTTCTCAGTTTATTTACAGATATTTCTACGTTGGAATCAATCTCCATCTGTTTTAATTTTATTTGTGTATCGGCATTCAATTGGGCTTGTTTGGCCGCCGCCTCAAGCTCTAATTGTTTCTCTTGAGCCTGTAATTGCATTTTCTTCTCTTCAGCTTGTAGTTGCATCTGCATCTTTTCCCGTTCTGATTGCATCTTTTTCTCTTCTGCCTCCATTTGCATTTTCTTTTCTTCTGCCTGCATTTGCATTTTCTTTTCTTCTGCCTGTATTTGCCTTTGTTTTTCTTCTCGTTCTATCGCTCTTTCTTCACGGGCAATGTTCTCTGCGTGCGTCTTCTGTGCCCATTCTGACAGTTTCTCTTCTTTATAACCTAATTTCATACCTTGCTCAATACATTTTTCTAAAGTAGACATCTTGTCTTTTACTTGTTGGTAATTTTACTGAAGTTAAATCCCTTAGAAAAATGTTGGGGAGTAGAAAATTTAGTTATCTCCCTTAATTATTACCTGCGCAAATCCAAATGCAAAGTTATGTTGGTTACAAGGTCATGAATATACATACAAATCAATGCAAAGCAAAATGATACATGGATGGATGGTAATAAGTACCGCTTAGGGTTGCAATGGGCATGATATGAAACTTATCTTATGATCCCAGAACTTGTGAATGTTATCTTGTACTCTCGCCACTGTTGGATAGTTTACATAGGTTACACACCACACAATTCGTGGAACAATCTGCTCGTAGAATGAGAAAACATTAGTAACAGTCAAAAAATGTCACAGTCATGTCAAAATAGTTTATAGTAATAACATCATTGAGAGACTAGCTGCAGAGGGACTCATATTAATACTAGTTGATCACTAGATAGATGCAAATTTGTTAAACTTCTTCAAACATCAATTTGATATGATTAATTTACTATTTTACTTGGCAATCAATAGCCGTCTATATGTAAAGCTTATGCCAAAACCGGAGCTTAGCCCCCAAAAAGCCTGTCAGCGTGTTGGATGTCTAGGTATCTGAGCTCGGGCTCACACAGGCAACAATAACTCCGTTAAATATAATATCTAACATTTATTGTATTTCAATATACAGTGCGTTGGCGCAGTGGGTTTAACAAGCCCGCACTGAGTTGCATATCACAGAGGTTTAACATCATCACAGTTTAACATCATCAAACATTCTAAGCAAACTATCTAGCATATGTCTATGAACCCCAAATACACATGGGTCTAAACTATTGAGTCCCTCTAAGGCAGGCCCTGTTGCCTCTTCGATGTCCCGTCTCTCTCTGCCGATCCACACGTGTCGCAATCCGACACGGGTGGTAACTCTGTTCGAGTTCCTCGTGGACCCCGCAATAGGCGGGCCACATCAGTGTCCATGGGACAGTGGACTCACTGACCAGTCCTTCGAGAAGGTTCTGGAATACTCTGGCCTTCGAGGGTCTTACTTCTTTCCCTTGGGCGGGAGTTGTAGCCCTTGGCTAATATCTATTAACTAATGTTAGTTTACCGGATAATGTGGATAATGTGAGGCTGTGACAACGAGGCAGGTCCTGGATGGCACAGGCAGAAATATCCATACGTCAGGTGTGTGATCTAGAGACCATCAGCCGTGAAAAAGAGTGGGTTTAAGTTCCGGAAGACATGACGGACTGGCACAAGGTAATGGCAACACTGGATCGTGAGTGCAGAGAATGGGCAGCGGGCTGCACTGAGTTTGAAGTGCAACAACTGATCCAAAGTAACACACATCAAGGCGACATAGTCATCTACACCGATGAGTTAGTAGTGAGAAACAGACGTAGTGGTTGGGGTTTAATTGCAAAAGGCTAATGAACGAGTCTTGAAAAAGGAGAGTCTGGCATATGAAACCACAACCTCCAGCATGAGAATGAAGGTGGAAGCAGTAACAGCGGCATTCCGTTGGTTAGAGGAGACTACTGCAACACACATTGTATTCATTACGGAATCAAAGAGTATGCTTATGAAGGTGCAGAAAGGAATGTTTCGTCTGGAATGGCTCTCGTCGCTTCAGAGGTCACAGATTGTGAGAATTGTATGGATATATCCCCCTGGCCATGCGGGTGTACGGGGGAATGAACAGGCTGATAGGCTGGCAGGGAATGCACCTCTTGGTGGTAAATTACCTATGGACAAGGGGGATATGGTCATGCATTTGTGGGACCAGGTGGAGAAGGCGGGGGAACAGATTGAGAACCCGTATGTGGAAAGAATGAAATTGCGGAGCATCGGTAGGGGTTCTCAAAGAATCTCAAAACTGGGAGGGAAGACCAGGAGAACTTTAAATCAGATCGCAGTGGGAACGATTGGTAGTGTGACTCTTCGCTGACTGTTGAACGAGGGGACGGAGCACATATGGGAATGTCCTGAGTGCAGTGATGTCGATTCTTAACTTAACTCAACAACTCAACTATTTTTCTATATTATAGTCTAGTTTCATTTGCCTCTTTCAGGCATTCGTTGTAGACATTATAGTAAACAAGTAAAATTAAACGGCGATATTAGGCACCTTCAGGCACATTGAGAAAATAGTAAGTAAGTAAAGAACACTTTTACATTCCTTAAACCACATTGGGCATTCAACGCTCGGTGGGTGATGTTGTCAATATCATATCTGTCTCCTTTATTTCCCATACATGGTTTTGGTACCAATTTTAGGCTGATTCGACATTTGAGCCCAGGTCAATTTTACAAATTCGACTCCGATCCGGTCCGATGCGAATCGACCCCATGACCAAAGGGTCAGCAGGAGAGTGTCTAGCCACTAGCGCGGCCCCCGGGTGAATGTTACTAGACCCATATTTGCATAGACTAATCGGCACTCGGTGGGTGATTTTCTGGTGACCATATTAGGCTGGTTCGACCTAGAGCCAAATCAGGTTTATAAATCCACCCCGAAGCAAATTATTATAGTAGACATGGCCAAATATTACGGAGTAGTCGGAGGTCAAAATTTGAATCCGAGGGAAGCGATTTACAGGTTGATTGATGGATAAGATCAACCTTCTAGAAGCCCGGTTCCATGATAGAGTAGCAATGCTCAGGATTAGCTGGCTTTAGTTCTAAGATGAGGTTTCGAACTGTTACGATACGGTAAGCTACGACATTAAAGTGCAGTTTCTCTTCCACCCAGTGAAATGCCGTAGTAAACCCCCCCCCCCCCAATCTTCATTCTCAGTGTAGATGGTATGGTATCATATGCCAGTTCTACTGCACTTAACCCTCTCGCTATGAACTCCCAGAGACTTCTTTTACTTCTTAACAGAGAGCCGTCCGTATAGGCGATAACATCACTTGGGCGGAAATTGTCATGAATCATTTGTTACACGTCCCATTCAACGCCGCCTGCCGGCCAATCCCTGGACTATCCGTTCAATTCTGCAAAGGCAGTGTGTGAAACAGTAGGCGGACAAATTGGCTGGTTTGCACCGATGTGTGGGGTATTGGTGTGCAATAATGCAGCGTTGCTAGGGCCCGTTGGGATCATATGTATAGTGTGGGCAGACTGATAAATTATCACAGCTTTGACAGAATGATTCCGCAGGGAGTGACCAAAGAACCTGACCGACACTCATGAGGCAGAATGCTAATGCTGGCAACTGATAGGGCTAATTGGACAGAGTTTGCTATTGTTCTGGTTACTGTCTACCTCCACTGTCAGCTGATGACGAGTTCACGTTTAGCATTCAGACACAGATAAAGAAATCTAATCGTTCTCATATTATCTTCTTATATATAAATTAGGATCTCCGTCCGTCTGTCTGTCTGTATGTCTGTCTGTATGTCCGTCTGTCCTTTGTGCGCTCGCGAACGGCCCATCCGATTGAGATGAAATTTTCTACACGCCTTCCTTTCATTCCAGAGCTGCCAACTGTGATATTTTGTTAGTGTGAAATCGCCTGCTTACTCAGTATTATTTCATTTTTCATTTTTCATCATAATTTCATATATTTCAGGGGACCTAACTCTGTAAAAGTTATTTCAAGGGGCATAACTTTTCTGTATAGCTTATAGTCATAGTGTGGCATAGTTTTCAAAGATTTATAAACTCTTTGTCCATAGTTATATACCGGCATATGAGTTATAATAAATAATGATACAATCTGTAAGGCATTTTCAAAGTTTTCATAAAAATAATGCACAATGCATAACATTGTAACTCATCTTTTTTTGCTTAAGAAGTTACTGTAGTCATGCAGGTGATTAGAAAGAGTTTTCATTAAAAATAATGGATGGTGTGTGGAAGAACGTTCTTTATGAATTTAATGAAGCCGGACAGGGTCAGGCAGACAGATAGACAGACAGACAGACAGATAGACAGTCGGGAACAGGAACTTATATGACTACTTATATAAATTAAATGAGATGCTTCACACCAGGAGCTGTGCGATGCCGGGCCAGGTCAGACAGACAGACAGACAGACAGACAGACAGACAGACAGATAGTCGGTAACGGGAACGGGAACTTATATGACTACTTATATGAATTAAATGAGATGCTTCCCACCAGGGACTGGGCGAAGCCGGGCAGGGTCAGGCAGACAGATAGACAGACAGATAGACAGACGGGAACTTATATGACTACTTATATGAATTAAATGAGATGCTCCACACCAGGAGCTGGGCAATGCCGGGCCGGGTCAGACAGACAGACAGACAGACAGACAGACAGACAGACAGACAGACAGACAGACAGACAGACAGACAGTCAGTCGGTAACGGGAACGAGAACTTATATGACTACTTATATGAATTAAATGAGATGCTCCCCACCAGGGTCTGGGCGAAGCCGGGCAGGGTCAGCTAGTACTTTATACAATCGCCATCATGTGCCTTGGCAAATAACACAGGCTTTCATGCCTTTTCACTGTTATCGGTGTTTGGTGCTTTGGATCATTCTATTGATGCCATTCAAGCATGTTTAAGTCTTTGATTATCCACCAACATCCCTTTCAGACTGCTTCTTTTATCCTAATCTTTCCAATAGCCACAATGTTCTCCAATGCCAACGTTCTCATTATATAATCACAGTATATCGTTTCTCTCTTACTTACAGTTCTGTACAATGTTGCTTTAATTATTTTCTTTCGGGAAATTGTTGTTTGTTAATCTGTCATACAATGCAGCAGCAACATTCGTCTAAGAAACAACAACATGTTATTCGTTCGCCTCCAAACTCTTTCTAATTTGTTCGTTCACATTCAAAGATTCACTGTCATTCAGGGGAACAGGTTCGAAATAGCATGTCCGTACCGCCTTAATGACCTTAAATGAATTAATTGCTGTTACTTGTTTCCGGTCAATATGTTTAAATATTACTCTGAGATGCTTCTCATCTATTGTAAATATCTCCAACATTATGATAATTTCATCATAGTTTACTTTATTAAGTGCACTGATGTAATCTATAAAGCTTAAGTAGAGGTGTTTCTGTGTCTCTGTATATCTCAATTAGTGTTAGGAATTTATGTATTGCTTTATCAGTTCTTTCTCTTCCACAAATCAAATAATGTCATCTGCACCAAATTCCATCTTCATTTTCATTCATCTTTTCATTATTTTTCTAAATAAATTTGGTGACATGGTTGATGGAATTTATGGTCATCACCATCAACCTCAGATGCTGATCGCACTGTCTGTCTGATAACATCATTTCTTACTCGGTCTCAATAATATCCTGATCTAAAACACCCCAATAACCTGTAATGAACTCTGATGCTTCTTCGTAAAAACCCACTCTTACCTCTTTTTCATGTTTATCATTCACATCGAAATCAGTGGTTTTGCGTTGATTTTCAACACGACATGAGCGTTGGGCGTTCAGAAAACAATGGCAAACTAGTACTATACACCCAATGCACCTTAAGGTGTATAAAGGGGCATTTTCAGTTACTTCGTAAAGACACAATGTACTTCGACATTTGGATGTGACAGGTTTGAATCCAGTGATGATGCCTTTTGTGTCTTCTAATCTCTACTTCTCTCTTCAATTTCCATCAGCGCTAATCATTATGTGTGAATTTGTTTATTTGCTTGCTGCTTTAATAGCGTTCAGTGTTCCTCAATAAACTATATGTATTTAAGCACAATACACCACACAGCAGAAGAGAAAGAACTCTACATCATCCTAATGCAGATTTTACTCAGAACGTCGCTGTTTCGCTGCCACGTACACCATATATCGTTTCCCTGTCACGTACAACATTACGTTTCCTTGCCACGTACAGTGTCACGTTTTCCTGCCACGTACAGCCGTCACGTTTCCCTGCCAGATACAGCATCACGCCCAATGTGTCTTTACTTTTCTATGTTCACGTCCGTCTCGGTCGACTCATGTCACTTCTCCGAGACACCATACCTTCCATTACTGTTTTTTCTACGCCAGTGAGACGTTGGATATCGCCGAAGAATTCCAGTTGCCGAAACACGATACTGTTCATGGGATAGTCTTCCTCGATTTTCGGATCTTGTAGAATGTTAACATTTATCTTAATTCAAAACAATGTTTCCCCGTAGTGAATTTAAATAACGAAGACACAAACAATAGATTTCACGATTTATTGCCTGAGATATTTCGCTGCATCTCGTCAGGTACATACTGCAGAATTCACAGAACAAATAGTAAAATAACTAGATAAATCCTTCAAGTTGAACCATACGAAACTTCTTCTTCTTCAGCGTTCTGAGCCATTGAGGTTCATTGCTGCAAATACAATCCGTCTCCATTCGTCTCTCTGGTGGACCTTCTCTTGCCAGTCGTTGATTCCAAGTGCTTGTAGGTCTGTACATGTATTATCTCTCCACCGCCTTCTTGGTCTACCTCGGGGTCTACGGTCATTTATTTCCTGAGTGTAAGCGAGTTTTGTTTCCCTATTATCTTCCATTCTTTCTATATGCCCCAGCCATTGTAGTCTATTAGCCTTCATGATACCAGTGATTAGCGGGGACTTAAACAGATCATAAATGTCTTTGTTACTTCTTCTTTTCCACTCTCCACTTTGTGTATCCCTAATGGGTCCAAAGATGCGTCTTAAAATTTTGTTCTCAAAGGTTTGTAACAAGGCTTCGTCTCCTTTCGTTGTACTCCAGGTTTCAGAGCCATACAGCACAACTGGTCTGATCAGTGTTTTGTATATTGTGATTATGGTGTTACGAGATAGCGCCTTTGATTTTAGTAGATGTTGTAGTGCATAGTATATCTTATTTCCAGAGTTGATTCTAGTTTGTATTTCTTCCCTTATGATGTTGGAGCAGTTGAAGATTGTACCCAGGTATTTGTATGTTTCCGTTCTTTTAATGGTCATATTATCTATTTGTATGTGGCCAGAGTTTCTAGCCATTCCGTCTCTTGAAATTACCATATATTCTGTCTTATCTTGGTTGATAACCAGCCCCATCTGTTGGGCTTTTCCCTTTAAGTGAGTCAATATTTCCAATGTCTTTTGTTCACTTTGCCCTATAATATCTATATCATCTGCATAACCAAGCAGCTTGGATGTTCCTCCAATATCACATTCCTCCTTTACCTTCCTTACAACTTTCTCTAGAGCCAGATTGAAGAGTAGCGGCGATAGTGCATCACCCTGTTTCAAGCCAGATGTTATTTGGAAGGGGTCTGATTTCCTGCCTTTATATGTTACTATATTATAAGTATCTTCCATGCATAGTCTGGTCATGTTGATTAACTTCCTTGGTATTCCAAATTCCTGCATAGCATTCCATAGACTATTCATATGGACACTATCATAAGCCTTTTTAAAATCCACAAAAATGTTATGGAGATCTCTTTTATATTCCCAATGTTTCTCGGCTATTTGTCGTAAGATAAATATCTGATCTATTGTTGATCTGTTTTGTCTAAAACCCGCCTGGTAGTCACCTAATATGTCTTCTGAATATGGTTTTAGTCTATTTAGTAATACTGCGGATAGTATCTTATAGCTTGTGGACAGTAGTGATATTCCTCTATAATTTCCACATTGGAACTTGTCTCCTTTCTTAAAGATAGGTATCAATAATGACTCTTTCCAGTCATGGGGTAATTCTTCTGTCCTCCAGATTTTTATTATTAGTTCGTATAGCTTTAGATGTAATGCATGGCCACCTGCCTTTATAAATTCAGCAGCAATTCCATCAGTCCCAGTTGCCTTATTGTTTTTAAGTCGTGTGATTACATATAGGATTTCTTCAAATGTAGGTTCTTCAATTTGTGGTTCGCATGTTAGAACCTCTTCCTGTGGGAAAATGTGACTTGGAGCTTCACAATTTAGTAATTCAATAAAATATTCTTTCCATGTGTTGCAAATTTCCTCATTGGTATTTATCATATTCCCATTTTTGTCTTTTAAACCATATGTGTTTTGTTGGTGCCCTCGTTTCATTGACTTCAGTTCTTTAAAAAATTTTCTGGATTCATTTTTCTGGTGATTAGTTTCCATATCTTTGATTATATTACTCATATATTCTCGCTTCTGCTGTCTGACTATTTTTGTAGCCTCTTTACATTCATTTCTATAATGCTCTTCCTTTTGGATGTTATTGATGTCATTTAACCATACATGTCTGGCATTCTTCTTCCTAATAACTGCTTCTTCACATTTTTGATTGAACCATCTGTTCTTTCTATGCGTGGTTAACACACCGAGACATTCTTCTGCGGTAGACTGAATTGTATTCTTGATGTTCAACCAAGTTTGGTCAACGCTTTCCTCCAAAGGGTTTTGCAGAGTTTCAAGTTTACATTTTATTTCATCTGTAAATTTCTCTTTGACTGTAATGTCTTGCAGTTTTTCTCTGTTATATGTTGGGTGTAATCTTTGTCATACGAAACTAGAGAGCCTAAATTCAAGGTATTCATCCAGCTAACCTTTCGAGGGGATGACGTAATGCAACGTCTACAGGGCCGGCTCATGACAGCAGTCGGCAGAACATTCTGTGCTGCAACTCCAGTTATTAGATACAGAACCACACCTATTCCCAAGCCAGCAGTTAAAGAACCGATCGCTTTATACGCCAAATCTAATTGTATTTACCAATTTACATGTAGGTGTCAGGCCACTTACATCGGCAGAACAAAGCGACAGTTACACATGCGGATGGGTGAGACCGACACACCGGACGATTCCCGCGTCATCAATTCGTAGGCACGTGTTGGAAACCAGTCATGTGAATGACAGAGACAGTGCCTTCCGTGTGGTGTTCAATACACAAAATAGTCGCTTGTTAAAGTTTGCAGATCAATCTACATAGGCCAATTTTGTGCAAACAGCAAGACCTGTTAGTCAGTTTAAAATTACCGTGGTAGACAATCGACATTACTGTGCTAACATGTGTATATTTCAGCTTGAAGGATTTATCTAGTTATTTTACTTTTTGTTGTGTGAATTCTGCAGTATGTACCTGACGAGATGCAGCGAAATATGCCAGGCAACAAATCGTGCAATCTGTTGTTTGTGTCTTCGTTATTTAAATTTATCTTAATCTTGATGCACAACATTTCAGGAATGGTTCTGTTACATTTACATTGAAATGTCTAGATTTTCTGTTGTAGTGATGGAAAAATGGTTCATAAATAAAAATTGTTTGTTACCACGTGAATGATAATTATATAAATAACAATTCAAAAACATATAACCTGAACTATGGCGTGGATGTGAAACATGGACGATGAGCGGACGAGCTGAAAATCATCTAATAACGGTGAACGTGTGGTTTCTGATGATAATGCAAAGAATACCACGGACACACAGAAAATCTAATGAGCAAGTCCTACAAGAGGTAAATGAAAACCGAAAAACTGATTAGAGAAATTAGACGTAGTCACATTTTGTGGACACGTTATCAGAAGAAATTAACTTGAGAACTTATGACAACTGGCAAGATTGAGGGAAACAGAACAAAGGGAAGATAGAGAAGTAAATACCTGGATGGCCTGACCACGTCCTATAGACGAGACAAGAACACAGAGCTGATCCTCGACTCTGGTCCTATAAGATTGCAAACTATGATCGACCAAGCTTACCGGCATGGCACATGATAATAAATTCACACACGGAGCAACAAATTATAACTGCGCCGTCAAGCCAAAGACAAGAAAGTGTGAAGGAACCAGGCCACCCAGACTGTTATGGCCTGGAGACATTATCCGCCATCATCCATAATTCCCTTGAGTAAAATAAAACTTCGTCAATATATCAGGCCCTAACGTAGCCAAGAGAGAGGATATTCCTGCAATGCAATCAGGTCTTGTATTATTGAGTTATTTATTTATTACCGTTACGGTGTGCCACATATTTTACGATATCAAATTATCTCGCAATTGATTTCGTCCCTTCGTTCTCCCCAATCTCTGCCTGATTATGATCGCATGTATATAAACACGTACAAAGACACACGCACACACGTTCATTCATTCATCCATATTTTTATCCTTCCACACACACACACACAAGCACACACACACACACACACACACACACACACACACACACACACACATATATATATATATATATATATATATATATATATATATATATATATATATATATATATATATATTCATTCAGTACCATGACCTTTGCAGAACTTCACTTCCTTAACAACCATCTGGAAAACTTCCCGGTCGTACGCAAGACGTCCAGCGTCCGATACACCCACCCATCTGGAGATCATGATGTTAGGTTTCTTGGCAGGGTTTGCAGAAGATAGTTTGCCGTTGCTTTCCTTCTGGGCAGTGACTGTACTAGTCGGTGGCCAAAGCCAGTATCTCTACTGCTGCTCTCACACTCCATCCGCCACCTGCTCAATTGAGGGTGAAGAGAGGCTAAACGGGTACTCCACTTTACCCAAGGGTGTCCTGAAGACTAACGGAGGAAAAGAGGCGTTTTACATATCCTTTGACAGAGGATACCCCTACCCGCTAACTACACACACACACACCACACGCGCGCTTGCTTGCACAAACGCATCAAATGACTCTATATCCTGGCTGAGAGAGCGATTTCAGGGAGGATTGATTCACATGAAGTGTGACTTTGAGTTGGCACCGCATTCACCTGACTTGAGGCCCTTAGATTTTTATCTGTGGGGGTATCTCAAGGATAATGTGTACCAAAAAAAACATCAAACTATTAATGAATTGAAGGCAGTACTCACAGCAAAGATCAGGGAAATCCCCACAAAGGAATACAATTGAGTAATTGACAAGGTTGAGCAACGTATGCAAGTGTGCACCCAACGCTGCGGAGGACATTTGGAGCATATTTTAGATAACTTTTATGCAAAGAAGACGAAGTAACTGAAACTTTTGGAAATTACTGTACACAGACTAAAGTTTACGTTCACTAAATTACATTAAATTTGCTTGACCTTTGAAGAATTTAATAATCTTTTAAAGGGTTCTGTTTTTGTATTTGTGTGTGTGTGTGTCACTCTCTCTCTCTCACTCTCTCTCTCTCTCTCACTCTCTCTCTCTCTCTCTCTCTCTCTCTATATATATATATATATATATATATATATATATATATATATATATATATATATATATATGCTTGAAAGAGGCTAATGAAACTAGAACACTATACACAACAATAAGAAAGAGACAAACAACTTTCTTTGGTCATGTCATGAGAAGAGAGGCACTGGAGAACATCATGACAACTGGAAAGATCGAGGGGGAAAGAGACAAGGCAGACCAAGAGAAATGATGCTGGACGGATTGAGACGGTGGCATGGAGGCTTATCATCAGCAGAGTTGATCTCGAATACCAAAGACTGAGATCTGTGGAGAGCCATGAACGCCGACGCCAGCTGGCATGGCACTTGATGATGATGGTGATGATGAACTTTGAACTCAAGCGTAGGCCACACACTTGCTACTGCTTTTAGTGCACTGAACTGATGTTTGCATGTGGATTAGCTTTACCGACTTCAGAGATGGACATAATGTGTTACATTACACTGTTAAGTATTTACATTCTGGAACAAGAAGAGTTAATTCATCAACTAGGACATGGCCTTTGAATAAATCAAATATCTTGAACAGACCACAATAAACTATGGTGATAAGCAAATTTTCACTTTCACATATTAGATTAGAATGAGTTAAAAATTTTAAGCTGTTCATACTCTCCTCACATATAAATATGTCATCATAATGTTCATTTACATTTCTGGATATATCATATAACGATATAGCTGAATAATATAAATCGCCTTTGCATAATAAATCAAATATGGCAGCCATCAATTCATGCTACTCCGTAAATATATACAGTGTTTCAAAGAGGCGTTTTCTGTGAAATATTCCATTCTGTAATGATTGCATTGCTAGCTACGTAAATATATTTGTCTCTCACTCAAAGAACATTGGAGGTGTCATTTTCTTGTCAAATGCAACATGGAGGATGCAGACAATCGTTGCTGGACGTCAATCAGATCACCATCATGTCTCGTTTACTCCCAATGTTGATATGCGTTTGTGTCACCGGTCCGTTATGAAGATGTAGAGATATCAATAGCCAGAGGACCCTTCAGGGCATGGAAATAACACAAGAAATTAATGCGTACGTATTGATGGTATTTTCAGATGCTATGTAAAAGAAATATACAATAGAAAGCAATGGCAAAAAACTGAACGTAATCTTACCAATAAATCACAAACAGCTAAAACATAATGGGGTCGATTGCTATGTCGTGTGTAGGATGTGCAACTAACTTTAGAAATAAAGCAGAAATTAGATGTCACACTAGAAAATAGAACACAAATGATAAGTATGCATAGAAATGGATTTCAACATGTCATTTTAAAATGATTACACCGCCTGATCCTTGGATTCATAGCACAACAAACGCATTTAAATACATGCAAATCGGTACAATTATCTCGGAACAGACATAGCAGCTAATGTGTGATGCCTCGAAGAGATTAGAACAAGAATTGCCATGACGAAGGTAGCCTTTTGCAAGATGGGAAACACACTAACCAATATAAAGATGTCATTTGCAACGAGAAAAAGAGTGTTGGAGAGTTGCGTGATGCCTCGAAGATATTAGACCAAGAATTTCCATGGCGAAGGTAATAACAAAGAGTGTTATATATATATATATATATATATATATATATATATATATATATATATATATATATATATATATATATATAGAGAGAGAGAGAGAGAGAGAGAGAGAAGAACACTTTATGGATGCAGACAACACAACAGATGAGGTGAGGACAGCGCTTAACGAAAAATCCGAAACCGCGGCTGGGGCGGACATTATAAACTATACCATCCTCAAAAAGCTCTCGAATGTCACCATAAAAACAATTACTAAGCTGTATAATGAAATATGGCAGACGGGAAAGATCCCCAGACAATGGGAAACAGCCACGGTGATCCCAATCAAGAAACTAGGGAAAGAGCCAACAAGGGTAGAATCTTCTCTCCTTCTTTACGTTCATCCGGAGTGATTTTTTCAGATGTGATTGCGGTGTGTCTGGTTAGGCACCCTCGGGTCGAAACCCTCAGGCCAACACATCCGACTTTTAGCGTGCATTTTTGACCAGGTTAGCAATCCTGGGAGACTCTCACTTTTGTGGTACCGTCCACATCTCAGCTGGTCTAGTTGGAACAGTCGAAGACTACACGGTCATCCCTCAAGTGAAGGCAGGGACAGTCCATAGCATTTTCCGCCATCCTGGGTGGCTTCCATAATTGCAGAGCCGGCACATAACGCTCTGGTGCTGGGTTTACCGAGGGAATCGTCACGTCCTGCTCATGGCTGTTTTAATTCCTCACTTCAATATATTGGGCATTTGGCTCGCCCTGGGCCGTTCCTGCACAAACCAGTCAGCTCTGCGGTTGGTTTCCACTAAGCGAGTTTTCGGACATGTGCTTGTCCCTGTACCCATCAGAGCTGTTCCAGGCACGGCGGACATTCGGAAAACTACCTAGTCAGAGCTGTTCCGAACAAGAGCGGCATTCGGAAACTAGGTAGTCAGAGCTGTTCCTAGCACGGGAGACATTCGGACGAGACATTTCACTCGGACGTAAATTGCGTAGTGTCAATTTTTAGTTTGCCACCCGTAGGACGACACTTCCGACTTCCGGCGGGCATTTTTTAGTGAGGTTAGCCTTCCTCTGGTTTCGAGACACGTTAGACTGTTGTAATGTCACCCACATCTCAGCTGGTCAAGACAGAACGATCAACGATATCGTGGTCTGCCCTCAAGGGAAGGCAGGGGCAGACCATGGGCATTATCTCGCTATCCAAGGAGGCCTCCACAATTGCAGAGCCGGCACATATTGCTCTGAGACTGGGCTCACCCAAGGAGTTTCCACGTCCTGCTCATGGCTGCTTTAGTTCCTCACTTCCATGTGTTGGGCATCCCACCCGCCACCGATCGCTCAATCACACACCAGGAGCGGTCAGACTGCGAGTGACATCCACTCGGTAAGCTCTTGCTTGTGACTTCAGACCACGCAATAGGTTCGCCCGCCGTGCGTTCCATTTTGCGTTGATGAGACATCATTCCACCCTTGTCCACACTCTCTATGAGTTAGATACAGACAGCCCTCGTAACCCTTCGACTGGGGCACCCCTCTGACCCTCTTGTACTCGCTCACGAGGCAGGCTACATGTGCTGCCGGCTCAGCACCTTACCCTCGTGCAGCAGTGAACGGGAAACGGCCAGGCCCCTTCATCCGGGAATCTCTCATATCCCCCAGCTGGGAGCCCTCGAACATGTATCAGACCCGAGCATGTAGCTTGCTCAGTATCATGTTTCTATTTTCCGGTAGACGGGCATCAGCCTGGCTCTAAGATCCGAGGGCTTGTGGCTTAGAGGCGCTCAGCCACAGCCCTCGACAGGGAGCCTTAAGAGCTTTGTCCGGACCAAGAAACTCTGCCCTTGTGCACCTCATACAGATCCCCATCTCGCTGACATCGCACCTGGGCAAAGTTATGGAGACTGTGATAAATAAAAGAATAACATTCCACCTGGAGATGAATGAACTGTACAGCCATACACAATCCGGGTTTAGAGCCAATAGGTGCACGATGGATCAGATCATCAAATTGAAAAACCATGTAAAGAAAGGATTCAAGAGAGGGGAAAAGATGTTGGCTGTATTCCTGGACTTAGCCCAGGCGTACGATCAATGCTGGAGTGAAGCCGCACTAATCAAACTAAAGAAAGTAGGCATAGTGGGTAGAACCTACAAATACATAGAAAACTTCCTCAAAGATAGAAGCTTCTCAGTGAGGATAGGGAATGAGGTATCCGACACATATGTGCAAGAGAACGGCATTCCCCAGGGCTCGGTCATCTCACCAACAATCTTTTCAATACTGGTGAACGACCTGACAGAGGAGATTCAAGACCAGAAAACAGGACTATCTTCAATTTGCGGACGACTGCGCCATATGGAGGAGTGGCAAGGTGGCAAAGACTACAAGAGGACCCCTTCCAAAAACAAATAAACAAGCTAACAGCATGAATGGACAAATGGGGTTTCAAAATCAATACCAATAAAACGGCCAGCATGGTATTTTGCAGCAAGAAAAAGATAAATCATAACAAGGACTGGAAAATAGAGATAAAAAGGGAAACCATTAATAGAACAAAGAGCACAGTCTTCCTAGGAATGACCCTGGACGAACAGATGAACTGGTCAAAACATAGAAGCCAGACATTAAAAAAAGGCAAGAAAGCAAGCAACCTACTGCGGGTGATAAAAGGTAACGGTTGGGGTGCCAACACCCAAACAATGATGTTCTATAAAGCATTTATCAGGGGCAAGCTAGAATATGGCAGCATTGTGTACGACTCAGCATCAGAAGCCAACAAGATAAAATTAGACACCATACAGATCCCCAAGCACTAAACACCATCCTGGGTGCTGGAAAAAACACATCCAGAGAAGCCATGGAGTTAGCACTGGGTGTACTCCCACTGAGTCTGAGGCTAAACAGCTGACGTATAACTACTGGCTAAAGGTAGCACAAGACAAAACCAACCCTGGATACCAAACGTTTAGTGACAACAACAGCAAAAAAAGGAGGGTGTGGGGGGGGGGGGCACCCCAATAGTAAAACTGCAAAGACCGGCAGGATGGGAAGCAGCAGAGAAGATGAAGGAAGAAATGGAGCTAGCAGAGACCCTGAAACAGACAAGACGGTTCAAGTCAACAATCCCACCATGGGAACTAACAGTCCCATTCACTGACTGTAGTCTAGCAAAGTCCATCACCAAGGACACGGAGGACACAGATGCAAGAGACGCGGCCGAGGAATACATACAAGAAGTCAGTAAGGACAACCTCATAATATACACAGACGGGTCCAAGAACGAACAGGAAGAGGTAGGAGCAGGAGTAGTGGTCCCAGACTGGACGTTGAAGAAACAGTTCAAACTAACAGACCAGACAGCAGTATGCACGGCCGAACTGGTAGCCATAATGAAAGGTCTAGATATCGCAGCCGAAAATCCACCACTGAGACTGTGTATTAACAGACTCCCTGTCATCAGTACAAACGCTCGGGAACTTCAATAGAGGCAACAGACCCGACATAAAAGAGGAGATACTAGCGACAGCCACAAACCTCAGGTACATGGGATGCCAAGTCACCATCGGATTGATACCAGCTCACAGGGGTATCCCGGGAAACGAACAGGCAGACAGAGCGGCGAAACGGGGAATAACCAGCACTAATCAAATCTGCACAGGCCTAGGTAAAATAGAAGGGAAGAATATAGTCAAAAACTACATTCTCAAGGAATGGAGGCAACAGTGGCGAGACAGCGCTAAAGGCCGTCATGCCTACCAAGTATTGGGTGAACCCAGATTCAAGCCACAAGTCAAGACCAACATGAAAGCACCGGCAAACAGACAGCTGTGGAGAATCAGACTAGGCAATTGGAAAGACACAAGAGAAAACCCATTCTGCAGAGAGTGCCGAGAAGACAACACCATCGAACACTACTTACTAGTATGCGACAAGTACAATAGAGAGAGAAGGGACCTAAGAGAGCACTTCGTCAAAACTGGGAACCCAATGACAATGACGGAGTGCCTGCACATAAACAGCAACCCGGAAACACAGCGACTGGTCAGACAGTTCCTATGCAGAACAGGGAAGACCGTATAACCTCCCTACACTGTATATATGTATATGTGTGTTTGTTTGTATTTGTGCATGTTTTTATATGTTATATTTAAAAAAAAAAAAAAAAATCTATGTACGTAACTTAAACCAAAAAAAAAAAAAAAAAAAATGGCTGGGTGAATGGCAGGAAAGTGGGTGGCTCTTCCTGTAGAGCACCTGAACTAGGAGGACAGGGAGACCTGGTAATCTTGTTGCTACACCACACCCACACGCGATGAAGAAAAACGCCAAATCTCAAACGTAAAGGAGTTCGGGCCGCTGACCAGGGGGACAACTTGAGACTTGCACTTGAATGCTCTGCCCTTGCCTACATCGAGACCTTATGAGGACTGGACATGACCTGGACTAGCCCCGATGAGAATAACACAAGAAGCGACAAGCACGTAGCAGTGCTAACAGAGAAAAGAAGCCAACAAACGAGAGAATGCGGGCCCCAATAGGCCCAACCAAGGACCGGACTTTACCAGGACCAGCACAAAACAAATCTATCCGACGGATAGAACAGAGGACTTTGATGTCAGTGAATCCACATCGCTGTCCAGAGACTTGGGAGTAAGAATCAGCACGGCCAGACGCGAGAGGTACATCGGGAAAACGAGGTGTCTCGTCAACCATCACAGAACTGGCACAATTAGCCACCGGATGCTGATGCATATGCTGGGGTGGGGGGGGGGGGGGGATGTGAGCACATATGGACCTGTCCGGAGAGCATTGAAGATACCCCAACTGATAACTGAACTGATAACTGAAAAGAGTGTTGGAGTTCTGCATAGACCCTATACTTTTGTATGGACGTAAAACGTGGTCAATGATCAGACAAGCTGAAAAACATCTAATGGCTGTGGAAATGTGGTATATTAGGAAAATGCAAAGAATATCATGGACAGACAAAAGACACCAATGACAAAGTCCTACAAAAAACAAGTAAAAACCGTAAACTGATCAGAGAAATTAGACGTAGACATTCACAATTTTTGGACACATTATCGAAATAAATAAATTAGAGAACTTGGTGACAATTGGCAAGATTGAGAGGAAAAGAACAAGGGAAAGGCATAGAACAAAATACATGCATGGCTTGGCCACGTGGTATGGTCGAGACAAGAACACTGAGCTGACCCACGACTTTGGTGATCAAGTGAGGTGGCGAAACATGACCACCACCCACGCTTATCAGCATGGCAGATGATGATGATGATGATGATGATGATGATGATGATGATGATGATGATGATGATGATGATGTCAATGTACTGTTTTCATAGACGACATAGAAAAGAAGTAAAAATTAGATGCCATTCTAGACAAGATAATAAAAATGACAGCCATGCGTAGACAGCATTCGAATCTGCCGATTTCAAATGATGACATCCTCAGGTCCTTGGAAACCTAGCGCAACGAAAGTGTTCAAATGCAAATGTCTCAATGTACCTTGTTATAGACGGCTTTGAGAAGAAGTAGAACTTAGATGACACTAGACAATAGATCATAAATGATAACTAAAGGTTGGCAGAGATTTGAACCTGTCACCTCAAAATGATGACACGGCCATGTCCTTGTCTCCCTAGGACAACGGACGTGTTTGAATCCCGATGGGTGCATAGGACATACATAAAGAAAGCATTAATTGACACCCAATAGTCGACTTAATTACGACCAATTCCTGTTCTGACAAATTATTCAATCGGCTTAAAGAGAACGGGGCTCGAAAGACGTCATATTTGTGCTGTTATTGATGGACAACTTCCGGCTCCGTGGCGAAGGTTTTACGGACGCAGTTCGTGATCCCGGATAGCTACGTTTGAAACACAGCTGCGTGCAATTTGGAAGAAGGCCGCGTTGCGCTAGTTTTTGCAAAATGGTATGGGTTCTAGTCGTTTAGAAAGAATGACAAACTACTGAACGTACACTTGCCAAGAGATCACAACAGCAATAAAATCAATGGACACCTAATTGATCCATAGAGATTCGTTTACTCTAAGAAATGACGAGAGAGACAGGGAGAGAGAGAGAGAGAGAGAGAGAGAGAGAGAGAGAGAGAGAGAGATAGAGAGAGAGAAGAGAGAGAGAGAGAGAGAGAGAGACGTACAGACAGATAGGCAGACAGATAGAGAAATACAGAGAGAAATAGTGACTGGGAGAGAGACAGGCAGAGAGACAACAAACGTCGAGGCATTATCACGAAGACAGAGCAGTTTCTACTTGCTATAGCAAGATAACGATTAAGAAAGGCACCGGCTCTGCTACCTCTGGAAGTTGCCTAGTATTTTAAGACAAACAAAAACCACATTGAGAAAGTTCGGCGCTAGACTGTCATGGTCCATTCCATTTTTTTAAAATGTTGCATATCCCTTACAGGACGTTGCAGTCAACACCAGCATTTTTCAGCTGCTGTTGATGTACTAGGCAAGATTACGCTCAGTAGTTTGCCATTGCTTTCTGAGCGACCGGCTCACATACCCCTAAGTTACCGACGCTGTAAGAACCGCTACCAATTCTCGAGCACATCACATCACTCACGAGAGTATACGGGATTACGGAGAAAGACGCTAATGCCTAGGCCAGGGAGACCGGCCATTAGTCTATGGGATTTGTTTATAAAAGACTTTTCTGCCCAGCCAGCCATCGACACCAGTGTTATTAATACATTGTCCTGCAAGACTGTGTGAAAAGGCATTACTGTTTTCAACACCCACTAAGAGTACACTTATCAGATTTAGGACACAGATGAGTAAATATGATCTCATGATAAGGATGTATTTACTAAACAGGTATGTCATTCACCAAAACCCACGACTATGAAATATTAACAGGCTTAGCACTCAACCATCTTATAACTCTTTAATGTAAAGGTAGCATCATCATCGACAATGTCTTGTATTAGACCTTCACAAATTCTGCACTTTTTAACCCCTGACCAACATGGCGGATAGGCAGATGGGTTGGTAAGGCCTCAGAGAATAGATTGTCTTCTACTAGTTCATTTTCTCCACGTTTAGACTTGGAGGATAATGTTTCCTTGCCCAGCTCCTGAATATATAATGCGATAATGTGAGCTGTGAATTTCATTCGAAATATTTTTTTTAATTTTTTGTTTAAATTTTGAGTTAGCGGTGACTATGTGGTAGAATTCAGATTCACAAAATATCGACGGCTAGTTGCCGAATATCCCCGCCTCAGTCTTATACGATAATGCGTGTCTGACAGCTGTCTTCCTTGACAGTGGACTAACTATACATTCAAGTGAAGGACAGTCTGTTTTCAGTGCTCTGGCGATGCGGCTTGTCGAAACTATTGTTTCATTCACGAATACACATGGAACAATTATGAGAAATTCGTGTGGTTTTGGTTGGCGAATTTTGTGGTGCTGTGAAGTTAGAACAGGACGACAACGATGACTCTTCTACTATAGTCTGTCCAGAAATGAATGCCTTCATTCACGACCAATTATTCTGAAAACTGTCTGTTGCATCGTTATGAAATTTTTCCTTCCGTCTTATATTTACGTCTACCCCAATCATGGAAAGCGGCGACATTTCTTAGATGTTTTGGTGAAAAACTAGTGATTTCTCGCTAACAAACTTGTTTTACAGTAATGCCCCGTTCCACTACGCAAAGTTTTTGTTATAAGGCCAATCCCATGTCCCACGAGAAAATGAACTATTCAATGCTAATGTTTCCGTGTGAAGACGTAATACATTTAATAATGTGCACATCATCTCTGACCCGTAAATCATATACCGCATATAAACAAACTTTGAAATCTGCTATACAATCTCCAGAACAAAATTTTTTGTTGTTGGGTGGACATAATGATAAGGTTATATGCTATATCTCATTATTTCCCCTCAGTTGATTACTGAGATATGGAATTTTATATTGGGGCAGATAAAAGTAAACAGACTATACTATATTCTATATGTAATGAGAAGCAAAGTCACCGCGGAGTTTGCGCTGATAATGTCACTGGCGCAGTGGGGCGAGAGTTAGACGCATGAGCTCGCTAACAAAAGGGAAAGTCTGGCTATCTATTCCCCCGTGCATTCAGGCAATAAGCCAGACATGGGACAACGGATACCTACGCAAACCTCAGGTCTGGTATGACATCACATTGATGTTGGACAACAGGATGTCTTCATCCGACATACAGGACTTCACGCTGGAGTTCACAGCCAGCGAACACAAGCAAGCAAGCAAGCAGGCCTACAACATGCGAGGGTCCTAACAGTTCACAGACTCATAGCAGGCTCCTGCTTCGGGACTTATTATTTAAAATATTTTTGGGCCTTTTTAACAAACCGGGGCGTGTGCATTGGCCTACCAACATTTTATATCAATACTTTTTCTGTTTGTGTGTTACTTTTGAATTAAATTTTCTAATTTCATGTTTTTTCTTTGGATCTGTTTGTATTGTTCCTGATGAAGATCACCAAAAACGAAACGTCGATTCTTTGTGGTGTGGTGTAACTTATTTTATCTTATTGTTACGTTATTAATATCGTTGTTATGTTTACATTGTGATTCCCGCTTGCCGAATTTGCGTTCGTTGTAACATAAATCTCCAAGACCATCAATGAAATGGTATGGCGGGTGATTCATTTCAAAGACTAACATGATTATTCTTGAACATGTCATCCCCCCCCCCCCCCCCCCCCGCCCGATTTTTATATTCCAGATCGCGACCAATTCTAAGCACAATAGCAGGCGCGTTGGTGTAATGAGCAAGACCTTATTCTAACAATGGTATTAACATGGACGTACTAGGGTTCGATACCAGCAGTCGCCATTCGCTAAGCGAGGGGAGGACAGGCCACTTATTCCTGCCAGGCCGACATATGTTATATTTATGATCCTTGTACTTCACATGCACAGCAGGCTCACGCTCAAGGACTTTCTGTTTTAACTCATCGCTTGTTCTTGCTTTCGCGCCAGGTATCGGAACATTGCTGGCACATTCCAGGGAGCTTGTCCAGGCGGAGGGATATAGGCCGCTGTCCAGGTGGTCGTTACCTTGTGTAAAGCACCGTCAAGTAAAGAATCAGTCTGCACACTTTGATGTGTATTGAGTATATTGTGGCATCGCTATAGTTGTGTAGATGGGTGATTAGATGGGTGATGTAGTCCGTTCCACACCGGAACATTTCCTTTCCAAATTATTTTTGATACTAAATTGTGGGTGGATTGACATGGAACCCCAGGTCTCCAGAAAAGAATCCGCCTCCATGAGGATTAAAACGCCTGACCAACGAGCAGTCAGGTAAACGTGCTGGCGTCGGAAATACCCGTCTCCCGCAGGGTACAGGCTATAATAATAATAATAATAATAATAATAATAATAATAATAATAATAATAATAATAAAACAGAGCTGTTATCGACGAACGCACACATGTATCACGATGTGCGAGACAGACATTCTGACACGTTGAAATCATCCTTCTTCAGAAAATTACATTGGCACCTTTCCGTCTTGACAGACGATAGTTTGGTACATTGTGCTTCAAAAAGGCATAATAACTACAACCCATGGCGGTGGCGAATGTGGCTGATAAGACCAATTCGAGCTGTACATGTTTGTCCACACTCCTCACCTCCCATTCTCCACCCCCTCCCCTTTTAAGAAAATGTGGTGGTTTCCTTTTGCTGTCCATATCCACATGGGTGGTGTGTGCCGTCCGCCTTCTGGTATACATTTGTGGCTGTTAGGATACGTGGCTGCTCTGTTCTGATTTGGTGCTGCGTTGTCCACTTATTGCGGCAGATACTGGGTCATCTGACGTGTCTTTATAACCGTGTAGGGTGTTGACCGCCGGTTTCGTGGCTTAGAGGTTATGACTTTCCTCCGTAATATCGTATACTCTCGTCGGTAACGTGATGACGGTGAGAATCAGTAGTGGTTCGAATCGCATCGGTAACTTACGGGGTATGTGAGCCGGCCGCCCAGAAAGCAATGGCAAACTACTGAACGTAATCTTGCCAAGAAATCAACATACAGCTGAAAGATGCTGGTGTTGACAGCGATGTCCTGTAAAGGATATGCCAAAAAAAAAAAAAAAAAAAAATGTGTTGACCATCCTTTACCAAAAATACTAGTAGTTGCAGTTTGGAGTTTCTTTTGATCAAGATGAGATCATGATAGCATGTCTGAAGCTCTGGAATACTTTAGCAGATAGCAAAGAACTATGTTAAAACAATGAACACTTATCAACTGAAACAAGTAGATTGCGACAAGGAAGACATCAGAACACAAATGTACACTTATCGACTGAAGCCCGTAAACTGGAAAAAGAAGAACAAAATCAGAACAAAGTCAACACCTTGAGTGATTTACCCATTCTAGACTTGCAGTCATCAATCACGTCTTGGTCTCGCCGTAGAAACAAATGCACTTTCATATTAAACTACAGATGTTTACTTCTATATTTGTCGTATTTCTCAGATCTGTTATTTCAACAGCAACTTTTAAAAAGAAAGGAATGCCATAGTTAGTGGGTCGGTCGAATGCATTAACACTTCTGACGAATACGCTATTTAGTTCATCCAAGTTTCCTTGGATGCTGAGAAAAGACTATTGATTGCCGTTTATTTGAATGCGTCGCATTCTAAACCCCTTCCGCCCCCCCCCCCCCCAAAAAAAAAATAATTCAAATGGTCATGTAACTAAATATAAAATTGAAATAAATAGATCGATATACACTTTTAAAACAACAATGGGAAAACCTTAATTACAAGATGTGTTTATAGTGTTTCTCGGCAAACATTAAACAAAAGAAACAAAGTATGTAAGCGCAACAATATAAAGAACACTTTGCAATATAACTGAAAATATAGCCCCCTTCTAATGTCATTTTGACAATGTTCAGTAAAACATCCTTTTCCACAAGATGAGACATTCAGTATGTATATGTTTAAAGAAAAACAGAGAACCTCTTCATGTCGGCGCTGTGGCGAAGAAATTAGAACACAATTCGCAATCACGCATTCCGAGTTCGGAACACAACTGTGGAACATTTAGAAGCAGACCGCATTGTACTAGCTTTCACATAATGGTATGAGTGCTGGTCGTTCCAGAGCAATTCATAACCACTGAAAGTAAACTTGCTAATAAATAAATAAAAAAAACAGCTACAACGTGCTAGGGTTAGCTGTGACGTCCTGAAAAGGATAATGCAACTAACTTAAGGGCCCACTTTAACACTCATTGTGGTGAATGGGATACATGATGTAAGCTCCATACTATTATAAACCAACCGGCACTCGATGGAGGATGCTGTCAATATCACACCTGTCGTCTTTTCTTCCCAGAAAATCTTCCGGTACTAATTTTCGGCTGATTAGACCTGATACCGCAAGTCAGTGAATTCGAGAACCTTTGGAAATATGTTTAGTTTAGTTTAGTTTAGTCGACTGATCAACATAACGGCACACAGGTGTAACCCATAAGTGCTCCGTTCTACTCCTAACTCAAGCCTGAGTCCGGAAATCTCAGCTCAGTGTACGAACTCCGTAGCACAGGCGAGGATCCTGAAATACTATTGGGTACTTTTTTAACTCGAAATTTTGCCCGGGCAGCGCCGTTAGGCTACTCTTTTTCGATTTCCAACTGCTAAGGGATTGTTTACGTGCGCAACAATACACACGGGCGTGCGATCTCACTACCCAGAGACCAGGGGACATTTTGTTACGGGAAAAATTCCCAGCCTCACCGGGGCTTGAACCCGGGACCTCCAGCACTCGAGGCGGACACCATACCTCGAGACCAATCAGCTGGTACCACTGTTACCACTCCCGGTACTAATTTTAGGCTGAATAGACCTGATAACCCAGACCAGTGAATTCGACTACCTTTGGGAATATGTTATGAGGTCTGGTTATCGACGATCTAATGGCACACGAACAAGCGATCTTCATTTAAAAATAGTTAATGATTCTCCGCGCAAGAGTGTCTTACATTCGGCTCACTTTGTCTAAAATAAATGTCATCGCAGGTTGGTAAATACTAACGAAGAGAAATATGTCCAAATGTCTTGCACGTATTCGTCACAATATATATAATTAATGTCAAATCAATTGCTTCATGTTTAAAAAAATAATATGACGCTGTTTTCTGAGACCGAACAGAAGACCATACATTAATAACTGCAACAGCATCATATATAATGAATAACAACAACAACAATAACAACAACAATAAGCTCAAAAACGATGTTTCAACAATCAATTAAAAGTTGCAGTATTAACACACCAGTGAAGTAAGTGTAATAAATTATATTAATATATAGTAACATTGCGATACAAATACACATTTCGCTAATTGTATGTAATGGATATTAAAAACATATAACTTAATGACAATACAAAAACAAAGAAGACAATACACACACACAGTCACACATCTGGCTACCTATATGTTACATATTATATATGTACGTACATACATGCGCGGACTAGTGTTTACATATATACATATCAAAACTCGAGTAAGACCACACTCTAATCTAGCAAAGTAAAAGCATTGAATACAGAGACAACCAGCCAGGAGGGGCACCACAGAAATCAGAAAGCCGCTCAATCACGCCATGAAGTATGTCGACTACTGCTTACAGTAGTATTCATACAAGAGACAATATTGCAGATATAGACTTATTTCAAATGAAATAGAGAAGAAGATATTAAATATGCCATCAACATATAGCATTTTTTTTTTTTAAATTCGCATATCCTTTTACAGGACACCGCTGTCAAAAGCAGCATCTTTCAGCTGTCTGTTGATTTCTTGGCAAGATTACGCTCAGTAGTTTGCCATTGTTTCTGAGCGGCCGGCTCAATTATCCCGCAAGTCACCAGCTTGGGACGAACCGCTCCCAGTTCTCGCCCGCTACGAGTCTCTGCGTGATAAACGGGATTACGGAGAAAGTGGTGAACCCCTCAGCCAGAGAGACCGGCATATAGCATAATAGTGATACATTTAAACATTTCACTACTTGTATGTAACATATGCCTTTGAAATAGAGAATAATAACAGTAGGCGAGCCACGGTAGCGTAGTGGGAAGACGTTCGCCTGCCGGCACGACAGTCACGCGTTTGAATCTGAATCGGGGCCAACGTTTAAATTGACCCGGTCCTACAGGCGACTCAACCTAAAATGCGAAGTGAAAGCCGCCAGTTTAAGACTCGTTTACTTGTCTGCCCGCTGTTCATGTGATTAAATTTCTAAGATGAGGAATTTTAAAATTTACCTGGGCTACTAGGTCCATCTAGTTTAAAATGAGTACCAGAAAATGTATGGGAAAGTAAAGGCGGTTGATATTTACCACATCAACCACCGAGAACCCGTTTGCCTTGTAAAATGTAGGACTACCACCGTGTACCTGATACTCCCCAAGGTGTGTAGAAAAGGTCCTTTACTTTATTTGTCTAAACTTTAAACTAACACTAAAACTTAAAATAAAGACAACAAAGAAGTTCGTAACCGGTCTATTTGAGTCACAAGCAGGTCGTCTACCTCTTAGCCTCGCAGATATATTATCTCTTAGCTACGCAGATATCTTATCTCTTAGCAACGCAGATATCTTATCTATAAGCTATGCAGATATCTTACCTATAAGCTACGCATATATCTTATGTCTTAGCCACGCATATATCTTATCACTTAACCACACAGATATCTTATCTCTTAACTACGCATATATCTTATCTCTTATCCACGTAGATATCTTATCTCTTAACCACGCAGTTAGCTTACCTACAAGCCACGCAGATATCCTACCTATATCATTCATTTGCACCTCTGGCCTCCTTGACAGACGATAGTTTGTACATTGTGCTTCAAAAAGGCATAATAACTACAACCCATGGGGGTGGCGAATGAGGCTGATAAAGTCAATTCGCGCTGTAAATGTTCGTCCACGGTGGATGCATGTGAACACATGGTCATTTCCACCATCATGCACTGTTGGTCTCCCGTGCTTGATCTGCCAGCTCGATCTTCTTCTAATCTGTAGACAGGACCAGGTTACCTCATCTGAGACGTAAGTCTCTCATGCTCTGTGTGTGCTTTATCTGCAATAATTTTCTCCTTTGTCTTTATTCCATTTCAGATAGTTGCCTCCATGCAACACATTCAGCGGCAACTTGTTCCCAGTGTGCATTATCAATGCCTGGATCGATCATGTCCCGCTTACACACATCTTTGTATCGTAGTAGAGGCCGACCCTATAAGCCACGCAGATATCTTACCTATAAGCCCAGCATATATATTATTTCTTAGCCACGCAGATATCTTATCTGTTAGTCACGCAGATATCTTACCTATAAGTCACGCAGAATTCTCACCTCTCACTTCTAGCTATTCTTATTAACGATACATAAAGCACTAGCAAAATGAGACAAGAAGAGCAAGTTGGCACTTAGATATGACGCCAAAGTCTATCTAACGTTGCCAAGCCAAGCGGGGGCGGTCTCAGATGAGGTAACCTGGTCCTGTCTATAGATTAGAAGAAGATCGAGCTGGCAGATCAAGCACGGGAGACCAACAGTTCCCAGCATCCAAAACCCCCAAATGTCAATGACGAAAAGAAGATTATATTTGAGGAAGTCTGCAATGAAAGATGTGAATTTGTCGCTCAGGAGTATCATAGGTACAATGCCAGCAGGTAGTAGTAAGTAATGGCACCTTGCCGTCTTTACAGACGAAAGTATGTGGATTGGATCTAAAACTCCATCGCACAACGTCTGGGCTGGATTCAGAGAACATGTGTTGCCCACGGACGATGATCCCTCTCTCGGTCTGCCTTGTTTTCTCCAGAGGAAAGGATGTAAAGTACGTATGGAAAGATATGCTGCAGATGCTGTCGGCTCAGCATCACACCACCATGCAGCAGTAGTTGACTAACGGCCAGGCCCTCACATCCGGGGGATTTTAACTTAGAGGCGTTCAGCCATATCCCTCAGCTGAGAGCCCTAGGGGGGCTGAGTGGTCTCGAGGTATGGTGTCCGCCTCGAGTGCTGGAGGTCCCGGGTTCAGGTCCCGGAGAGGACCGGGATTTATTTAAAAAATCCTCCTGAACTTCCAGTAATAAAATTTCCCCTGGTCTCTGGGTAATGAGATCGGACGCCTGTGTGTATTGTTGCGCACGTAAAAAATCCCTTGGCAGTTGGAAATCGAAAAAGAGTAGCCTAACGGCGCTGCCCGGGCAAAATTTCGAGTTAAAAATCTACCCAAAGTATTTCAGGATCCTCGTCGATGCAACGGAGTTCGTGCATTGAGCTGAGTTTCTCCAGACTCAGGTTTGAGTTAGGAGGAAAACGGAGCACTTATGGGTTAAACCGTGTCCTGTGATTTTGATCCAACGACTAAAAACTAAAAGACTAAAAAAACTGAGAGCCGTAGACCAAGTGTCTGGACCCAAGCCTGTAGTGGCACCTTGCCGTATATACATAGCAAGGAAACCAATTCATAAACTGAATTAGTAAAGTAACGATAGAACTGAGCAAATATTGGGCACACTAATAATTTAGAAACAAACAAACAACAACAAAGAAACAAGACACGTAGCAGAAGTTTGCTGTGAATATATGGAACCATCACCCGTTTTTTGGGTCTGAGTGCACACAGGAATAAGCGATCAGTCTCTTCTTTCATTGAGGATGGTCAAGAGCTGGCACCAAACACTTGCCTAACCTCACTGATGTCAATGGTCACCCCGAACCATTTCACCAACACACACGGTATTAATTATGTTTTTAGTTGCATTTCCTTCACAGGACGGAGCAGTCAACCCCATCATTTCGCCTGTTCGTGATTCCTGGGTAAGTTTTACGTTCAGTAGTTTGCCATTGCTTTCTGAACCACTGGCTTGTATACCTTTTTCGAAAAAAAAACCAGCATCGCTAGGTTTCGAACCCGGGTATACGAGATTACGAATCAGTCCGTGACACCTTCCACGGAGACGGCGGTATAAATTATACATATGTAATACATAGATGAACTATCTCGTTATACTTTAGCATACCTGTTTATCAAATTTATCATCCTTCGCTTCCTCCCTCACCCAAAAAAATCCGTCGTCTTCTTCTTTCTTTGTGTTTCCCTTTCTCTATTTTCCTCTTACGTTTTCTGTTTTTCTCATCCTCATTATGGTATTGTTGTTGATGCACTGCTGTTGTCGCTGCAATTATTGATTTTTCGTCTTCCTCACTCCTCCTTATCTCCATCCTCCCTCTTCCTCCATCCATCTCTTGCCTCCTCCTCACATTCTCTCTAAACCACCACCCCCATTTTACTTCTTCTTCTTCATAGTCTTCTTCCTATTTTTTCTTCAAACCCAACGTCTTGAAATGCTGTTTATATTCTACTCTCCTCCACACTCCCGCGAGTTCCCTCCGTCCGAAATTAAAATTTAAAACAAACAACAACATATCTCTGCAGCCTCACAAACACGATTAAGTCAGTGAGTCACATACACACACACACACACACGCACACACACGCACACACACACACACACACACACACACACACACACACACACACACACACAAACACACAAAGTAGAGCAAAAAGAATTAAGTATAAACACGCACATTACCTCAGAAAAGTTCTTCCAATTATAACTCAAGCTGATCATTTCGTCACCAGCCAGACAGCCGTGAAAGTTCTTTTATGCAGTCCAGACGAGCTGCGCCTACTCATTGACTCCTGGATCCTAAGAGAGGGATACAGGAAAACATTTTTTTCCTTTTAAAGAAAGACCTATCGCATTCACTGCTCCCAATCTACACTATTTTTGGGCTCTTAAATAAGGCAAGACAGCACATTCTGAAATACGATATCTTAGCCGGTGCTAAATGTGCACTATAAATATCTAGATGATGCGACTCAACACTAAAGTCTGACTCCAGTTTGCGGCAATGTGTGGCCAGACTTTGATACTTTTATGAATACTTGTATCGATGTCAATCAGATTTTCTCATTTTCAATCTTTTGACCACATTTCTTTCTTTATTATTTGCTGAGTTTTCTTGTCTCGTTTTCAACTATGCTGTTTAATACTAGCTTCATTTACGCTCAGATAGTTGTGTAAGCGTATAGATTTCGATTTACATACACTTTTTTCTGTAAGTTTGGAAACAAACACTATACATTGAAACATGAATTTGCATCTTTGCTGACCTAGTCGTATAACTGTATACTTTTACTTCGCAAAACTCTAAAATAGGTACTATGACATTCTTAGGATAGTAAAAGCGGCCGACGTGATAATCCGTCGAGTGGATTCACTTTATTTACTCTAATATCACTAATTTACTGTGTTCATTGTTCTGTTATTAGTAAATGTTACAGTTTACAAGACAGTGGTATTGTGTTGTGGCAAGTACCCCCGTCCAGTTAGGGGGGGGGGGGGGGCCGGGTGTGTTAGGGTTTCCGGGGAGGGGAGGGGGGAGGGAAATGAAGATTATTTCAAGATCGCTTAATACAAGCGATTACTTGATATTGTTTTTCCCTCCATACTTTACGGTTCTGTACGTCTCGCCCTTCTGAAATTCGTTTTATAACGAATGTAGACCCGCAAATCACGTTTTATGCAGACGGCTGGACTTGTTCTATACTAGTATTTGTTATTAAATTTAGCTTCCATTTTTACGTAAACTGTGTAGGGGCGCGGGGGGGGGGGAGATTTATAGAGAAGAAATACGAAAGGCGGGGAGGGGATGACATTATAAACATATGGTGAAGGGATGCAAGGGCCAAAAAAGGTTGAGAACCGCTGTTCTAGAAGGCAGCGCGAACAGACGCGAACAGCGCGAATATACAGACAGTAATACCCATTGTATAACAATTAGTGTCGAAAAAAATCGTCTTAATGCTCTATTTACAGTATGCTACAATACTACAGAAAGGAGAACATCTGTTTTCTTAAAAAGACAAATAAAGAAAGCGGAATATCGTGAAAACGATAGATCTCTCCTGGATACAAGAACACTACCAGCTTATGGCTAAAGTGTTACGAATGCAATTCGTAATCCCGCATACCACGTTCGAAACACGGCTGCGGGCGATTTGAAAGCAAACCGCCTAGCGGTGGTTTCCTTACAAAAGTATGAATGTTCGTCGTTTAGAAAGCAATATCAAACTACTGAACGTAAATTTGCCAAGAAATCTCAAACAAACAAAAATGTTATAGTTGACGTCCTGTAAACGACTGGGCCTGGAACAAGTGTTAAACTGACGAAGAGAACCGCACTACGCAATTACGTCCGAGTGAAATGTCGATCGTGCCCGGAACAGCTAAGACTAACTAGTCTTCCGAATGTTACGGAACGGCTCTGACTAGCTAGTTTTCAGATTGTCCGTCGTGCTTGGAACAGCTCTGACTATCTAGTCTTCCGAATGACCTTCGTGTCCGGAACAGCTCTGACTAGCTAGTTTTCCGATTGTCCCTCGTGCTCGGAACAACTCTAACTTATTTGGCCCAGCGACTAAGCACATGTCCGAAAGGAAAGCTCGCTGAGTGGATACCATCTGCAATCCGACCGTCCCTGGTTTATGCGGGGAGCAGCACGTAGCGAACGAAAGGCCCAATACATTGAAGTGAGGAATTAAAGCAGCCATGAGCAGGACGTGACGATTCCCTCGGTAAGCCAAACACCTGAGCAATATCTGTCGGCTATGCAACTATGGAAGCCGCCCTGGTTCGCGGAAAATGCCCAAGACATTTCCTGGAACCCTTTTTAGGCTGGGAAGACGTAAAAGCAGAAGTCAATTCAATTAAACAAAGATTCGAACCCGCACCGATGCAGATCGACCCCATGACCACCACCCAGTGTGTAGCCACTACACAACCTCAACCCCCATGAATTTCTGAATTAATAATATCGACTTTACTTGTGCATTATGTATGATCTATTTGTTTGCTTTTACCATTACTTTTTCTTAATGATATGCAAATGTTCTAGCAAAGCCAGTGAGTGTCACGGAGAAGGACTCCCCAAAATCCTAGACCTGAAAGAAGGATATAGGGGCAATGGTTATCCTCTAGACCAGTGTTTCCCAACGTGGGGCCCACGCCCCACAGGGTGGCAATTCGATTGTTAAGGGGGCAATTCGAAAATGGAAAAAAGATTTATGGAATTATTTGCTTGCTTGCTTGCTTGTGTTCGTTGGCTTGAGCTCCAACGCGAAGTCCTGTATGTCGGATGAAGGCATCCTGTTGTCCAACATCAGTGTGACGTCATACAGGACCTGAGGTTTGCATGAGTATCCGTTGTCCCATGTCTGGCTTATTGGTGTGCAGACAGGTGGTTCCTCGCCGTACAGGCAGACACTCTCTGACTTCGGAGGAATCGGCGATCCTATTGACTTTCGCCAGGACCCCAAAGGGACCTGTTGCCCAGGACGCTCGACGAGGACGCGTCAATAGGTCTTGGCCAGTATATAACCCGGCCCTGGTGCCTTGGAAACACCTCTGCGTCCCATGGAATTATTTGATACTCTAAGTGATTATTTTAAGCGTAAACCTGAAATGAAAAATCTGTTAACGGTCGATGGTAAGGCATTTGTGAGTTATTTAGCCGATATCTTTGAAACACTAAATATATTAAATAAATAACTTCAAGAAACACATACAACTCTTGTCGATGCAAAAACGAAGATATCTGGTTTCATTACCTTTATTGAATTATGTCAGACATATATTTACAACAACAATTTTGAAAAGTTTCACTGGCTCTAAAAATGTGAAGTGACTGATACCACTATATATGTTATTGTCGATCAACTGACAATTTTATCGGCTGATTTAAAAGAAAGATTTTCTGATTTGAAACAAATTGATTTCCCAACTTGGATGATGCAACCAATGTTGGTGGACTTGTCTGATATTTCAAATATGCAGTATCAAGAAGAACCCGCAGAAATGCAAAATGATGAATCAATTAAAACTTTATTTAATATAAAAGGAGTGATGGCATGGCTTTGTTAGGAAACGGAAATCAAATATCCAAATGCAACCAAATGTGCAAGAGAACTATTGTTACCGTTTCCATCTTCATATTTAGCTAAATGCGGATTTAGTGCCATAAATGATTTGCTGATTAAAAAAAAAAAAATGGGCTGGATATAACAAAACAGGGAGATTTGAGACTGAAGTTAACTAAATTGGAACCGGACATAAAATCTCTTTGCAGCAAGCATCAAGCGCAAGGATCTCACTAAATTTAAATAATAAATAATTACTAATAATTAAAATAATATAGAAACATCTTTCATTAAAATTATTTTGTACTTGAATTTCAGTTCTCCATTATATGTTTTGAAAATTTACTTACTGTTTGCTGAATAATTTCCTAGCGATTTCTTCCTAAAACCTACCACTCAAGTTTCTTTAGAGAACATTTAAAGTTTTGAATATTAAAAACTAGCTGACCCGGCCCGGCTTCGCCCAGGCCCTGGAAGGGATCTATCTATCTATCAGTCTGCTTGTTTGTCTGTCTGTCTGGCTGACCCGGCCCGGCTTCACCCAGTCCCTGGTGGGGAGCATCTCATTTAATTCATATACGTAGTCATATAAGCTCTCCCGTTCCCGACTGTCTGTCTATCTGTCTGTCTGTCTGTCCCGGCCCGGCTTCACCGAGTCCCTGGTGGGGAGCATCTAATTTAAGTCATATACGTAGTCATATAAGCCCTCCCTTTCCCGACTGTCTGTCTGTCTATCTGTCTGTCTGACCCGGCCCGGCTTCACCCAGTCCCTGGTGGGGAGCATGCCATTTAATTCATATAAGAAGTCAAATAAGCTTCCGTTCCCGACTATCTGTCTATCTATCTGACCCGGCGTGGTTTCGCCCAGCTCCTGGCGCACAGTAACTTAAAAGAATGTCCTTCCACACACCATTCAATGAAAACTGTAGAAAAAGATGGGTTACAATGTTATGCATTATGCATTATTTTTATGAAAACTTTGAAAATGCCTTAACGATTATATCATTATTTATTATAACTCATATGCCTGAAAATAACTATAGACAAAGAGTTTAACAATAGTGCAAGTAAGTCCAACAATATGACTATAAAGTATATAGAAATGTTATTAAAAGTTATGCCCCTTGAAATAACTTTTCTAGAGTGAAGTCCCCCTGCTATATAGACATTATATAATGAAAATGGAAAAGTAAATGTTATTAAATAAGTAGAAGATTTTACATTAAGAAACTATTATAGTCGGTTTCACAGGAATGAAAGGAAGACTTGTAGAAAATTTCATCTCAATCGGATGTACCGTTATCGAACGCATCCAATACATAAATCCGCACAAACAAACATACACTCTGTTTTATAGATATAGATTATGTATATGTGGGGTGGGGGGGGGTGGGGGAGGGGGGGAATAAGAATTTTAGAAAGGCTTAGGTGGGGCATAACCGGCTCCGTGGCCGAGGGGTTAGCAGCTTTCTCCGCTAACTCCGAATACTCTCGTCACGTGACGCGACGAGAATTAGCAGTGGTTCGAATCGCAAAAGTGACTTATGAGAGTATGGAGCCGGTAGCTCAGAAAGTCGTGGCGTGCTGATGAGCGTAATCTAGCCTAGGAATCAACATACAGCTGAAAGATGCTGGTGTTGACCGCAATATCCTGAAACAGGATGGAAACGCGGAAAAAAAAAAAAAAAATTAGCTGGGGCATAGCATAAAAAAGGTTGGGAAACGCTGCTCTAGACAAAGTATTGTTGTCAGATCAGGTATGTCTCAGTACAAGCTGCCAGTCTGCTCCGAGGCGAAGAGGTTATGGACGCAGTTCTTAATCCCGTATACAACGTACGAAACACAGCTGCATTGTTTTGTTTACGAAATGGTATGGGTGCCGGTCGTTCAGAAAGCAATGGCAATTTTTTTGTTTTTACTGTTTTCTTGCATACCCTTTTTACAGGACATCGCTGCCAACACCAGCACTTTTGTTGTTGATGTCCTGGCAAGTTTACAATCAGTAGTTTGCCATTGCTTTCCGAACGACCGGCACCCATACCATCACGTTAAAACCAGCGTGATCGGTTTGCTGCCAAATCGGTCGCAGCTGTGTTTGGAACACAGATAAGTGGCCTTACGAATCGAGTCCGTGTGACATATTCACCTATCCATCATTTTACAGCGCGTCAACGTTACACAGCAACCCAGAGATTATCAAATCAATTACAGCACCGTGGAACATCGAACTCACTAAGCGATACTAATGACAGACAGATGCCAGGATAAGAATAGAAAAGTTAGCGTCAACAGAATAGAATGTGACTGGTAGAGACACATCACGTGGATATAGCGTCCCCCAGCTCGGGCGCCGCTTTAATAAAACCACGCACTTCTATGACTTCAGAGCGAGCGAGCAGTCGCCAAAGCTATGTGTTGTCCAACTTTCAAACTTTTACAACGGGCAGTTTGATCTAGTCTGGGGTAAGCTTGTGATTCTCAGATCTAAGTGGTACCAAGATGTATAACGTAAAGGTATCCAGTGTTGTGCGTCCCATGAATTGTATTTTTGATAAAATAAATCTCTGAAAATGTGAAAAACTGCCGATCGCAACTTCAATACTGGCGCCACTTCCCCGGCGAAACCGACATCTTATAATTTCTCAAAACTGCAAAACTCTGACTTTCTACACTACATCTAACAACTTCACTATGTGCATATGACTATAATCTATCACAGAATAATGTACGAGATGAAATTTCCAATGCACTCAAATGCTTTTCATCAAAAACGTCTAGAAAACCGTTTCTGCAGAGATAGTCAGCTGGTGCAAACGAAACACTACCTCGCTTTAAAAATGTACTTAATTCTGTCTATTTTGCAATCTAAAGAACTGAAACAGGAATTATACTCTTCCTTTTCTCTTTACGAATTGAAAACAAATAGTATTTGATAGAAATTAGTTTATTCATGTGTCAGATTTTATTTAGACAACGCACTACATCAACTGCATTGCTTAAAATAGGTTTACGTTCACAAACGACATTTGTGATAGCCGACCTACTTAATCTGCTCAGACTAAAGGGTGAAAATTACCTTGGTCTATAGCCAACTGTGTCGCCAACAGAATGGACATGATATGCACTGGTAAAAGATGTAGGAGAAGTATAAGTAGACAGAGAGGAGGAGAGTATTAGGGAAAAATACTTTAAGTAATAATTTTTTTCTAATATATTGTGTCATGACCTTGTATAGATTACATTTTGTAACAAATACACATCAGAAATTCTGTATGTTGGACATGAACCACAATAAAAGCACACTAGATGAGTTAAACTCATATTAACTGATGTAGATGTGAGGACAATTAGTACAAGCTATGGAACCCCACACAACAGAAGTTAACTCAACACAATACACTTCACACCACACAACTCCACACCACAACAGCAGGAACAAGGAAATGATTTAGAATAGGAAGTAGTTGCCTTGGAAAGTACAGATAAACAATTATATACACAATGTAGAACAAATAGAGTAATGTGGATGTTTAAATGTATACCATTTATACAAATGCATCTCATACTTGTGTTGATCTTGCCTGTCAGCTTGATTACCATGATTTAGGGAACATCACATTATCACTCTTATCTGTGTCTGACTGTACACTACTCACTGAACTACAGGTCCACTGAGGAAATGCATACAGCAGGTACCAGACAACAGAAGCTGCATCCAGTGTAATAATCTCTGACCCACCCCAAAGTAACACAACAATACTTCTTCTGATCTTATCATTTTTGTTTTGTTATGTTGTGTTCACACTATGAACATGCTGTAAAGGATTATACATACCTGTATGAATTTTAAACAGTGATGTCTTGGTGCCACACCTAACCAACAAAGAGGGAAGAGGAGTGAATGAGATGATCAACACCTGTGATGGCAGATGACTCCAGCCTTAAGCAGAGAATGAGAAGCCTTCAGTGAAGCTAAACTGGCCCAACCTGAAGTGGATCCATCAGACCATGGACCCAGGCTTATCCACATCTCATCACACCAGGTTTTCTTATCACTCACACAAACTTCACCCTCTCAGGAAATGATTTCTTGATTTATTGTTGGATGTAGAACTTCTTAACTATAACACATTTGGTAGTTAAAACATCTCACTATACAATGAATGTTATTATTTATTGACTGACTATACTTGGTCCTATGAAAGTTTTTTTTTTCTATTTCATTCTGAAAATGTCAACAGCTAATGAAAAAAGAAGAAAATGTCAAATAGGCCAAAAGACACTGGCACAGTCAATAAATTTGTTTAAATGTGAAGATCTCTTCCATTTAATTTGTCATTCCAAACTATCTGTGGGAAAATCTCTATCTTGTGTTTGGAACATGTCTCAATGCTCACTTGTGTTTGTTGAATGTTTAATTAACAAATACACATTCACATAAGATAAATTCTTAATTAAGAGAGAACAGGAGACTCTTCATCTTTAACTGTTCCAAATCCATGTTATATTGCACCTGATTCTTATTGAGAAAGTCTTTTCAGACAATTTCTTAAGATGGAAGAAGGGGGTTCGTGAGCTATACCATTAAATACCAGGTGGAAAGACAGGGGACAAACCTAGTGATTACTTTTTCTATTAAAAGAGGACCACACACCCTTAGACAAATAACCAAATCCGAGTCTGTAAATCTTTCAAGGGTCGTATTCTTGATCTATTTACATATAAGAAGAGGATGGGGCCCAGCTACCTTTAACAGAGATGGGTCATGCACTTTAGTGATTGCCAGTCCCTTCAAAATATACGACAGTCCGCATGACCTTAGCCGCGGAGCCCGACAATGGCAAACTACTGAACGTAAACTTGCCAAGAGATCACAACAGCAAACAAATGCTAATGTTGACTGCGACGTTTTGTAAAGGATATTCAACTAACGTTTTATAACCAGCTGCCAGCCTGAGCACATAAGGATCGTTCAAGGATGAAGCATGTCACCTCTGTTGACAAAAACGGACCTTTGAACACTTTTGTTTGCATTATGGTAACACATGGACAAGGCCGAATCAGCTAGTGCCACAACAGAGTGCATAATGCGCTGCAGCAGTAGTGGATTGAGCGAGACTACAGACGAACAAGAAAGCCAAGTCTGGTGCCGAGTCGGTGTGCCTCTACGAAATATAAAGGTAAATTCAACTACCGTGCACAATTTCCGCCTTTCCTGATAGCAAGGAGGAATGGGAACTAACGGTAGGTTTAAAGACGACCGATACTCTAACGTAATTCGGAAGTCGCAGAAACAGCAGAGCATTGTGTCCACGACTCTGGTGATCGAGTGAAATGGCGAGTCATGACCGCCCACGCTTTCCGGCATAGCACATGATTGATTGATTGATTGATTGTGCTCACACTCCTCTTCGGCTCCATAGTTAATGCTGATCAAGCTGTCACTATGAGTCAAGAATTGAGGGGCAGCGCACCGGACGCACAACAAAAGGACGCCTGCAGGTCAATGACCTGGTTGGCCCATATCGAGAGTGTAAAAATGATTTTACAAAGGCTGAAACGTTAATCGAAGGCGAACTACATATGACGATCAACATTCCTCTGTTGCTCTTGCCCACTAATGAAGTTAATTCTACATATTTGTGTAACTTCGAGTAGTGTGCCCACCAAAGGTGGGTCCTTACCCGTGCAAATGGAGAGCCAGTTGTAATAATTTGTCATATCACCAGGGTAAGTTAATAAGTACGTCACAAATGGCTGTAGAAAAATAACTAAATATGATAACAACTTGAAACCAGTTTATTTTTATACATACATCGTCCCTTTATTTCTCAACATAATTTCCACCAACATTGATGCACTTATCCCATCCTTTTATCAGTCCTCCCAAACCGGCTGCATAGAACTGCGTGCTCTGTTGTCTAAACCACGTTTTCACTTCACATTCAACTTAGGTGTCATTTGCGAAATGTCTCCCGCCAAGGTGGGTTGTCAATGTTTATGCTGTCTAATGTTTGTCCCGTAAAGCGGTGTATAGTTAGGTAGAAAAAATAAACGTTACTAGGGCGAGTCAATAAGAAAGTCACACAGTTCTGTGGGATGACCAGTAAATGAAAACAAAGCACGCAGCTCTATGCAGCCGGTTTGGGAGGACTGATAAAACGATGTAACAAGTGCATCGATGTTGGTTGAAATTATGTTGAGAAATAAAGAGACAATGTATGTATAAAAATAAATTGGTTTGAAGTTGTTATCATGTGTAGTTATTTTTCTACAGCCATTTGTGACTTACTTATTAACTTACTCTGGTAGTTTATGTACCGGGTGCCTTCATGTGGCAATCCCGTAAACTGAGTTCGAAAGTGTGCTGACTATATGGAAGCGGTCCGCCATGCGCATTTACACAATGCTTCCGTCGTTCAGAAAGCAATGGCAAATTACTGAACGTAAACTTGCATAGTTAAACAAAAATAGCCAAAAATGCTGGGGTTGACTGCGATGTCTTGTCAAATAAAAACCATTAAACTAGTTCTATGTTGACTGATTAATAGTACGTCAAGCGATGGTTGCATGTTTAATAGTAGTAGCAGACATACTCTTACGACTCCATCTTCATATCAGTAGGCCACTCGTAATTGCTCTGTTCCTGTGCCAGCAAAAATCATACGAAATGCTCATCGTTGTCTCATGTAAACTCGTGAAGGAACATTAACTTCCCCAAAACCTAATCGTTGTATTACTCGGTAACCACTGTATAAACAATTCTTCAACCACTGAAAGGAACATACTTCACTTTATTGTAACGACATTTCTGTTTGTCACAGCAACCGAACACACGTATTTGCCCTAAAGTAGAATTCAGGCTGATTATTATACTCCATTTGTTGATGTAATCGTTTATACAGTTCACGATTGGCCGAATAAAAGTGGATGGCATAGAGACAAAAAAGACGTTATCAAATGTCACTGTGTGTCATACAAGACCAATTTTCGCTATTTAATATACCCTTGAGAGATGGGAGGGGAAAAAAAGGCCGTCGAGTTTAACCAGTAAACTTGAGTATTTTGTTTCTTTTATCATTGTAATATATTGTATGTTGGCATTCTCTTCTATATTTTATCTCTCCTTATTTTCTGGTTGTACTAGGAAGCATCTACGGGAAAACATTGTTTTGAACCCCCATATGTGTGGCTCTTGATTGTTCTGTTTTAATCTACATTGTACCGGCTTATTACTGGAAATCGAGACTGGATTTGTGATTTGGTAAATATCACGCCTACTGCCGACATTTATTTTTAGGGTTGTTGTTGCGTCAGTGTTCGTTAAATCCTTTGAGAAATAAAAAAAAAAAAAATTAAAAATTCGACCGACCTCGTTCAACCTGCCTTGGTTGGTTATAATTGAGGTATAGGGTTTGCGATCCTATATTCTTTCCGTTTACGTTGTTTAAATTATGTTTTCTCGTGTGCTAGATTTCTTGCCCGTGACGTCAGCTGGTGCGGTTTCTATTGTGCTGCCCAGTCTATCAGTGACGGTTCCATGCGGCTCCGGGCGTAGCCCTTAGCAGGATTCGTCCGTTGGGGTTGTTCCTTTCGTTCTTCTTTCATCTCTCGGAAAATGTTTTCTATCTCCGCCGTCATCTTGTCATTCGTCTCCCGGATTTTTGTAAGGGTAGACATTGGCATTCCTTTAGACTTTTTGGTCTTTGAAGATGGTCTGTTGGTTATAGTTTGATATGCTGGCGTGGGCTTGGTATTTACCGACCCACTCCTGTCCAGCTCCCTCTCTTTTAAGTTGTTCTCTTTCTGTCGTATTAGGTGCAGTATCTCCTTGTTTTCTATCTTTATCTGGGCCATGCGTTCCATCTCTTGCTGGATGCTACGCTGACTTTCTTTCTCATTTCTTCCAGCAGTCTTGCGTTGCTGCCGGTGTCCTGTTCTTTGTCGTTGGTTGGTGAAGCTAATGTCACGACCGCACGGTCAGACAAGGGAAAGACGCCCAGGCTTGCTCGTTTGCTACTCCAGGAAAGAAATGGCCATCTATTTATCAGACCTTTAAAATATGAGGGTCTTAACACTTAACATACCAATACAGGAAGGCCCCGCTATACGTCACTTTGGTTTACGTCGTTTCGCTATAACGTCATTGTCACAATGGAACACAACTTCACTTTAACTCGCTACGTTCCGCCATAACGCCGTCAACTGTGTTGATATGCTGCATTAACGTCGCCATTTTACATTTTGTGCAGTGCGTTTTCCCGGGATTTTATCGTGTCATCACCCATAATTATTAGTTCAAAGCGCACAGTAAGTGCTGATAATGTGCCTTGTAAGAGAACAAGGAAAAGTGTTACTCTTGAGGTGATGTTATGTTACGTCGTTTTAAGGCTGGCTATCGGGCTGTTAATATCGGTAAAGTCCACGGATTACCTCCAATCACGGTAAGGACAATTCGTGCAGGTTCTAACAAACTCAAAGGGGTGCTAAAAACGTTATCCCTTTGAGTGCTTCAGAGATCACTCGTACCAGAAGTACTCTTAAGGAACGAACGAACGAACGAACTTTTAAGGAGAACATGGAAGCACTATTGGCCGTCTGAATTGAAGACCAGAACCAACGGAATATGATTGTGAGCAAGATGGTTATCCAAGAGAAAGTAAAGTCTCTCTATGAAGCGCTAGCTAAGAAAGCGGGTGAGAGCAGTACTGGTAGTGCTGATGACAGTTTTGGGGCGAGTCGTGGTTATAATGCCTTTATGTCCCAATAATTCTAACACTTCCCCTCCAACCCACCTCTATTTAGCCAATAAATATCAACAACCATCAAAATAAACTGTACATAATACACTGTATTTGATTTAATTATATGGGAAATTAGTGTTTCGCTATACGTCGTTTCACTTAACGTGGCGTTTTCCAAGAACGCATCCCCAACGTTAACCGCAGCCTTCCAGTAGCTACACGACTTTTTTTCTGCTACACGATATATTTGGTACATTTTGTTGTTTTACGCTGGGACGACTTGTCAGATCAAGTCAATGTTTTCTTTCTTTAAATCTTTGATTCGTCTACGATTCAATCACCTGACCACCATGTCGGCAGGTAAGCATGCTTGTCACTTCGCTCTCACAGCTCCCTCGATGCCATAATATAATTTAATAAACTCCCAATGAAGATTACAGTGTGCTTTAATTCAAACCTAAATACGTACTCATCATTTACAAGAAGCAATCACCAATGGCTGCACGCTTAATTAACTATACATTTTTTGTTTAACGGGACCACGACAACTAAGATGACATGTTTATGATCGTGTGTAATGAATTAACTTATTTATGAAAAACAATCATAATTTTTACAAGCTCTCAGACAGGCTGGAGAGTTAATTACTGATGAACAAATTCCTTGTTGTCAATATCTTGACTTCGCCATGGCACTCTGAAGTAGAAACATACTGAGAGTAACCGTGATTTACGCTCTGGATTGGGTAGGATCGTGGATGCAGCAGAATGCAAAGTAGATTAAAAAAAAAAAAAAAAAAAATTCCTAAAAACCGCAATAACGAAATTGGCTAAAGCTATTGTCTACCGGTCCCGTGGTCATGTATTCGAACCCCACCGAGAGATTTGTAGTTGGTTGGCCAGGGCTTCCAGGTCGGCACAACTTAAAATGGGTACCAAGACATGTCCTGGTAAGTAAAGACGGCTGGCCTTGACCACATCACCCATCTAGTGCCTATTGGTCTACACAAATATTGGGTTAACACTAAATACCCGATACCCTGAAAACGCGTGAAAGAGGCCTTTACTTGTCAATGGCTTAAGACGTTTTACATAAATGGTCAAAGTTAGCTGCATATCCTTACAGGACGTCGCAGTCACCCCCCAGAATATTTTGGCTGCTTGTGATTTCTTGACAAGTTGACGTTTAGTAGTTTGCCATTGCTTTCTAAACGACCGACAATCTTATCATTTTATAAAAACCAACGCGATGCGGTCTGCTGTCAAATCGCCGGCAGCTGTGTTTCAAACGTGATATGCGGGATTACGAACTGCGTCCGTAACCTCTTCATCACACAGCCAGTAAAAAAAAAAAACACACGATGTTACACGCATTAGGTACAATAGGTATATGGTGCTGGGCGTATATTTGCATATACCAATCGTCACTGGATGATTAATGACAACAGAATCAGATATGACAGAGTGACGGGAGACCATGGAGAAAACACGAAATATCAAAGCTACATGCTAATTCTTACATAGATGATAGTAGAAGGTACATACACACGCACGCACAGACACAAGCATACATATAAAAATAAAGGACCATTTTCCACACATTAAAGCGTATTGGTTATAAATTGCTTTTTATGTTGCATATCCCTTACAGGACGTTGCAGTCAACACCAGCATCTTTCAGCTGCTGTTGATGTACTAGGCAAGATTACGCTCAGTAGTTTGCCATTGCTTTCTGAGCGACCGGCTCACATACCCGCGTAAATTACCAACGCGGCGAGAACCGCCACGGATTCTCGCGCAGGTTACATTCCTCACGAGAATATACGGAATTACGGAGAAAGATGTTAAAACCTAGACCAAGGAGACTGGCGTATATATTGCTAGTTCCCTATTTTATAGACCAGCGGCGCTAGGTGGCTGATATGGTCGATATGGCAGAATTTACTTGCAATAACATTTCCTGGTTATTATTTTATTTAAAAAAAAAAAAATTCCTCGATGAGGAACCGAATACATAATCACCGAGGCGACAGATAAGTCTACAATCAGTCCTCTCACTACAAGCAAAAACCACAATTGGTGTGTTCTCCACACGGTGAGTGCTTTCCACACCCTAACACATGGTGATGCACTTCCAATGCTTCTTTCCTTCATTCAGTTATGAGACTAAAGTGTAGTTTCTCATTCCCGAGAGCATTGTGTTTTACTGTTGTCTAAATCTCCATTCTATTGTTCCTTTCTCCCATTACTTTGCCAAGCAGTGCCACGCAATTTACCAAACATTGATCAGTCACTGTTTAAAAAAAAAAAAAAAGTAGATTAAAAAAAAGATATTTTCACATCATGCGGTGTATTTGGTTTATGATGCTAGCCGGATAATTTTAGACGGATCGGCACTGGCTGGGTCACGTGGTCTATACCAACCTTGTCTTCCAAGATCATCGAAAACGAAGTCGCCGCTATGAGGATTCGAACATAGAATCTCTAGACCGGTAGGCAAGCGTACTAGCCACTACGCTACTCCGGCTCCCAGTTACTACTTAACTAACAAACATATTTTCTATGTATAGTTTCAGTTACAATCCTAGACAGTTGTACTTTTATCCTAGTTGTTTACTTTACATGTTTCCTCCCTTGTTGTCTCTTTAACCCCTTCAGCTGTAATCAGTTATATCTGTGACGTCTGGAAAGACGCACGTAGAATTTACAAATGTGAAGTGTAAATAAACTGACGCAGTCTTGCCTCGTCTTTTTCGATCTCGGGTGGGATTAGACGATTCCCGTCGTTACAGTGATCAATTGTGTCACGTAATGAAACATATAAATCTCCTCCTCCTCCTCCTCCTCCTCCTCCTCCTCCTCCTCCTCCTCCTCCTCCTCCTCCTCCTCCTCTTCCTGCTTCTGCTTCTGCTTCTGCTTCTGCTTCTTCTTCTTCTTCTTCTTCTTCTTCTTCTTCTTCTTCTTCTTCTTCTTCTTCTTCTTCTTCTTCTCCTCCTCCTCCTCCTCCTCCTCCTCCTTCTTCTTCTTCTTCTTCTTCTTCTTCTTCTTCTTCTTCTTCTTCTTCTTCTTCTTCTTCTTCTTCTTCTTCTTCTTCTTCTTCTTCTTCTTCTTCTTCTTCTTCTTCTTCTTCTTTCCCTCCTCCTACTTCTCCTTCCCCTTCTTTTCCTCCTTCTTCTTCGTTTCTATTCCGACGAAAGTGCGTCACACAACGTTATGCAGCTCAAAGGTTAGCGTGTCTGACTTCGGCATAAATGTGTATAAGGTTTACTTCCCCAAGGGTCTCCATCCAAAGTAAACAGGCTCTTGTGGTTTCTGTGTTAAGCTCTCGGTGTGTTTATGTGTTAGCCCTTATGTGATATGCTTTTCTTAACTATATGTTTTATCTTCTTCAGAAAGTGATGCTTATTACTTTTGAGTATCTACTCATAAGTTTTCAATTATTTACAGACACAACTGTCCGAACCATCCACCCGTCAGAGTCTTAAACTTGGCTCGTTATCCCTAACACATGTGAGACAAGTACAAGTACAACATGATTGGACTTGAGACACAACGACACGAAGTTCAATGGATTTATTTACCGATCACATGCAATACGATCTAGTTTGGCATGTGATAATCATTACATTACATATATGGTACATCAATACACTTACAGACAACCCACAGCTTACAGTCTATCTCACAAGATGCACAAGCACTCGACTTTCGGGCACAGAACTACACAAGCCTTTCTCTCTCTATACGTCCTGTCTGGTCCGAGTACCCCAAGCTGCCTGTCTGTTTCTCGCAAAGCGCTTGCCCTCTGTGGATTGGCTTCACGAGGCCTGCGTGCGTCTTGCGTTGTCCTTGCCTGACCGCTGGCTATTGCGTCAGCCAGCAACCCGTGGGCAGGTAACCAATACTCGCCTGGCGGGCGCAACGATGTCACTGCATCCCGGTTGGGAACCACTCGCCTGGCGGGCGCAACGATGTCCCTGCATCTCGGTTGGAGACACTCCAGATTCTGACACGCTCCCCCGGGGCTTTTCATGAAAGATGTCATCTTTCATGTATACTCTATATACAAAGCGGGTTAATATTTTAACCATGTCAGAATCGATCCCTCTGTTGTTATATACATTGGTATAGAAATACATAATAATACATATAATGGCATAGAAATACATAAGAAATGCAAGTTGTATTTTAAGACATGTGGTGTTCAATTTTTACCACTTGCCAAGTTACATCCTCTCGATGGATGATTACCTAAGTTGCAATATTGACCCAGTCAGATCGGTAGCAACAGCTTTCCAAGCAACTACCTCGCAACCTCGAAAAAAAAAGTAATAATATGGTCTTTGTAAACAAAAAAACATCTGGTAAGACCGTAATACGACTTATTTATAAGCCGTATTCAACGTTGGAGTTCCGACCTCATTTGGCCATGAGCTCTTCCTTCGGTCTACAACGTCGGTAATCCTATACCATGCCCAGTTGACTTCTTGGAGTGTTAACAATCTGGCAACAACATGCCTATTTATATACAACACATATTCAAATAAATTTGAATTTATCGCCCTTGGTGTAATAATGTAATAACAATTAAATGAAAGGGACATAATTTCAAACAATCTTAAATTTAATAATTTACAATTACTTTTCTATTTCTCAGCGTCATCGCTTGATGCTTTTCCATACTAGCGAAAAAATGTCGATAGTATGAATAAGTTAATCAAGATATGATTCTAAGATTACACTAGTTGAAACACTATTAATACACAATTCGTGTATTCGAAATTGATGATTCTTAAACATTTTAAAAGCGTCATACCTTTTTAAGGTTTTGTTTGTCGTCTGCTAATTTTGGGCTAAAGTTCTAAATTATCCGGAAGTACACACGAACAGCTGATGTTGAAAAATTCTATAACACACTTGTTCCGGTCTGTTGTAGCAACTCGGAATGTAACTGTTCTGATCGTTCATGTGTTGGATGTTTCGCTGGAAAAACTTCTGGATTTCGTTGACTGCAGTGGTGTAAATGTCAAAGTTCAGTTCACTCTTTCACACACGGATTAAAAATATCACTGGAAATGTTCCACTCGCAGATACCACTGATAAATTGATAGTTCGCTTGCGGTAAGTTCAGAGCGAATGTGGCACTGTTCTTGTTTCGTAGTATATGTACAATTAATATTGTTCGCTTTCTACCACACACTACACAATTATTCAAGACACTTAATACAGTAATAATAAAATAAGAAAACTATATATAATGGGAATAAATCCTATCACATCATATAGTAGACACACAGCTTTTCGTGGGAAAAAAAAATCTTCATTGATGGCTGTGTTGGTCTGAGTGTATTTAACACACTGCACTCAGACATTAGTGCTTACTGGGTCGGTCGGACAACGGGACAACAGATCGGCAATTGTGTTGGTTCTGCCTGCGATATGTCGAACTTCAAAGCTGTAATCTTGGAGTTTAAGAAACCAGTGCGCTATCATTTGGTTGGTAGGCATTCCTGAAGTAATAAATTTCAACGGACTATTGTCGGACTCAACAATGAAATGACGTCCCAGAAGGAATCTGGAAAATTTAGTTATACCCTCAACTAGAGCAAGGGCTTCCAACTGCGGTGTCGACCAAGAGCGTTCTCTAGGTTTCAATTTTCTAGAGAAGTAGTATACAGGGTGTAGGATGTTATCATGTTCCTGTAACAGAACTGCTCAAATGGCTACGGAGCTCGCGTCTGTGCGTAATCTGAAAGGAATAAGAAAATTTGGCAATTTGAGAATGGGATTCTTTAAACTATTCTCAGAGAAATAAGATAACACTTTCTGGAATGCAAATTTTAGGCATTGTTTGTTTACAATATTTTCAGGTTGATCTTTCGTTAGTAGGTTAGTAAATTTTTCAGTCAGTTCAGCAAAATCAGGTATGAACTGTCTATAATAATTTAGTAATCCTAACACACTTCTGACTTGCTTTTTCGTAGTCGGAAGTGAGAGTTTCAGTATTTTGGACACGATGTTATCGTCTGTCGTGAGAAAGCATTAGAAATTTTGTACCCCAAGAAGGATATTTCCTGATAGGCTATGTCTACTTTTGTAGGCTTTACCGTCAGTCCGTGCTGTCTGATCCGTTCAAATGTCTGCTGTAATGTCTTTATATGGTCTGTAATTGTCTTTGTGTGAACACAAATGTCGTCCATGTAACAGATAATGTTTGGTATGTCTACTAGTAAAAGTCGTGTCATACGTACGAATGTCGCTGGGGCATTGACCAGCCCAAATGGAAGTTTGCACCATTCGTACAGTCCCCAAGGTGTGGCAAATGCTGTCAGGTGTCTGCTCTGTTCGTCTACCGTTATCTGCCAGTAACCTTTTGTCATGTCTACCTTCGTAAAGAATCTAGAGTCTGTCAGTTCAGTCAGGAGATCTTCAGAGTTGGACATTGGTTCTAGATCTAGAAGCGTTATTTTATTTAATTTTCTATAGTCGATACAGAGTCTTATCGTATTGTCCTTTTTGCGTACCATGACCATTGGAGATGAGAAATGTGATTGGGATCGTCTAATGATGTTGTTTTTCTCTAAACTAATGATTTCCTGATGTAAGTTTTCTTTGTAATGCACTGGAATGGTGTAAGGTCTGCATCTTATGGGTGTGTTTGAAGTGAGTGTGATGTGATGCTGTACTAATTCTGTTTGTCCTGGGTTGTTGGAGAAGATGGTATTGTACTGTTGTATGAGATGTTTGCAGCTGTCTGTTTCTGCTTGAGTTAAGTTTGGGTTTATTTTGATTTCTTTCAAGCAGTTCGTCGTGTCTAATGCAGGTGTTGGAATTTCGTCACTATCTTCGTCATCTTCATGGTCTATTATTACTGTACAAGCTATTGTATCGTGTTGTTCGTTATCTCTGTTGTAATATGGTCTTAGCATATTAATGTGGAATATTTTGTGTTTGTCTTTTATTTGAATCTCATAGTCTACAGCTGAAATCTGTCTTATAACTTTAAATGGTCCTTGCCAAGACTCAGTCAATAAGTATCGGTCACTAGGTAAGAGAAGAAGTACGTCCTGTCCAGGTGTCAACGTTATTGTCCTGTTACCTTTGTCTGCATATTGTCTATATGTAGCACCAGATACTTTTAGTGCTTCTTTTGCAATTATACAAGATTTGATGATTCTTTCACGCAATGATGTAACGTATACGTATGATGATATGGGTTTAAGTAATGGAGTGGCTTCAGTTAACATTTGATGATAGATAGTCAATGGGCCACGTGGTTTGGCACTATAGATAGGTTCAAAAGGAGAGAACCCAGTACTAGAATGTGGTACTTCGCGATAAGCAAAAAGTATAGCAGGCAAATACAAGTCCCAGTTGTTGGGGTGTTCTTGCGTGACTTTAGCAAGCATATGCTTTAAATCACCGTTAAACTTTTCTATGATCCCCGTTGAGTGAGGGTGATATGGAGAATTGAAACATTGCTTCACTCCTAACATTTTGGTGAAAGCTTGAGTAGATGCGGCAATGAACTGACTTCCCCTATCTGATAGGATAGTGTCTGGAAATCCTATCCGTGAAAATATATGGAAGAAAACTTCCATTATATCATTGGCAGTTATGTTCTTTAGCGGAATCGCTTCAGGCCAGCGACTACATGGATCAATAAAGGTAATAATATATTTATTCCCTCTGGTTGTTATCTGATTAAGAGGGCCCACTATGTCGACAGATATTTTCTCAAAAGGTCGACTGGCTAAGTCAGTGATTTGTAATTTTGCCTGTGGGTGTTTACCTTTCTTTACCAGTTTTTGGCAGATGTCACAACTTCTGCAATATTGCTTAATGTCATTGCAGAATTTGGGCCAATAAAACTGTGTTAGTAATCTTGATCTGGTCTTAGAGTATGCCATATGCCCTGCAAGAGGTATATCATGGGCAAGATGTAAGGCTTGCTTACGGTATTCAACTGGCAAAACAGTTTGCTCTGTTGTGCTGTCACCTCTGGTATAGTACCTGGTGAGGATGCAATTTTTCAAAGCAAAATGCCATCTTGCATTTTTGGTTACCTTTGGCTTTTGGCCGATCAGATTAAAATATTTAGACAATGAAGGATCAGCTTTTTGGGCTGTTACAAACGTCTTCTTCATAGTTTTAGGAGGTAGTATTACTGGGCTAATCATTTCTATAGCCTCAGTTTGATTAATTTCATCTTGCACTCTAGCAGTAGATCTTGTTACTGCGTTCACACATTCAATGATATCAGATGGTGGTGAAACAGTTTGATCAATGATGTCATAAGATCTTAGTGCTACATTAGCTACCATACTTTCATTTGGTGATACAACATTATCAATGATGCTATGTGATGGTGATGATGTTAAGTTCTCATCAATGCAAACAGATGTTATATCATGAGGCATATCATTCACCTCTGGTAAATTTCCAATGATAATATCACACACATGGTTAGTTAATGCTGCGCATTTTACTTTCCCAGTGAGGAAAGGTGTCTGAATATATGCCCATGCTAATGGGTACTTTTCAATATTCCCAGAGAATGTTCTGCATGTTACGTGCCTGCCTGTATAGTCTGTAGGCATTATGAAATTTCTCTTCAGTCCAATAAGTGAACTGCCGGTGTCCCGAAGGACTGTAGCGGGCTTGCCATTCACATATCCCTGATGGATGTTTATTCTGCCTTTGGAATCTATTACCAAATTAGCTTCTTCATTGGCAATAGGAATGGAGTGGCCGCATGTCAAAACGCCATCTTCATAAAAGGTATTACAAACAGTACATTTATTTGCGTTAAACATGTCAAAAGGCTGTGCTGAGTTCACAGGGTGTTTCTCTGATTGTTCTTCATCTGATGATGAACTATCAAATAAGGCGGCATTTGCTTTATTGGTCATTTGCCTTCCTTTACAAGCATGACGATAATGCCCGTACGCCTTACAGAGAAAACATTTACGTGCATTTCTGAAGGCTTTACGCTCTTTATCTTGTCTATTTATGATGTTCTGTAGATATGTAAGATATGCAGGGTTTTTGTCACACATCTCACCTTGATGGTGTGAAAATGTACAATATCTACAATGATTGTATTTCTCAGAAGTAGGCTTATATGGTTTTTGCCTATGATAGGGTTCTGATCGAGGTTTTTCATAGTTAGCCGATGCTACAAAGTTTGTATCAATAGCTTCACTAGCAAAACAATGTTTATTGGCTGTATAATAAGCCGAACCACGTCTCTCAATCTGATCTACACTAGTACATTCATTCTCTTGCAAAAATTTCGAAAATGCTGATGGAAGGGATGAGATGACTTTATCCCTGATAATTAGATCTTCTAATTTCTGGTAATATTTATTTATTTTGGCTGCTGAAGTCCATTTTGCAAATATGTCTCGGACTAAGCAGAGGTAGTCAGAGAACTTTTGAGTCGATTTTGGGCTCAACTTGCTGAATTGTTCTCTGTAGCCTGCCTCATCTAGCATTAAATGTGCCATACTCTTTGATTTTAGATAATGGTAATCTCTCCTGAGGTCTTTGGGGATTGTCTCTATGACTTTCAGAGGTTCCCCTGACAAACTCCTCATGTAAATAATATTCCATTCAGACATTGGGACCTGGTAATGGTCCATTAAAGTTTCAAAATTTAGGGTGAAGGCTGCAATGCAGTCACCTGAGGTATAATTTCTTACAATACCTTGATACTTTTTATACTGGTTTTCTTTCACCAGTCTTTCAGATTTCTTAGACTCTTTGTCTATGGCAGTATCTGCTTCAAGTTGTTTGATTTTTAGTTGTAACTCAAGCTCTTCTCTTTTACTCTGAGCTGAGATCTCTGCCTTCCTCAATTTATTCTCTAACTCTGCCTGTTTTGTTTTTGCAGATAGTTCTAGCTCTGCCTGTTTTGTTTTCGCAGATAGTTCTGCTTCTGCCTGTTTTGTTTTTGCAGATAGTTCTGCTTCTGCTTGCTTGGCAGCTCTTTCAGCCGCTCTTTCGTCGCGTTCCATCGCTTTCTCTCGAAGGTGTTCAGAATACTTAGCTTCACTCCACTTTGTCAACTCATCACCAGTTAACTTCAACTTTAAACCCATCTCGATGAAGTCGTTTAATGAAGACATGATGGTAATAACAAATGCAAATGAGTTGTCAGACACACAATTAGTTATAAGTTGTTAGTATAGGGAAAAATTTACAATTGTGTTCAACTTACAATGTGTGCCCAAATTTGCATCCGAAAGTATATAGAAAGAAAAATATACTCAAGTGAACTGGATGCGGTGGAGAACGGTTCACACTAGGGCTAGGAACTGTAGGGTCGCTAGTTCAAAACACAAATGACCTCTACGGGCAAGGGTTTCAGATGGCACAGAAAACCTGCTTTGTTTTGGAGGAAATAAATTAGAGTCTATTTGCTGTGGTGTGTATGCTTGTCACTAAGTTTTGTTTAGGTTTGTATGGCGTTGAGTGTAATTGTAGGTCGTAATGTCGTCAATCAACAATTTTTTTCAAAACACAAGTCACTTTCTTTCCGGAACTTTTTGCTTTCCACAACAACTTCACAAAGACAATCTAAATATATATCAACACTCTATAACATTGATGACACATCACTTACATCAAGATGACATTCAGTAAGGACATAGACATCAAGTTTACAAGATGGCGACAAGGTTACAATGGCGACGGTTTCACAGTGTCGACAAGGTCAAAATGGCGACAAGTTACACATTTTACACGTTTACAAGATCAAACACATGTATGTACTTGACGTTCACATCTAGCCTCCATATTCAACAATTTAATATAATACTATATGAGGATGAGACTTCACGTTGACATTTAAATGCACATTAACGCTGGACAAAAGTAACGTTCACAAATCTAGGTTGAAATCTTAAATAAATTTCAATCGTTCAATGAGGACGAGTTACTCACGTTCATTTAAAGCCGGACGATGCCACCACGTTCAATTAAAGCGGGACGATGCCACCACGTTCACACATGTCAGAGTCTTAAACTTGGCTCGTTATCCCTAACACATGTGAGACAAGTACAAGTACAACATGATTGGACTTGAGACACAACGACACGAAGTTCAATGGATTTATTTACCGATCACATGCAATACGATCTAGTTTGGCATGTGATAATCATTACATTACATATATGGTACATCAATACACTTACAGACAACCCACAGCTTACAGTCTATCTCACAAGATGCACAAGCACTCGACTTTCGGGCACAGAACTACACAAGCCTTTCTCTCTCTATACGTCCTGTCTGGTCCGAGTACCCCAAGCTGTCTGTCTGTTTCTCGCAAAGCGCTTGCCCTCTGTGGATTGGCTTCACGAGGCCTGCGTGCGTCTTGCGTTGTCCTTGCCTGACCGCTGGCTATTGCGTCAGCCAGCAACCCGTGGGCAGGTAACCAATACTCGCCTGGCGGGCGCAACGATGTCACTGCATCCCGGTTGGGAACCACTCGCCTGGCGGGCGCAACGATGTCCCTGCATCTCGGTTGGAGACACTCCAGATTCTGACACCACCCATCCATCATGTGTCATGCCATTAAGCGTGTGCTGTCATGATTCGCCTCCGTGCTCCGGTCTCTGTGGCTAAGGGCTTGCGAACGCGGTTTGTGAGCCCGTATACCCGGGTTCAAAACACAGCGATGCTGATTTTTTTTCGAAAAGGTATAGGAGCCGGTCGTTCAGAAAGCAATGGCAAACTACTGAACGTAAAATTTGCCCAGGAAATACGAACAGCGAAAATGCTGGGGTTGACTGCTATGTCTTGTGAAGGACATGCAACTTTATTGTTAATGTTGTCATGATTCGCCATTTCACTTGACCACCAGAGTTGTGGATCAGCTTAGTGTTCTTGTCTCGACCATGAGTTTTTCTGTCTGCTATGGTACTACATGCAAAGAGTTAGGAAGAAAATACAACCCGAAATAGAAGAGCAATGTGGGTTTGTAGAAGGCAAGGGCACAGTAAATGCTGTGTATATACTGAGAACAGTAATTAAGCGTTCTATAGAAGTAAACAAAGGTCTATAACTTTGCTTTATTGACTACACAAAGGCTTTCGACAAAGTGAGACATGTCGACATGATAAGAATGCTCGAAGATCTACAAATTGATGGAAAAGACCTTAGACTTGTAAAAAACATATATTGGAAACAATAAGCTGCCATCAGAATTGATAAAGATGTTGGTCAATATCAGCCTATTAAAAGCGGTGTGAGACAGGGATGTGTAATGTCTTCAGATCTTCCCCCCCCCCCCCCCCTGTACAGTGAAAGTATATTCAGAAATATAGAAGATATGGAAGGAATCAACATTTGGGGACGATACATCAATAACATTAGATATGCAGATGATACAGTCTTGATTGCAGACAATGAACAGGACCTGCAAAATTTAGTAGATGCGGTTGTTGCACGCAGTGAACAACTAGGGATAGAACTGAATATTAAGAAGACACAGATTATGGTCGTCACTGGGAAGAAGGAAATACCACAATGTGATATACGAGTAGATGGGCATAGTCTAAAACAAGTGAATCAATACTGTTATCTCGGCACAGTCATAACATCTGATGGGAGATGCCTTGAAGAGATTAGAACAAGATTTGCCATTGCGAAGGTAGCCTTTTGCAAGATGAAAAACATAATGGCCAATCAAAAGATATCAATTCAAACGAGAAAAAGAGTGTTGAAGTGCTATATAGAACCTATACTTTTGTATGGATGTGAAGCGTGGACAATAAGCAATCAAGCTGAAAAACAGCTGATGGCTGTGGAAATGTGGTTTCTGAGGAAAATGCAAAGAACACCATGGACAGACAGAAAAACCAATGAACAAGTCCTTCAAGAAACAAATGAAGATCTTAAACTGATTAGAGACATCAGACGTAGACAGTCAACAATTTTTGGGCATGTTATGAGAAGAAATGAATTGGAGAACTTGGTGACAGCTGGCAAGATCGAAGGGAAGAGACTAAGGGGGAAGACCGAGAAGTAAATGCCTGGATGGCTTAGCACATAGCATGGTCGAGACAGGAACACGGAGCTGATCCACGACTCTGGTGATCGAGTGAGATAGCAGAACATGACCGGCCACGCTTACCGGCATGGAACATGATGGATGGTACTATTTGCATTCTCCCCAGAAACCAAATTTCCACAGCCATCAGATGTTTTCAGCTTGACTGCTAATTGTCCAAGCTTCACATCCATACACAAGTACAGGCTCTACGTAGCACCTCAACACTCTTTTTCTCGTTTCTATTGACACCTTATTATTGGTCAGTATGTTTTTAATCTCGCTAACGCAAGAACCATGGCGATTCGTGTTCTAATCTCTTCAAGGCATCTCCCATCAGATGTTATTACTGTTCCGAGATAATTGTACCGATTCACTTGTTGAAGAATATTTTCATTTACTTGTATATAACATTATTGTATTTTGTTCTTCCAAGTGACGACCATAAACTGTGTCTTCTTATAACTTAACACTAACCCTAGTTGTTTACTGTGTGCAACAAATGCATCTACTAATTGATGCAGATCCTGCTCATTGTCTGCAATCAATACTGTATCATCTGCATATTTAATGTTATAGATGTTTCGTCCTCCTATGATGATTCCATTTATATCTTCTACATTTCTGAAAAAAATATTTTCACTGTATAGGGAAAACAGATCTGGAGACATTACACATCCCTATCTCACACCTCCCTGAACCATAAAGTTATAATACAAGAGAGAGACGAGGGGAGAGCGGGTGGGGAGAGGAGGTGAGACACAAAGATAGGAGGACATGGAAAGAGAGCGAATGAGAGAGAGAGAGAGAGAGAGAGAAGAGAGAGAGAGAGAGAGAGAGAGAGAGAGAGAGAGAGAGAGAGAGAGAGAGAGAGAGAGAGAGAGGGTGGTTGGGGGGATTGATAGAAAAAGAAAAATTGGAAGGGAGATTTAAAATAAAGAGTGAAAGGCAGTGGGAAACAGAGAAGGATAGATTAAAAGTGTGCAAGTAAGAGGGAAAGAAGTGACTGAATGAGAGAGGATGGTTTAGAGAAAACAGACTAAACACAGGGAAAGAAAGAGAGAAGGTCAGACGGAATGTGAGAGAAACAGAGCGAAAAGCCACATATCTAAACGGTTTTCACAAGGCTCCCAAGCTGGTAAGACCATGCTGATGTAGTTAATTTTAATTAGTTGGCTTTTCGCTGATTAATTAACTTGCCATTAACTGATCACGTTTAACTTAGAGGACAGCCTGATTCATCTTGTCTGTGTTCATCTTTGACAAGACGGATCTTCCTTGGGTTTTGAAACAAATAAAAGTCGGCATGCTTTCAAGTTCAAACTTTTTACCTCGGAAAACAAACAGTTTACACGATTGATTTAGACAACTAGCATAAGTCGGAAATGAACTGTTTGTGGTATGTGAATCTAAGTGATAGTTATAGTACGAAAGTCGGGTCTTAGTCAGATATGGCTGAGCTACTATAAGACAGTAGACGGTACTACCTGCTTTCTGTTAGCGACGAATGTTGGGCAGCGCTCACCAAACCCGACACCCCACATTGTACCAACGGTTTCGGGTGGAGAAGCACAATTGGATGGTACAAGTCTTATTCTAGCGCGAGGAAATGCAACCTAAAGATTAAATATCATGGCAGGGCGGACCAGGCCCTAAGATTTGTTGGCAATTGGTCTAAGATGGAAATTCCGACAGGCAGACGGTTTGATCAATGCTTTGCTGATCCGGCGGCTTCTGCAGCTTGTTTTGTTCCAAACATATTGGTGTTACGTTTCCTCTGTAGTAAACTAGGCAGGCCGATAGAGAGATCATTCTGCATGGGCAACACATGGTCTCTAAATCTAGCCCAGGCTTTGTGTTATGGAGAGTCATAACTCCATTTTACAAAGTATCGTATATCAAGCCGACAAGGTGTCAGACATTTCCAATACAGAAACTATTATATAATCAATTGGAAATCAGAGCATCCAGGTCACCAGCCAGATGGTGCTCATTATCTATTAAACCGAAAAGAATAAGTAATAATCTTCAGAATAAGTAATAATCTTCAAGAATAAGTAATAATCTCCGCACAAGACACAAAAGGATAAAATACACCTGTTTAGTTTAATTTTAAAAAAAGAAAGAAATTCTGATGAATGTGATTGTGGACTGGTAAAATGACAGCTAAACGTTAGTAGTATAGTAGGAGGTTTATCCACCTCAAATGGGGATCCGGATCCCCAATTTTTCCTTATATAAGCTATATATGACGTCATCAGATCCCCCCGAAATTGGATCCCCATTTTCAAGGGGGATCCAAAGGGGACATAACTTATTTCTGGTCTTATGACATCCGTTTTTGTTGTGTGATTTAAAGATGGCGGCTATTGTTACTATTTCAGGTCTCTTTTTGTTGTTGTGTGATTTAAAGATGGCGGCTATTGTTAGTTGTAGTAGTGGATGGTGGGTGAAGATTAAAAGATGTTTATGCGCGGGTGGAGCGGCAGCGAGGCGGAAGTGAGGGGAGCGGGTGGGTGATCGTGTGCGTGTGTGTTCGAGGGCGGGGTGGGTGATCGGGTGTGTGTGAGGGCGGGGTGGGTTCAAGTGAATATAAAATATGTGCCGTGGATGTGTAGGTGTTTATTATTAGTCATGGATCCTAGATGGAAACATCCTTTTACGGTTTTGATTGCGGGGCCAACGGGGAGTGGAAAATCCGTCTTTGTGAAAAAGTTTCTGGCTCATCTTCCAGTCGTTTTGATCTTGCTGCTCTGTTTCATTGTCCCGCTGTTCCATTGTATGTATATATTACATGTATTTGGGATATTGTTCTTTTATCCTTTTGTCCACGTATCAATTGTTTTACATGTAAAATTGAGTCAACAATCTCTCACCACACAGAACGACATGAAAACCAGGAAAACAAGAAAGAGGAAAATACAAGAACAACATAAAAATAAAGAAATATGAAAACAAGAAAGAGGAAAATACAAGAGCAACATAAAAATAAAGAAATATGAAAACAAGACAGCTGACATCCCAACAAACTACAAAAGAAAAAACCAGCAAACGCAGTTTAATCATGTTTGTTTTATTTTTATTTTCATAAATCTTGAAAAGTGGTATTATAAACACACAAAACATATTCATAAGACAAGTGATATTATGTTCACACAAATCATATTCATGATAAAATTTACAAACAGATCACACAATACATATTCGTGATAAAATTTAAATACAATTCACAGAAACATAAAATTATTCATTGATTCAAACATAAAATTATTCATAAGACAACTGTCATTGTGTTTTACAGCGACAACCGTGAACATACACATATGTTATTAATAGAAAATATATACACTAACATTAGGATTCTCTGAAATTTGTGACCGGGAAAGATCTTGAAAACAAGATGTATTATATGTCTAATGGTGAGGTGGTGACGTTGTCTTTGTGCACCTGGCGTTTTATATAAAAATAGGATAGTGATTGTCTATGTTGTTCGTATGTGTAAACAGAGGAAGCCTGTGTTTTGAAGCCTACGTTTTTCCCACCAGCTGCTGTCTTTGTGGTGAGTACGTCTAAGAAGGTGTCTCTGTCTAGGTGGGTATTATGTTGTTTGGTGAGTCCTTTCGTGCTGGTCTTGTTATTGTCTCCAAAGCAGTGGTAAGTCTTGCTGCACAAGGAGATCATCCCTGACCCCTCGTACTCTAATTTAAACAAACCAGGGGTTCTTTTGTCGTATACTTTCTTACCTTTACACTGGTCACAGTCTGGTACACTACCTCTGCTACTAATAAAATGTTGTTTATGGGCATCACAGGTCTCAGAGGGAAACCACCTATCATAAACTCTGTAAAATTCTGCCCGAAGATGGGGTCTAACTACTGCTGCTAGGGTCGGCTCGCTAAGGGCTAAATAGAGACTATCTGTGTCCATCTCACACAGTTGGAAATCCTTCCTATCTACAAACCTATCCAAAAAATCATAATAAAACTGTAACATGCGCAGCTTGGCGTATTGGTAAACGAAATAACCTATTTGGAGGGGGAGATCCCAGACCGTCTTCTTCTTTAGCATTTCTACTTCATATGTATCCTCTGACAGCATGGTCATCTTTTTGAATAGTGGTTCATTGATTAATTTTGCCGTATCAGCCCCACGACAATACGAAACGTTGGTATGCTTGGCCTTGTTGGTTAGTGTCTTCCCATAGGCTGCGTTACCCAACAGTTTCATCGTCTCTGCCTTAATGGTACTGGCAGTAACACTATCACCTTCACGTCTGGCATCAGATACCGTATCCCCAAACTTTTGAAAGCAACGCACAGGTTGATATTCAATCACCTGGTAGATCTTTGTGACAACTAGACCATGTGTCAGATACCATTTTAACAATGGTGTGGCCAACAAGATCTTTTCTCCAGTATAACTACCTATCAGAGTCCGACGAGGGGTAGTCAAAAGTTTATGTGACTCGGCGTATTGCCGCATAAAGACACCAATGTCGGCTCTAGACACTTCTGTGTTCTTAAAGATAGGCGTCATCTCGGAGAATCGCTCTTTAAACTCGTCTGGCACATGAATGTCACACTCGACTAGACCAAACAAAGTCTCAGCTCTTACAGCCGCGAGAATATTCTGTGTGTCAATGGGGTTTGCACCATAGTCTGGTTTGAGGCGTGGAAAAGCCGTGTCTGCAAAAAGCTTAAGGTCTTTATCAGCCTTTTTTAGTTTCTGCCACTCACATTCCCACATCTCCACCACAGTTACGTTGACCTCTTTCACCAAATAATCGCGAATCTCACGCGTTTTGGTAAACAAATCTACCAAGGGTTTCTTGTTGACCGGGTTAACTTCTTTACCACGTGTCAGCACACAGTCTTGGTGACCGTGCCACATACAACCGTGAAACTGGTAGACGGTTTTAGACTTCTTATCCCACCCATCAACTCTAATGTGTCGGCTGCCTAGAGACATCTCCCGTCCATTAAACTGGGTTTTCAACTCTATGTTCTTACTATGGGACACCCAAGCCAACCACTCTCTACACTGCACTGTGTAAAAACCAACCTTATGGGGTTTGAACCCATCTTCTGCGTTTCGTATTACAGGAAAATCTGTGGGCATTGGCTGCATTAGGGCCCACAAATAAAGAGCGTTGGCATCATACCCCTTAATGGATTTCACTCTGTTCACTCCTCTGATCAAAGTCTCACCTACCTCATGGTATCTGTGAAAAATGATCGAGGGACCCCCGACAATGTTCTTTCTAATAGTGGTGTGCAGCCCACTATCAGTCTTGCCACATAAAGAAAATGAAACATCTTTGGGGATGGTCTTAAACAGATATTTCATAGTTACCCCGGGAACTGAGATGGCATCTTTAAAAATATCTACATCTAGCTCCGCGTAAAAACTAACTTGCTTATCTAATGCCTCGATAAAGGGACCTACATCTTTATTATTGTACCAGACCAAGAAATCTGCCAGTGTCGACATACGGTGCTCGCTCCATACTCGCTGGCAGTAGGCATAGTCAGCATCTGAAATGTTGGACTTTTTCAAATGTGAATAAAACGCCTCGTGTGGGGGTAAACTAGTCTCCTTTAATCTATCTAATGAGGTGACATACTCGTAACAAAAGAACCCCTTGGTTTCTTCGACCTCATAAGCCGCTAAATATTTGGAATAGCTAAACCCCGGGGCTAGGTAGTTAATGATATCCAAAAATTTTAATTTTTCTGACGCGATGCTCATGAAATTGTTATTTCTTTTTACCACATATTTGAAGCGACCACCAGTGGCAGAGAGGAAATACTCTATAAAATATGGCTTAATTACGTTGATATCATATTTCCCCGAGTTGAAACCGATCACCGGTAATGCTTTCAGGTACTCATCTAACTTTTCGACTAAATGGGGGTACTCCGCTAACTTTGTGTACTCAGCATCAAATTTCTGGCGTAGCGAGACATAAGCCGCATCAGCAATACGAGTCAGATGCTCAAGCGTCCTTTTTACCAAGTCCAGAGGGTCACCCGTTGTGATAAAACAAACCGGGTCCTTGAAGTCAGGGACATTAGACGCCACTGAACAGCTCAGAGGGATATGTTTACCTAAGAACTTTGTGGACTTGGTTTCCTTGGGAAGAGCGCTAGTGTCAAAATAACACTCAAAGTCATACGTGGCTCTGTAAGGATATACAAAGTCCGCTTCTACGTCTATACCATGTGACTGAATAGTTTCCCAAATGGTCTCGGTCACACTGTATACCCCACCTTTATAAGCATCTACGGATTTGCCTCCGATGCAGGTGGTATTGTGTCTGTCCATATCCCAGAAACCACTCCACAACTTCCCACAAGTTGGACAACAAAAAGTCCTAGCTACCCTGTCAATGTTATTGATATACATGAAATGGTCTCTGTAGGCTAGCAACCTCAACGTCTTATCATAACTACCACTGCCTCTAAGTTTTGGGATCAGGGACTGTGTTTCATCATACTCAAAGATATCTACATTAATGGAAAAACATTTTTCTAAATTTTGGATATCAACATATCTAACTCCGGGAAAATCAGCCATGGATTCTATATTTTGGTCTCTCTGCCACTGATGTGCTAACTTTTCAGTGGGTTTCATTAGAGCCCTAATATTATAACCCTGAAATAACGCCAAACAACGAAAGAAACAGAGTTTGTCGGTGTAAGGTGTGGAGTGGTTTGCATCGCGTTGCAGTGTGTTGATGGCTTTATTGTTTGTGATGTGTAATGGTACGTCTTCTAGACAGCAGCCAATGGGATGTTCTGTCATGTGGTATACGTAAACACTAGTCGCTGGAATTGTCTCTACAATGTATTTGGTGTCGGGTCTAGTGTGCAATGCATAATTGAACATGTCGCTTTCCTTAACAGTCTCTACAAATTCGTCAAAGTCTTTTTTGTTGTTGATTATTTTGGGGACATCTAAGACACAGGCATTGTTGGAGGAAGCATGAAAAAATTTCAGCTCCTTTGTCTCCATGTGTCGTAAGATGATGTGGTGACTGTAGTTAATTTTAAATCGACTGGTCTGGCTGGTAAATATCGTCTCTAAACTGTTGGTCCAATCTATTGGTCGTACTGAGTCTGGTCGATGAAAGAAATTATATGTCGATATATGTTTGTTGATGTTGTTATGAGTCCTAACAGCTGTCCAGTTGTCCCTATATGTCTGTTGGACGTCGTCGGGGAGTTTGTCTAAGGTCTCAATACCATCTAAAAACAATATGTCGGCTTCCTCGTCTACGAGTTCGAAAAGCTCATTTGCTTGTTTCTGCCTTTTAGCTGGGTGTGTATTTGTCTCTGCTTTCCGTTTGCGTGATGAGGTTGCTGATGATGATGATGGTGCTGCTGACGATGACGCTGTTGATGATGATGGTGTTTCTGGTGATGATGATGGTATCACATGAAGTGTTCTTATGTGTCTTTGTAGACCGTATTGACGTTTAAAAAGACTACCACACATAGGACAAGACACCCGTTGTGTATTTCCGTGGCTGTCCCGAATGTGACGGGCAAGATTGTTAGATAAAGTAAACTTCTTCCCACAAATGACACACAAATGACCTTCTTTCTGTGTACTGGGCATTGCGGTTCTTGATGAGTCCATCTTTTATGGTTGATGAACACACAGGTCTGAATACGGCACACACGTAACTGTAATAGAAAAAAGACACAAGTATATATTTTTATGTCACGTTTTAAATGTTCAATATATACATGTTTTCGTTTACATCTTACAATATGTAGTGTTTGATATTTTCATGGTATTTTTTTTTTTTTTTTTTTTTTTTTGAATATTTAAATGTTACTTTTATATTTTAAATGCTCAATGTTTACATCTTACATTTATAGTGTTCAATATTTATTTAGTTATTTTAGAATATTTAAGTGTTATGCACATAAAACCAAGCAGGTGTGAACTTCTAACAATCTTTTATTTTCTTTTAGTATATATTATTTAGAGAGAGAAAGTACGAGAGAGAGAGAGAGAGAGAGAGAGAGAGAGAGAGAGAGACAGACAGACAGACAGACAGACAGACAGACATACAGGCAAGCAGACAGACAGGCAGGCAGGCATCAAACAGAGAGACGGGTAGGCAGACAGACAGACAAAACAGGCAGACAGACAGACAAGCAGGTATGTAGACAGACAGACAAGCAGGTAAGCAGACAGGCAGGCAGACAGGTAGACAGGCAGACGGATAGACAGTAAGACAGCCAGGCAAACAGGTAAGCAGACAAGTAGACATGCAGGCAAGCAGACAGCCAGGCAAACAGGTAATTAGACAGACACACAGACAGGCAGGCAAACAGGTAAGCAGACAGGCAGGTAGACAGAAAGGCAGACAGGCAGGCAGGCAGGTAGACAGGCAGACGGATAGACAGTAAGACAGCCAGGCAAACAGGTAAGCAGACAAGTAGACATGCAGGCAAGCAGACAGCCAGGCAAACAGGTAATTAGACAGACACACAGACAGGCAGGCAAACAGGTAAGCAGACAGGCAGGTAGACAGAAAGGCAGACAGGCAGGCAGGCAGGCAGATAGACAGGCAAGCAGCCAGACAGAGAGACATAGAAGCAGACAGACAGATGAGTAGGTAAGCAGACAGATAGGCAGACAGGTAGGCAGGCAGATAGACAGGCAGTAAGACAAGCAGGTAAGCAGACAGGTAGACAGGCAAGCAGACAAACAGACCGACTGGTAGACAGGCAGACAGACAGACAGGCAGACATGTAGGCAGGTAGGCATACAGGTAAAACAGGTCGGTAGGTAGACAGACAGGCAGGTAGAATATAATAAATAACCAACCTATTTGTACTGTCCAGACCCACTTTGTGATGACAACTTGTCCACTTGTAGTGATTTCTTTCCTTGTTGGTAGATACAGGTCAGTGACGCAGCACAACAGTCTGTTGAAATTACCCCAAAAAAAAATAGTTCCATGAGATATCAAAAATGGCATGTGTGTGTGTGTGTGTGTGTGTGTGTGTGTGTGTGTGTGTGTGTGTGTGTGTGTGTGTGTGTGTGTGTGTGAGCGATATAACATTAAGGACATTAAGTCAGTGATATCCTAGTTATAATACATAAAATTACTTTGACACAGTGTGAAGGCCTATAGACAGAAGAATTAGTGATATACAGCTGTTTCGTTAATATATTAAAAACACGGAAAACAGAGCAATGAGTAAACGATCTATCACACTTACCGATATTTGTGACAAAGTCCACTTGTGCAGAGAGTGAGTGAGATTTCTCTGCTTATACACAGTTCAAGATGATGCTTCCCGTGACTTGTGCAGAGAGGGAGTGAGATTTCTCTGCTTATAAACAGTTCAAGATGATGCTTCCCGTGGTAGCAAAGTTTTCAATCTGTAGACATGACAAATCAAAATACTTTAGTGAACTGAGAAATTAAACAATGTATAGCTGTAGAAATAAGACGCGTTAGTGATTATACATGTTCATAATACACCACCAATGTTGTATAAGACATATGTAACATGACTTTGACATAGTGTGAAGTCCTATAGACAGAAGAATTAGTGATATACAGCTGTTTCGTTAATATATTAAAAACACGGAGAACAGAGCAATGAGTAAAAACCTATCACACTTACCGATATTTGTGACAACGTCCACTTGTGTCAAGAGCGACAGAATACCAGAATGTATCAAGATTTTCTCTGGTTACACACAACTCAATATGATGCTTCCCGTGGTAGCAAAGTTTTCAATCTGTAGAGACAACAAATCAAAATACTTTAGTGAACCGAAAAAAAAAACGTTAAAAAAAAAATAATACATATCTGTAGAAATAAGATACGTTAGTGATCAGAAGATGGGAAACCCTAGGTACTTCCCTAACTTTACATTTCTGGTGTTTCAAAACGTTTAAAAAAAAATTATTCAAATTGTTTTAAAAGCATAAATTTAAAAGCGTAGTTATCTGAGCACGGAGCTAGATGGTGCTAATAAATATTACATTAATGCATCTGTAGCATTATTTACCACAAGGAAATATCATAATGGAACAAACAAGTACACGGGAACATTCTTAAACAACTGAAAATACACAAGTATAGGATGTCTTGAGAGAATAAAATAAAAATTGACATGATAAAAATCAAAACAACAAAATAAACAATTGCCCCTTTGCAACTAGAGTGTTGACATACTACACAGAAGGGAAAAAATAATACCAAGATCAGACGGAAAAAAGAAGCAAACATTGTATACAGATACAAGAAAAATAAAAAAATAAACTTGAAACGATAGCACAGCACGTCACAATATCGATCTCACCTGTGTCTTGAATCCTTGGAGAATGAAATGTAACAACACCGCGTACGTTATTTATACACCTCTCACAACATGTCAGCGGGTTGTTGATAGAAGTTTGACAAATGTCTATTCATAAGTACCTGTTTGTGTATACATTGAAACCGGCAAGATCGCTACACAATAGCCCAGAGACCAGGCTCCCGATCGGATTAAGCCTACTTAAGTGACACTCTGAATTCATTATACTATCCATACAAAGGCGGGTAAGACCCATACAACACAAAGGCGCTTAAGAATGACCCGCAGTCGTTAAGCTGAATTAGCCTTTCACCAGGTAAATACAAAAGGCGACAAGGTTGCTAGCTACCGAGTCGCTTTTGTTATTTTAATCCGGCTTAAGTGGTCCGACACGCACCTGTTTCCCGTTATCCGGCTTAAACAGCAATTATACTACCCATTAAACACAAAAGGCGGGTATGGACTTGAATAGATCTTGTATACAATCGAATAAGGTCTTTTCTTCGTGAACAATACAGCTTAGGGGACTCTTAAACTTTTAACCGGGTGAGGAATTAATAGACTTTTGGATTTAGCCTAAACATCCGATTAAGGTCGCCGTGAACAATACACCTTAGTAGTTTATGGGGACAATTGACCTCGGTATTTTTATAAAAAGGCTGTCACGCACTGGTTAATAACTGATCAAAAAACACGCGAAAGAATGTGCCAAGATCGACCAGCTGTAAAACAATAATTTTGCCTCGTATTTTTATTTTATTTATTTATTTATTAAATTTATTTTTTTTTTTATTGTAACCGGCCTCAATATCTCTCTCCTCTCAACTCAACTGTCTCTTTCTCCTGCTCCTCCATTCTTTCTCCTCCTCCTCCTCCTCAATTCTTCCTCCTCCTCCTCCTTCTCCTCCTCCTCCATTATCCCTCCTCCTCCTCCTCAATTCTTCCTCCTCCTCCTTCTCCTCCTCCTCCATTATCCCTCCTCCTCCTCCTCAATTCTTCCTCCTCCTCCTCCTTCTCCTCCTCCTCCATTATCCCTTCTCCTCCTCCCCCTCTAACACATGCCTCATTTCCTCTCTCCTCTCAACTCGTCTGTCTCTTCCTCCTCCTCCATTCTTTCTCCTCCTCCTCCCCCTCTGACACCGACCTCATTTCCTCTCTCCTCTCAACTCGTCTGTCTCTTCCTCCTCCTCCATTCTTTCTCCTCCTCCTCCCCCTCTGACACCGGCCTCCCCTCCTGTCTGGCGATGCTGAAACATGCTAACAGTTGTTTATAGATAACCCACGACGAATTATTTATACCAAGGCTGGGAAACAACTGTAACGGTCGCATTTCTTACACCCATACCACAGTCGTGTTAGTTACTTCCCCGCCGTGAGGACGAGGACTGTATTTCCTCATCTCCCTCTGACACCCGCCTCCCCTCCTGTTTCCTATTCCCCCTCTCCCTAGACTATTCCTTCATCATCTCTTCTTCCACGATAAATGTGGACAAAGAGACAAGGGCAAAGACACGTACACAATTTACATATACATATATATGAACAAAGACAACAGAGAACAGAGAGACAAGAACAAAATCACAAATGAATGCAGAGACAAGTACAAAAACATTTAGTAAAAAACCAAAACAACATATTTTTTTTTTTTTTTTTTTTCTTGTTTATTTATTTTTTTTATTTTTTTTTTATTTTCACATAAAAAACAGTTAGATATGTTGCTTGTTTTTTCTGGCCTTCTTCTCTGGAATGCAACTGTCTGAGTAGGCTGGTTGGTAGCCTGGTAAATATCTGTCATAGGTTGGCTGTTGGTCTCTCGACTGGTAGCCTGGTAAATATCTGTCGCTTGGTGTGTAGTCATAGGCTGGTTGCTGGTCTCCTGTTTGTCGGGCTGATATCTGTGTATTGAAGTCAAAGGGTGTGTCAAACATCTGACTGTCGGGTACATCAAACACCTGGTTGTTGTAGTTATGTTGAACAACTGGGGCAGCACACGACCCACTAATGATGACTGGAATGGGTTGAATATCTTGAATACAGTTGGTGACTTGGTTTGGTTGTTTGTTAACTTGACTGAGTCGATCAAAGTCAGCGATAATCTCACTATGCATAGCGATTAACTGCTCATATTCTTGACGACTGAGTGTCATCCCTAATTTCGTTGGAAATTTGTTCTGGGTATCACCAAAAAAGCGACGGATGTGTAACGTGGTCGTTCCTCTGTAGGATGATACAAACACTGCCTTGACACCAGTACCCACGGGTCTAACGGTCTCACCACCACGAGTCATGTAGACCCAGTTAGCAGGCACAGTCTTGAGTTCAGTAGTCATCTTAAGAATGCGTGACTGTTACCGCCAGCGGGTTTATATATACTAGTGTTTGAGCGTAAACCGGTTTCAGCTGGTTTTAGGTCATGCGTCTCAGGTCAAGGTCATCTTGTTTTACGTATCGCATGACTAAGCGCTCTACTAACCGATCGTTGACCCATTGTTTGTTTGAAAAGGGTTGGAGAATTCGGGTCATGCTCGCTCCACGCCCTTTCAGCATGATGAAATAGATAGCGTAGAGACCACAGGCGTTACTTAATACGTCTTGTAACACACGTGTGTTATACATCAGCGGTCTGTCTGAGTGATGGTCTATAAACTTGAGGAGGTCGCTGTGTAAGGGTGGCAGACCAAACGAATCAAAGTACTCACATTTACCTGATCCATCATAATACATGGCAATCCAGTGGGAACCTGGTTTATCGATGGGGTCAGTGTTTACGACAAACGCCGCTGCACTAGTTCTATCTAGGTGTCTAGGTAACTGATCTCGAGCGCACACTCTGACCTTTAACCGGCCCACATAAGTATCAGCTAGTAGTATTCTGGTAATCTGGTCCGTGTCCATTACGAGGCGTAATCTGTTAGTACTTGTCTGGTCTTGGAAATTTCAATTATCCCGTCGTGCTCGGCGTAGACGACGACTTGTAATGGTTCTGGGGTGGGTGAGTTGAACTTAAATTCCAGTGTTAAAGGTCCAGTCCTCGGCATCTCAAACTGATCTCCATCCAGTAAACTGGGACTCAGATCAAAGGCGTACAGAGTATAACCCTGTTTATATTGCGTATAGTCAATTGAATTACCGGCGTCTTTACCCACCAGACCCATCGCTAGATTAGTACCAAAAAAGGCTCGTACGTATTGATTACGGTCAAAGTCCATGGTTAAGGGTTTGCTGGTGGCAGATCGACCATCGACAGTTACGTTCAGATACGTCAGTCCAAAGGTTTGAAAATTATAAGGGTTAGCGTTGAAGGTGCCGTTAAAGGCTGTTGATGTAATAAGTCCAATCACGATGCGAGTGGGTGTTTGACTCATAAACAGATTGTCTTGGGTGTGAGATAACATACCCCGAGGGATAGCTAATGTTTTTAGCACCACACGCTTGATCGGGAATCTGGCATTGGTTCTCATCAAGGCTTTCTCGTGGGCGAGAGCGATGGCGGGGTTTAGTCTGGCTTTACGAACAACCAGTGTGGCATATGTTATAATCGAAGAGTAACCTACCGCACCGTCGGGGGCCAAAAGGTTAAAGGTGGATTTCGATGGAGTCAGCTTAATTTTTACATCCACACCATTTATCATGTAGCGATCTTGCACAAAAATGTCGGCGTGCAGTCGACCCATCATATCTATTTCTTGACTCTCACTGGCTAGTTGACGACGTGTACTTAGTCCTTTGTTGTTATCGCCTTGCGCATCATCGAGAAAATTGGCTGTATCATAGTAATAAAGCGCGGCTGAGAGATGACTTTTCTTGGCTTCCTCCCCATGGTTCAGAGTGGCTTCCAGGTAGGCTCTATACGGATATGTGTTTTCACTAGGAGTGATTAGCGTGTCGTTGAGTGAGACGTCCACTTGAGAAAACAGACTGTGCAGGTAATAGTTGACCGGGGCGACGTCGGCCGTGGGTGGTAGATTGTCACCGTTGGGTAATGTGATTTTTGCTCTGACGTGTAAAAACGTGTTAAACAGATCCAGATACTCTTCACTGGTACCAGATATGACAAATTCTATAGGTGCGCCTGGAGCTAGAGACGCGAGTGGATGTATCTCCACACACTGCCCCTCTTCTACCGCCGTTTGCGTGGGTGGTACGCTAAACAGATCCAAACCAGAATGAAGACACTCACAAGAATGAGGGTGAATTAAAGCCATTATGCGAAAATATCCGAATACTTCTTCTTCTTCTTATGAGCTCGACGAGGAGCGGGGGTCATTTTTATACGTTTACTGGGCTCGCCAGGTGGCGCTGCGCGCCTTTTTCTTCTAAGACCGCTACCCGATTGGCTAACATGGTTGACAGCTCCTTGCAGTAAACGTTGACCGGCTTGTTTGGCATGGTCTTTAAAGGATTCTCCAACATTCCTACCAGCCAAAGCATCTTGGGCCACTCGGAGACCCGTGCCGACACCTTCGCGGAGTAGGGCCTTACCTCCTGTCTTTAACCACGGTAGAATCGTGCGACCGAGTCCACTGAAGAAACTCCCGATACCACGGCCTCTCTGACTCCGACCACCCACAAACACTGGCATGCCATGACCAGCTTGGTTGCAGTAAAAATCTTCGTACAGTCTGGGATTTCGACGTAACGCTACGTATTTCACCATTATTCTAAGTCTGAATGTTTCCGCGCACGAAAATGTAACGTCAGCACTGAAGTTCCGTTGGCAAATGAGATCGTTGTCCCCGTCTCAGTGGTTAAAAGGATCTCCACCATATCGAAGGAATACCGACTCAATGGTACATAGTGTGGTTTGTCGTAGATGCGAAACACTGAGGCTGCGAGCTGGTTCATAACAGGCACTGTCCTTAGTAGTGGAACCATGGCGTCTCCGACTGGTCTGGATGCTATGAGGTCGCAGTAGACGTAGACATTTTGCAGGTCGTTATTTACGTCTAACGACCCAGCACTTTCAACTATATCTAACAACTCATGCAACTTGTCGCTAAAGGTAACAGTGGCCCCCGGTTCGATTATCTTCACGATGACCTTCCTTGATGTCTTGTTGAAATGGAATCTAACAAGCATCTTGTCACCCGACTCCGGGTATTTCATTAGTTGATTCAGCTCCGCTATAAACGCCTCTGGTGAACTGTACAGCCCTGGGGGACAAACCCTTTTTATTAGTCCTCCGTTGGGTTGGTTATATCTTATCCACACTTCATTCACTACCACATTGCAGTAGCAGTTGGGAAACTGAATTTCGGCCAGACCCACTTCATAGTGTTGATTCACCTCAATAGTCTGCGGTAACTTGACGAAATAGTGGCCTGGAGTATTATTGGGAAACATGTTCGGTGAAGCATTGCTCGGTAATGTCACGTAGAAACTCATAATTTAGGGTTCGGTAATAGGTAACCCAGACAACTACTTAATAGAGCAATCCACAGCTTACCCTCGGGTTCTTCGGTGCCGCCTCGAGACAGATTGAATAGTGAGACGCCAATGACGATGTATATAACTATCATCTGACAGAAGAAGACAATCTCTAACCGCGGTATTCGCTGGCCAAACAACCACCAGAACGAAGTTCTTTCGCTGGGTGAGTTACTTTGTGGGTTAGTTTCCGCGGTTTCTTCCATTAGTTTCGGTATCTGGTTAGGTCTGAGACCCAACTGTTGAATGACGAATTATACCCAAACCACTTCACTAAATACTCTTTACCACCACCTCTCCTGGGTCTTTCTTGTAAGATTGTTTCGATTCGATACACTTGTTTAGCGCCGACTGCTTGGATCTCTTCTCGATAGAATGAACCTTGAAGTTCCTCTCCCGAATCATCTTTTAGCACATATGTCACCGGATTGGTCTGGTTTATACGACTGACGGTAAAAAGTTCTTCTGTCCACGCGGGCATATATCCCTTTTTAAAAGGTTGTTTGGGTTGAGCCAGTCTGACTCGGTCCCCTTCTGTAAAATGGACTTTTCTTGATGCGGATTGCTTCTGGTACATATTATTCCACACTTCTTCTTGATTAGTATAGTTGACTTGCACGGGCGCCATACGAATGGTTCTGTGATATGAACCGTTGTAGTTGCGGGTCAGCTTATCTATCACGTCGACGTAGCGTAGTGTATTGGTCTTGGTGAAATACCGCCACATTTTTTCTTTAAGGGTTCGATTGAATCTTTCCACTATCGCGGCTTTAACGTCTTCGTTCTCGGTCGTAAAGAAATGCACACCTTGGTCTTTCAGAAATTTTAAAAAGGATCGGTTGACAAATTCTGATCCTTTGTCGGTCTGAAATTTTATAGGTTGTCTATCGGCAAAAATTTTACCCACTGCCGCCACTAACTCTTTCCCCGTTTTCTTCTTGATCGGGATGGCCCAAGCATATTTACTAAACACATCGAGACACGTCACTAGATACGACATCCCATCGTTGTATCTTTGTAATAGTCTCATATCTATCAAGTCGGCTTGAAACTGTTGATTTATACCACCGGTTATGGTCTGACGTCTCTGAAAACGACGACGGATCGGTTTATGTAAAGTATACGTATCCTGATGTCGAAACCACGCCTCTATCTTTTTAGCATTCAGTTTAGTGTTTCGTTTTAAGGCGGCGGCTCCACCGTAGGCTCCGGGATTCTGAGGATCGTAGTAATACTTTCTTATTGGCGCGGCCATTTTTCCCACTTGGGTGTGGGTATCCTACTCTTCTTTTTGTGCCGCCTAAGTCTGTAAGGCGGTGTTGTCTCGACTATCTTGGGCTCGACAATTTGACTACTTGATACTTCTTGAATAGGTGTCGGTTGACTTGGAGTCTCGACTACTGGTGCTGGTAAAAGGCTGACTTCGGGTTTTTGTTCCTTGATATCCACTGTGCCTAAAGGCTTTTGTCTGTATTGCTCAAGTCGATTCAGATACCGCTGCAAGGTTTGTTGATACACTCGAGCTTTCTCCCGCGGTGGTAGATCTTCGGTTTCCAGGACTTGTTGCATTTGCTGATCCAGATCACGCAGGTTATCAGTTAGTGTGTCGGGTGGTACATAGGGTTTTTCCAACAGCCGGGGGTCGATCAGGATCATTTTCTTCATTACAAACCCACGACACCTTTCAACACGTTTAGAATAGGACCTAATAAAGCGCCTATGAATCCACCTTTTTGCAAGATTTGTTTCCGTTTCTTGATAGACAGTTTACTACTCGTAAGGACTCTCAGACTGTTTTTGTGTCGCCGCAGACGCCTCTTCTGAGCCGGTGTCAGTGGAACATTACCTTTTAATACATTGTGACAGCACTCGCAAATTGATTGGACGAGGTCCGGCGACGCTGTTTTAATTACGGCTTTTACGGCAGTCGGTTTCGCCTTGCCCAGAAACCGCAGCATGGCCCCGTGACGTTTCACTCGGCTGGACATATTATTTAGGGACGTAAACGACTTGACGCTGATCGGGGAAAATACTGCTTCTTAAACGGAGCTGATCCGGTGTTTCCTGTCGAAGGTCAAAGAGCAAATACCCGTGTGGAGCCGATGTGGCGTCTTTAAAACTCTCTTGGACATATGACACGCGGCCTGGGTACATCTGTTTAGCCAGATTGGTAATCTGCGATCCGTCTCGAGGGTTCTTAAATACCACTAGGTAATGCGAATTCAAACTGATGGTTCTTTGTTCTTTATTCTTACCAAAGAGGTTCTGGACTATATACATAACGCTGAGGTTGCGATGATGACTACCCTTAGTAAATAGTTTAGTCACTCTATCATCTGTCTCGGACATTAGGTCATCTATCACCACTAGTCGACGTCTATCTCCTGTCCATTTTTCCATATCCGGTAGACCTTCGTTAAACTGGACACCCTTCATAGTCTCATACATGGGTTGCCATTCTCCGTAGCACCATATAACTTCCTCTGGCATCGGGTCGACCATGTCTGGAAGATGAGCCAGAAACTTTTTCACAAAGACGGATTTTCCACTCCCCGTTGGCCCCGCAATCAAAACCGTAAAAGGATGTTTCCATCTAGGATCCATGACTAATAATAAACACCTACACATCCACGGCACATATTTTATATTCACTTGAACCCGCCCCGCCCTCACACACACACGATCACCCACCCCGCCCTCGAACACACACGCACACGATCACCCACCCGCTCCCTCACTTCCGCCTCGCTGCCGCTCCGCCCGCGCATAAACATCTTTTAATCTTCACCCACCATCCACTACTACAACTAACAATAACCGCCATCTTTAAATCACACAACAACAAAGAGACCTGAAATAGTAACAATAGCCGCCATCTTTAAATCACACAACAAAAAACGGATGTCATAAGACCAGAAATAAGTTATGTCCCCTTTGGATCCCCCTTGAAAATGGGGATCCAATTTCGGGGGGATCTGATGACGTCATATATAGCTTATATAAGGAAAAATTGGGGATCCGGATCCCCATTTGAGGTGGATAAACCTCCTACTATACTACTAACGTTGGTTGCAGAAGTGACCAACATATGCAAAAGAGAGAAAAATATGTTGGCCTATACCCACTTCACTTGAGGACAAACTTTATGGAGATGTCAACGAGTTTGTGTTGACTGCTGTTTTCTGTGGACTAATTCATACAGACGTAGTGAGGCAATACTCAAGTAGTATGAGACGTGTTCTCATCGCCGGGACTGTGGTCGACCTAGCCTCACACAATGGCTTTCAGAGATTGCTCTAAGAAGTGACAACAGACGAAGAATGGAACTGATCGTATCAACCGCACAATACTACGACCAAATATAAGCCACGTCTTATGACGTGTGCATGCGTAGTTGGGGCTTACTGTTACATTTGTTAGGACAATAAATTATTTAAGTTGATGGAGTTTAAAATATGGAACTTTGTAATTTCACCCGGTGCCCTGAGGATAAACAAGTTATTGCCCCTCTTGGAATCTCATAATAGAAGTATACTTGATTAGCCCTTACCTGTGTATGGAATAACGAATTATGATTTCTTCATGTGATAGGGTATCAAATAATGAAGCAACAAATTCTTCTGACATAATACCAGCAAGCAAACAATAGTTACCATGTTGAGAACATGTATCTGTCACGTGATAATATATGGGCATTAAACGTTAATTATTTCGCAATGAGGAAATGAATGAGATACACGAACTAATGACAACAGAGACAAAAACTGAACCCTCATTAGATGATATTGTATGGGCAATAAAGAACCCGAAGAATGGTAAATCACCAGGGTGTGATGAGATATCATCTGAACTAATTAAAGCGGGAGAAGAGGAAAGCACACAAATCTATCACGCATTATGTAAAAGGATATGGTATATGGCCAAAAGATTGGAAGAGAACTATCTTCATTCCAATATCCGGGACGCAGGGGTGTTTCCAAGACACCAGGACCGGGTTATATACTGGCAAAGACCTATTGACGCGTCCTCGTCGAGCGTCCTGGGAAACAGGTCTCTTCGGGGTCCTGGCTAAAGTCAGTAGGATCGCCGATTCCTCCGAAGTCGGAGAGTGTCTGCCTATACGGTGAGGAACCACCAGTCTGCACACCAATAAGCCACACATGGGACAACGGATACTCACGCAAACCTCAGGTCCTGTATGACATCACACTGATGTTGGACAACAGGATGCCTTCATCCGACATACAGGACTTCACGTTGGAGCTCAAGCCAACGAACACAAGCAAGCAAGCAAGCAATTCCAATATTCCACACAAAAGGGGGGGGGGTGTGGCAAAACGCCAATGGCCCTCGTCCTCATGCCTTCTTTTATTTTGTGTAAACAGGGGTAAACAGCTTTCGGGAACCCTCAGTTCTCTTATTTGCTCAATCACCATGGAAGATAGTTCTCTGGGATTCTTTAACAACACGATCTTTTAATAGAACGATTAGATATATGTCTTGTCTTCGGGGAAACCCGATAGGGCACCTTACACCAAATACACACCAGTGCAACTTCTGGTGCAATTCATGTCCGTTCCAATACTTACCGTTTGGTAATTGCAGAATGTCTATTTAATTCAAAGATTAGGACAACACTGCAGCCTACTACTGGGGAAATGAAAAGGTAATAATTGGGTTTCATTGAATACTGCTAGACCTTGGTTTATAAAGATAACTGGTTGTCTCGACTGGTGAGACGAATTGGCGAGACGGCAGTCTTGCAATATTGGAAGTGGGTTGACCGTTGGCCAATCTAGCTAAGCGTCTTGTTCTTGGCATTGCCTGGGAACGAATCTGAGCAATATAGCTTCCCAGATGCTTTTACTTGTTCTTGGCAGCAGATGGACGGGGGCTATCTTTCTTCCTAAGGCCTGAACTCGGCATAGTAGCATCTCTCATTTAAATATAAATACATTATATAGCTACGGTATGCCGGAAGGAGGGAAGGGCTCCGTGCGGACGGTTTCCACCAATCTATGTTCTATCTTCTTGAGCCGGAAGAGGCTATCCACAGTGCTATCTCTTTCGTCTTTTGGCAGATGGGGTGGCCAGGTGGACTGAATGGTTACGGGTCGATAGGATGATGTCGGGAATATAAATAAACTTCTCTATCTCACTGAGAGAACCTGAATTCCTCTGAATCTACGTGTTATGTGAGGCACTGCCGGTACATTGCGGCGACAGCTCAGACAAGAGCAGCGGCCGGAAGGGGTAGTATCTTCTTTCCTATTCTTGCTGGGAATGGGAAACTACACTGCGTGCCATACAACCCCACTACTATAATATTAGTTAAGGGGGAGAAACACACAGATCACTAAGCACACCACACCACAAGAGCTTTGTCGTGAGAAAGGCATGGTTTGCAAGTGAGAGAGACGCCGGGAAACGAATGTGCCCAATAAGAATAAAGGCTTGGTATGAGTGTGGAGAGTGAGTCTTGTAGGCAAAAAGTACCTAGGGTCAAACGACAAGACTTCGTCAAGCTAAAGGCCTAGTCTAGAAAAGACACCGCCAATCCAGGACCTCTTGTCAGGTCAGGCTAATTCACGCAGGTCGGGTAAAGAAATATATATCTATTAATATTATATATTTTGTTGATAGCAGCTGATGTGCTGAGACCATTAGGAGTCTCCATGTCGGCTGTACCAGAAGTTTAGGCTGGAGACTCTCACAACTGTTTATCCTTTACAGGGTCCTTCCTTTTTGAAAGTAGGAACAGAGCTGAAGGTCTCGACAGGGCTATACGCAGAAAGTATGTTGAAGACGAGGCCATGTCAAGTTTTAGGCCATGCCAGGTCTAAAGGTACTATCTCTACCAGATAGAGCCACAGCTAGCCCGAAAGAATGACCATCAGTCTTTCCAACACCTCGCCAGTCATCTCGATACGCTAAGATCGAGTCAGTTTGTATTCTGGACTGAACCCCACCTAAATATCAGACCCACCCATCCTTGTCTGAGACAGTGAAGGATACCTACCCAATTCCCGCTCAGGAACTATTTCCTTTTTGTAGGAACTTTCACTTAGCATTGTGACCAGGGATCACAGGACATTTTCTCACGAACATTAGTCTGGTTCCACGGAGAACTGTTATTAGCCAAACGTACCGGGAGGGAAAGCAAGGAGGACTTATGATTTGGTGAGCGATATGTGGACAGAACGGACCTTGACTACAGCTTGGTCTATGATGTAAAGCCATGATGCTCTGTGTCTGAAATGATGTGTCCCGGTTTTGTCTGTTTAGAACTATCTGTTTTAACTGCCTTAATGTTTTCCTGTGCTGTTCTTTATTAGGTTAATAAATCACGTTTTAGTTTATTTCAACGATCACCGTGTTATCTATGGATCAGCCAGAAAGATACATCAGGGAATAGGTCCCGAGGTCGTAAGAGAGAGTGACAGTGAGTCCGGGGAACGGAGGAGGGTTGGCAAGCAAAGACCTATCCCAGCCAGGGCGAAAGAATAATTTTGAAATATTGTTACATAGTTATTTGGGACCCTCCACGTAGCTTGTTACAGGGGGGGGGGGGGGCAGCCTTAAATGATGCACTGAGTATAGAACTGTTGCTCTGATCAGTAGTGCAATGTAAAATTCTACTAAAGATCATAATGAGAAGACTTCGTAAGAAAATGGAACAAGAGATTAACGTCGATCACGCTGCATTTAGACAAGGAAGAGGAACAGCGATCACATACTCAATATGTGTTTTATAATAGACAAGTGTAGAGTATTTAATGCAAACCTATTCTCATATTTTGTGGATTATTCAAAGGCATTTGACTGTGTACAACATCAGAAACTTTGGGAAATAATGAGGAAAATGGGCTTTCCATCACAGTAGTACAACTCACAAAAGTGCTCTCTCTAGATCAACAAGCAGCGGTTAGAATAGATGGCAAGATAACAGATTGGTTTGACATCAAGCAAGGAGCACGTCAGGGATATGTGCTGTACCTCTATTTGTTTATCATGTACGCCGAAAATATAATGAGAAATGAAAGAGATGATATAAACGCGAAGCTATATGATGCCCTAAATATCGGTGGTCATGAAATACCAAAGATTCGATGTGCTGATGGTATAGTATTACTATCCACATCACAGAATGGTATAGAAAAACTAATAACCTCAACTCAAACGAATAGTGAAATCACAATTTATATCTTAACATAGCAAACACAAAGATAATGCATATAGATAAAACTAATATAGAGAATGAAATATGTGTTAATAGGGAACAATTAGAGGTGGTGGACAATTTCGAATATCTTGGGCCATTAATTACCAATAATGGTGACACAATGAAAGAAATTAAAATACGAATATCTATTTCTCTTCAAAATCTAAATCAAATTAATAAATTGTGGAGTGTGACAGATAGAGCTACACAAATTTGATTTTGCCAGAGCATGCATTTTTCCCATTGTAAAATACGCCTGTCAAACCCGGACACTTACTAAACAATCTGAACAATGCATCAATACCTTTGAATAATAATGTTATAGACGGGTTCTAAGAATATTTTTCGATACAGAAAAGAACAGATGCACACATACGACAAGAGCTGAAAATCGAAGAAGGTTTGCTACTATGGACGATAAAACAAAGAACATTGAAATAATTTGATTACTTGAAACGTCATGAAGGTTTGGAGAAAACAATAATGGAGGAGTGTATGCCCGGAAAGAGAAGAAGAGGAAGGCCAAAGAGAAGATGGGTGCAGGATGTGACTGACGATCATAGAGACATCATACATAGAGGGAGACTGTCGTGACAGCCGGGAGGATCTCAGTTGTTAGAGACATTGGTAAATAGAGGGAGAATGTCGTGGCAGCCGGGAGGAACTCAGTTGTTAGAGACATTGGTAAATAGAGGGAGAATGTCGTGACAGTCGGGAGGATCTGGGTTGTTAGAGACATTGGTGAATAGAGGGAGAATGTCGTGGCAGCCGGGAGGATCTGGGTTGTTAGAGACATTGGTAAATAGAGGGAGAATGTCGTGGCAGCCGGGAGGAACTCAGTTGTTAGAGACATTGGTAAATAGAGGGAGAATGTCGTGGCAGCCGGGAGGAACTCAGTTGTTAGAGACATTGGTAAATAGAGGGAGAATGTCGTGACAGCCGGGAGAATCTGGGTTGTTAGAGACAATGATAAATAGAGGGAGAATGTCGTGACAGTCGGGAGGATCTGGGTTGCTGGAGGCGTGGGTAAATAGAGGGAGAATGTCGCGACAGCCGGGAGGATCTAGGTTGCTGGAGGCGTGGGTAAATAGAGGGAGAATGTCGCGACAGCCGGGAGGATCTAGGTTGCTGGAGGCGTGGGTAAATAGAGGGAGAATGTCGCGACAGCCGGGAGGATCTAGGTTGCTGGAGGCGTGGGTAAATAGAGGGAGAATGTCGCGACAGCCGGGAGGATCTAGGTTGCTGGAGGCGTGGGTAAATAGAGGGAGAATGTCGCGACAGCCGGGAGGATCTAGGTTGCTGGAGGCGTGGGTAAATAGAGGGAGAATGTCGCGACAGCCGGGAGGATCTGGGTTGCTGGAGGCGTGGGTAAATAGAGGGAGAATGTCGCGACAGCCGGGAGGATCTAGGTTGCTGGAGGCGTGGGTAAATAGAGGGAGAATGTCGCGACAGCCGGGAGGTTCTAGGTTGCTGGAGGCGTGGGTAAATAGAGGGAGAATGTCGCGACAGCCGGGAGGATCTAGGTTGCTGGAGGCGTGGGTAAATAGAGGGAGAATGTAGCGACAGCCGGGAGGATCTAGGTTGCTGGAGGCGTGGGTAAATAGAGGGAGAATGTCGCGACAGCCGGGAGGATCTAGGTTGCTGGAGGCGTGGGTAAATAGAGGGAGAATGTCGCGACAGCCGGGAGGATCTAGGTTGCTGGAGGCGTGGGTAAATAGGGTGGGAAGGTTGTGACAGCCTGGAAGGTGTAGCGCGTTAGCTTCTTCTTCTTCAGCATTCCGAGCCATTGAGGTTCTTTGCTGCAGATACAAGCCGTCTCCATTCATCTCTCTGGTTGACCTTCTCTTGCCATTCGCTGATTCCAAGTTCTGGTATGTCTGTATGTATATTATCTCTCCACCGTCTTCTTGGTCTACCTCGGGGTCTACGGTCATTTATTTCCGGCGTGTAGGCGAGTTTTGTTACCCTATTATCTTCCAATCTTTCTATATGCCACAGCCATTGCAGTCTATTAGCGAAGCGCATTAGCGACATGGGTAATTAGAGGGAAAAGTTGTGACAGCCCGGAGGGTGTTTAGTTTTAACAGAAAACAGGTACTGTCTTACGATAGCTCAGTCATATCTGACAATTTAATATTATTATTATTGTTATTATTATTATTATTATTATTATTATTATTATTATTGTTATTATTAGAATCTCAGGATCATCGCCAGTGCTATGGAGTTCGTGCACTGAGCTGAGATTCACTCAGGCTTGAGCTAGGAGTAGAACGGAGCACTTATGGGTTACACCCGTGTGCCGTGAAGTTGATCCGTCGACTAAACTAAACTAAACTATAAGAAGAATCTCGTTCTGTCATATCTGTCTATGGGGTGATGCATCCTATGAGCAAGAAAGCTGGCAGAGTTCCTTTAGGCGGATTCAGTTCTCCTCATTTCAACAGAATTGACCGAGAATACCCAGAACCGAAATTTGTGAAAAGACATGAACACTTAAGCCTCTATTGCAAGGCCCATGATAGTGATGATATTTTAATAGTTTTAATGTTGCCGAAATATTTTATTTGTTTTGTTTTTTTAAATCGCGTCCATCAACTCTCATTTCAATTCCTGCTTCTCTGAAACATCATTTTTGAGTGTTGTTGTTTGCCTGAAATGCGTCTCACTGAAGTATCACTAATTGTGTTGCAAACAAATGAGAACATTAAACCACTTTTAATCTCCTTTCAGGTCAGTTTCCATTTAAAGTTTTCTTTCATTCTGTTGTATTACCCTTTGCTTGAGTGTGCAGTTGTGTACTAATGTTTGCGCTAATGCCATCACATAATGATAGCTGATTACGTTTGCTAGAATGATCCCCCAAACTCTGTGGGAAGACAACTGTGCCAGGCCACTTAAGACGAATGAATTCACAAACATGTGCTGCCCCGAACCCTACAAGTACAGTCTTACATTTTTCATTTAGTAGTTTTCAGAATAAATCTAACACTATTACACCAGGGAGACTGAGCGATAAATTTTTCGTAGACACGCATTAATCATAAGCGGACCTCCGTGCTTTATAATTTCATTACTGATCAATCTACACCGGCCAGTTTGACTAAAATGTTGACTTATCGTCCTTGACTTGGGTTTGTAAATTACAAGTACCTTGGAAGATGCATTGGGTTCGCCTAATGGCAAGGGACACTGGTAATAGGGAAGGCTAATCCACACGCAAAATTAAGCCCAGTACACAAAAAATTTTTTTTTTTTTTTAAATTCGCATATCCTTTACAGGACATCGATGTCAACAGCAGCATCTTTCAGCTGTCTGTTGATTTCTTGGCAAGATTACGCTCAGTAGTTTGCCATTGCTTTCTGAGCGGCCGGCTCAGTTATCCCGCAAATCACCAGCGGGGGTCGAACCGCCTCCAGCTCTCGCCCCGCTACGAGACTCTGCGTGATAAACGGGATTACGGAGAAAGTGTTGTAACCCCTCGGCCAGAGAGACCGGCACACCAGAAGTAGCAGCACAAATGTGGACTACGCTTAAGTTCAAAAGGGAGCGAAAACGGAAAAGAAAACCCGTAAAGGTTGGCGTGAGAATGTGGCTTTGAGATTTTAAACAACTATGATGACCAATAAAGATCTACGAATCCTAGTGGACGAGAAGAATTATGCAAGCCAAATAAACACAACTTCCTATTTATGTTAAGGAGAAATGAATGCAATAAATGAAGAAGAAAACTGGAGCTTTTGAGCTTAAATGTTACATAAACATTATTAGAATATCGTGGACCAAGAGAAGGAAAACTACTAAAATTCTACAAGGCCAGACCTCTTATCTCATATCATCTCATCTCATCTAATATCATCTTATCTTGTCCCCGTTGTACTTTGCGGTGTCGAGGTGAATCATAAACAGCGGGAGAGAGACCGTTTATGGGCTTCATATATCGAGATTCCCACGGATTCTGTTATTCCCTCTGTCCATCGTTTACATGGTCGGCCTCTCCTTCTTGTTCCGTTTATTCTGTACATCATTGATTGTTATGGTATACTATTATTTGGTAGCCTAGTTATATGGCAAGCCATTGAACTTGCTGACTGTTTTCTGATGAAATCAGTCCTGATTTCTTCATTTCTGATTTTCTCTCTTCTTGATACATTAAGTATCCTCTGTATTCTTATTTCTTTGTTGATACAAGTCAAGCTCACTTTCCCATTGTGTGGATCGAAAAAACCATAACCGCGAAGTCATAGGCCAACAGGGCTCTGGTTCGCAGAAGGGACGACTCCCCTTGGTCAGATTATTTCATCTTAATCTTACGACTGACCAAGAAAGCCGATAGAGAATATTTCCTGCTCGAATAAATAATAAGACAGAAAGGACCAGAACGTCGTAAAAAAATGGTTTATACTACGTATCATGTCTCTGAAACTGATATACTTTGGCCATATTAAATGTCGCAGTGGCTTGGAAAGAACAGTCATGGAAGACATGGAAGAAAAGGCGGGGGTCCAACAGTAGGAAGATAGACACGGGACATTACGACAACTTGGACATGAGGGTGCATGAGGCGGGAGAACTGGCGAGAGATCGAGAAGCTTGTTTGGCGCGTTGCGATGTGAGCTACGTTCTGCAAAGTACCTACTTTACGGTGATGATGTTGATGATGATGATGATGGTGATAATGTGCAAAGATATCCACATGTGTGCATGCTTGCGATAACTGCATGCGAAGCAGTAGAAGAACTATTCACATCTAGATACTAATGTTGCTATTTTCTTAATACTAGCTAGAATAAAATATAAATGACATAGTCAAACACACGTATAGAACCTGGGGTAAACCAAGACAAGAATGGGTAGACAATGTCAAGACTAAATCAGCCCAGATACAACCCAACTAAAGCCACAAATCTGTCCTCTGAACTCATGCTTAGACTGCTTAGACTATGGAGGCTCCGTGGCGAAGTTGTCAAGCCGTTTGACTCGGGCTCAGAAGGTTGTGGGTTCGATTCCAAGCCGTGTTCTTCGGTACACGAGTGAATGTTTTCGGAGACTCCTGGGGGTCGTCGTTGGAGCTACGGAATTCGTGCTTTGTGCCACGCTTTACGCGCTGCGGAAAGAGACTTAGCCATAAGGGATAAAACCCCCGTGGAATGAAGTCGACCTGCCGAAGTTGAAGCGACCTTTAAGCTTAGACTGCCCTCACCGCAACGCTTTACGTCAAATCTCGGTTTGGAAAACAGATATGACTCATCTGGTGCTAGACAATAGGCAACAAGCTAACTTCGCTAGCTGTACACTGTAACAAGGATCTATCTGCCGCAGCAGAATACTCACCAGGATCACTCTAGGCTGCTCGGTTCCAAAGAAGTATCATGTAGACTGGTCATAGATATGCAGTAATAAAACAGTATTAAGGAGAACCCGTGGACAACGCCAGCAAACAAAATAAAGTAACATTGTGAGACCTTAATGAATATCAGAGTCCATGGAAATCTCGATACAAGTGGCCAATAATTGGACATTCTCCCGCTGTTTATACTTCTCCCCGACACCTTTCAGTACAAGAGGAACAAGATGAGATGATATGTGAGACCTTAACGAATGTCAGAGTTCATGGGAATCTCGACACATGAAGCCAATAAATGGGCACTCTCACGCTGTTTATACTTCTCCACGATACCACACGGCACAAGAGGAACAAGATGAGATGAGATGTGAGACCGTAATCATCCCTTTGCTTACATATGGATGTAAGTTATTGACCATTTCGAAATTACGAATGAAGAAATTATGGTATATTGAACTTAAATGTTACAGAAAAAGACATAGAATAACGTGGAAAAAAAAAGAAGAAAAGTAATGTCACTTTACAAGATTTTTGAACATCGAAGACAACAGTCTGATTAACAGCGTTATGACTGGGACACTGAAATACTTTTGCCGTATTACACGTCGTATGGGCTTGACAAGGACAGTGGCGGAAGGCATGGTGACCGCAAGATGAGGCAGCGGTCGACCAGTACGAACAACGATACAACACTTTGTGGTCACCGTGGGCATGAACCTGCATGAGCCAGAGGAACTGATAAAGGATCGAAACTATTTTCCGTGGGACGTGATGGGCGCCACCATCTGCGACGGATCCGCTACACGATTAGTATTCTACCCCTATTTCATTGTTGTTCCATTGCTATTTCATCAATCAATCAATCAATCAATCAATCAATCAATCAATCCTTCAGGTGCCGTCTCCACAATGAAGGCTGGCTGCAATGGATCTCCAACACTGTCTTTCACTCTGACTGTACATTCTGTCAGATTATTGTTCATCCATCTCTTGCTGTTATCTTCCCACTTGTATCGTTGCCTACTTCTTGCTCGCTAGCCCTCAACCTTGCCCTCCAATATGGTTTAGATAAGAGTATTATGTCTTTTAACGTGGCCGAAATATTTCACTTGCCTCTTTTTTATTTCTTTCATTAACTCTCTTTTCATTCCCAGTTGTTCTAGAACCTCTGTATTTGATTGCTGTTGTATTGTAGTTCGCATAAGAGGATCCGCATCTAGTGTTCAGTGCTTCTTTGCTTATTGATGTTGTAGATTCTATAACACACGCCTTATTGCGAATGCGTCCTATCCCAAATTCTAGCGATGAACACATTTTTACGTAAAACGTATATTACAACGCTGCTTAGTGTGGCAGCTCCATTCACCAAAGCAGACATTTTAAACCGATTCAAGATCATTGCCAAGGGAAATTTAAAGAATGTTATTTTGTTGTTGAATTTGCGCAAAGATTCTGTAAATTTTTTAATGCTCTTCTGAATTTCGATCTCCCTAGACCGGGAACAAATGTTGGCACGAGAATTTAATTTCAAAGATAAAATATTATAACTGAAAGTCTTCTCATGGAGAGTAGAAGTCACGTAACTGAACGATGATAGGTATGATAGATGGGTTTACAAGTTGGCCTTCGTGTCCCCGTTATTTATCTCTTGAGCATATTAAGTCGACCACTGTCAGATCAAGATCGTGTTATGAAATATCTATTTAGCAGGTCTTGATGGCTAAGGGTAAGGTTGTGTCTGCGCCTGTTTGTGTGTGTGTGTGTGTGTGTGTGTGTGTGTGTAAATGTGTGTTCCTTCGTTTTGAACTCAAACGTAGTTCATATACGTGCTGCTGCTTCTTCACCGGGCTGATTTTTGGGTGTGGATTAGCTTTCCCTATTACCAGTGTCCTTCGCCATCAGCCGAACTCCCCCCGACTTCAGAGGTACTTGTAATTGACGTCCCCAAAGTCAACGACCAGAAGTCAACATTTTAATCCAACTGATCGGTGTTGGAGATGAACCCGCTACCTCGCCATCAGCACACCGGATATTTCAGAACGAGGGCTTTTATCCATTCGGCTATGCTGACCTCTTGTCTGCGGTTTGAAAATAACATTATTGTTTGTGCTGTTGTTCCAACATTGATGACGTGAACCGGTCAATAACAGAAAGGACAACAAATACTAAAGGAATTATTGGTAAAAAGAATACCGTTCCAGTAACAATTGGTACGAAGTGATTACGAAATAACCAATGTGGAACTTGTGGGGGAGAAATAAAGAAAACAAAACCCAGCAAATTAAGACGCGATGAAGAAATGCTGTCGCTGATATGACACATTGATACACCAGGAGAATAGCATGACTAGAAACACTTTTGTCTGGAATCCACCAGGCAATCTGATACGGCTTTAAAATGTGCATGTTCTTTACAGGACGTAGCAATCCAACATATCATTTATTGGCTGTTTGTTATTTTCTTAGCAATATTCTGTTCAGTAATTTGCCATTGCTTTCTGAACGACCGACGTTCTTACTATAGAGACAAAAATGTGCTCTCAAATCGTCATGCGGCTTACTTCGATCAAGGTATGTTGGGATTATTAAACTGCGTTCACTATCCCTAAATCTTAGACAAGCGAAATAAAAGACCTAATTTACGTGAGGATGAAAATTAGAGACAGAAATCAACAATATGAGAAAGGCATGGGCGGAGCTGTATGGGATAGCTAGGCTAGAACGGCTTGACATGTTTGGGTTGAGGGCATATGCCTCAATGGGAATTAAATAACGACAAAAGAGAGACTAGCTGAGTGGCTAGAACGCCAGATTCTTCATCAGGAGACCCAGGTTCGAATCCTCGGTAAGGTGTGGAGTTTTTGTCTGTCGAGAGCACAAAGAAAACCCTATAATGCATTTCGCAGTGACTGCACTAGCCAGGCGGTCTAAATACCCAGGCTCAAGACCCAACTGTTCTACACGGTAATGTAGGCAGTAGATGACAGAGAAAGAGAACAACTGTAAGATTAATTGAAAAACAAAGTTAGTGTCAAGGTCTCACATCCGAGGTTGCGACGCGTTGTCTGTACCAACGCCAGACAACATAACAACACGCAACCCTGAGTGATGTTAAACACTGCAGAGGGAATGCGGCGTCTTCGACGACGCCCGTATAAGCAGCCAAGCACAGCAATTGAGCGACGCTTAAACGACCGCTGGTCAGAAGTACACCCCGTGAACCGTGCACGGGTCACACCAGCTGACGTGGGCGCCGACTGGCGTGTAGCGTGTAGAACGCCAGATCTGGCAGACGGGTTTAGAGGTTTGAACGGACAGGTCGCATGGGTCTGCTAGTGGTGTTTGAATCTGCATTGAGAGCTAGCCTGTACGATAGTGGGAGACTGGTTCGAACGCTTGAATAGTTTGAATTGTAAGTGAGATGTTTATTGCTTGCATGTATTATTATGTATTGTAGTGATATTGTTCATGCCGTAATGATTGCTATGGATTGTCATTGCGCGATGTTTGTGCGATAATAAATGCGGCGCGTAAATAAAGCTTGTGAATAATACTTTCGGATATTCACTTCGTGTGATTTGATATTGCTTCACACTTGCCAGAAAACGATCTACTTATCTTGCTCTACGCAAGACTCTGACAAGTGTGAACGTGGTGGCTTTCGTCCGGGTTTTGAACCAAATGCGAACTTGTAAATTTTTTTGTCCAAGTTTGAAGCGAATGTGAACATGCCGATAGAAGTGCGCAAGTCATAGATTAAGGTAAAGTAACGATTAAATAGTGTTGATCTCATTAAAGTATAAGTGTGAAGATATTATTTGAAGCCAACCGAGGCGTCTTCAGACTTATCACTAAAGTCAAAAAATTTTGTACCTAAAATCCAAAATGGCGGCCGTGCCCTTGAATGTCATTGAGTAGGGTTAGTGTGAGCGTGAAAGTTGTTAATTGTGGTAACGACTAACAATAATACTTGACAACATACAAACCTTTACAGACTTTAGTGACATTACACACACCATACATTTACAAACGTTCTAATTTCGTTTAGTTTAAAAAGTACAGGTTGTTTGTGTCAACTTTACCTGAGTCTCGTGATCTTCAAAAAATTTTTGTGCGTCAACCCGAAAGACGTTCCAGTGTGATTTCGAGCACCACTGAACAGCACATTGCCCAAGGATTACTTGAGTATAAAATTTTTTTCATTCCTCTTTATACTTTCTTTAGTCTGGCTTTAAACATCAACTGTGCTAGAAATATTTGTAACTTACTAACATCATAAGTAATTTTGTTTATATTTATTCCATCATACTTATTGTTCATCATGTCTTCTTTAAACGATTTCATTGAAATGGGTTTAAAAATGAATATGTCCGGTGAGGGATTGAGAACATGGAGTGAAAGTAAATATGCAGAATATCTTTTGAAGCAAGAGCAAATTAGTGAGAGGGATGAGAGAGCAGCCGAAAGGGCGTTAAAGCTTCAACAGGCACAAGCAGAAGCTGCTCTAAAGCAAGCAGAAGCTGCTCTAAAGCAATCAGAAGCTGCTCTGAAAAGTAAAGAGGCAGAATCAGAAGCTGCTTTAAAGCTTCAGCAGGCACAATCAGAAGCTGTTATGGATCATTACAAAATTCCAAAACCTGAATGGGGGATAGTATATGTAAGAAGTCTTTCTGGGGAACCTCTTAAAGTCATAGAGTCGATCCCAAATGACCTGAAAGAAGATTATCTGTACATTAAAGCGAAAATTATGTCACATTTTTTGCTAGATGAGTCAGGTTATAGAGAACAGTTTAGAAAGTTGTCTCCTAAGCCAACACACACGTTCTCTGATTACATCTCAGAAATTCAAAATATTTTTTCTAAATGGCTGTCAGCAGCCAAAGTAAATGGAAGTTATGACAAATTAGTTGATCTTATGTTGAGAGATAAGATTATCGCATCTCTCCCACCCCCCTTTTCTAAATTTTTGTTGGAATGTCAGTGTGAAAGCGTTCAACAGATTGAAAGTCGTGGCTCTTGTTATTTTGCAGCCAATAAGCAATGTTTCTCTAGTAGTCTGACCAGCACAGACTTTGTCGCAGCAGCTACATATGGCAAATATCAGGCAGGGTCGAATACCAAACAAAGACCTTATAAACAAGCTGCAGAGAAATTATATCAGTGCAAATATTGCGATTATACACACAATGAGAATGAGATGTGCGACAGACATCCTGGGTACACTGCTTACTTGCATAATTACATTTCTAAGCAAGATAAAGAAAGAAAGAACTACAGAAACGTTACCAAATGTTATCTGTGTAAAGCTTATGGCCACTGGCGGAAGAATTGTAAAGGCCGGTCAATGACCAGAAAGGCTAATGCAGCCATGTTTGACAATTCTTCTTCAGATGATGAAAGTGTACAAGATCACCCAGTAAACTCAGCACATTCCATTGAGGTGTTCCATCATGAAAAATGTACCATTTGTGATCAATTTCATGAGGATGGCGTGTTAACATGCGGCCATTCTATACCTGTTACCAGTGAGGAGGCCAATTCTGTAGTAAACTCCAAAGGTAAACTAAACATCCACCAGGGGTATGTTAATGGTAGAGCTGCCACAGTTTTACGTGATAGCGGCAGTACTCTCATTGGTGTAAAGAGAGGTTACATTTTACCATCACAATATAGTGGTAAATATGTCACATGCAGGACGTTCTCAGGGATCATAGAGAAATATCCACTTGCATGGGCATACATAAATACACTATTCCTTACAGGAAGGGTTAAATGCGCAGCATTAACCAATCCTTGATGCGATGTTATCATTGGAAACCTTCCTGAAGTGAATGACATGCCACATGACAGTATTACATCAACTGTCAGTTGTAATATTGATACTACCATTTCACCTTCATCACCAATCATCATTCATGATGTATTACCACCTGTAAATGAATGTACAAATACCAAACTGGCTACGCCAGAACATACATGTAATTGTGTGAATGTAACATCAATGTGTGATGAGAATGATCGTTGTAATGTAGTAAATGCAGAAACTAGATCTACTGCACAGATGCAAGATCGAATCGATCAGACAGAGGCTTTACAACGAGTAAGTCCAGTTGTAACATCTCCTGATACAACTAGGGAGACGTTTATAACATCTCAAAAAGCCGATCGATCTCTGCAAAAGTATTTTAAACTTGTAGGCCAAAAGCCAAGAGTAGCAAAGAATGCTCAATGGTACTTTGCTCTCAAGAACGGAATTCTAACACGGTATTACACCAAAGGTTCCAGCACTATCGAACAAACAGTGCTACCGTTAGAAAACCGCAAGCAAGCATTGAATCTAGCTCATGACATACCCTTTGCAGGACACATGGCGTATGCTAAAACTAGAGCAAGGTTACTGACTCAATTTTATTGGCCAAAGTTTTGCAACGATACCAAACAGTATTGCAAATCGTGTGACATCTGCCAAAAGCTTGTCAAAAAGGGTAAACACCTACACGCTGAATTGCAAGTTACTGATTTGGCTAGTAGACCGTTTGAAAAGATCTCGGTCGATATAGTTGGTCCTCTGAACCATGTAACATCTAAAGGTAATAGGTACATTGTAACACTTATTGATCTATGTACTCGATGGCCAGAAGCGATTCCATTGAAGAACATAACTTCCAAAGACATCATGGAAGTGTTCTTTCATATTTTTGCGAGGGTAGGATTCCCTGATACCATCCTTTCAGATCGGGGTAGCCAGTTTATTTCCTCAGCTACACAAGCCTTTACCAAAATGTTGGGTGTTAAACAATGCTTCAACAGTCCATACCATCCACATTCGACCGGTATAGTGGAAAAGATTAATGGCGATATGAAACATATGCTCTCTAAGGTAACCCAAGAACATCCTGAAGATTGGGATACTTATCTGCCTGCAATTTTGTTTGCATATAGGGAGGTGCCCCATTCCAGCACTGGGTTTTCACCATTCGAAATGTTATATGGTGCACAACCACGCGGCCCATTATCTCTGTATGAATCTATGTTGACTGAAAGTACTACTTTGCCTATACCCATTTCACCATATGAACATGTAACATCATTGCGTGATAGAATTATGAAATCATGTATTTTGGCTAAAGAAGCTCTTCAAAAATCAGGAGCTATTTACCGACAATATGCTAACAGAGGAAATAGAACTATTACACTTACGCCAGGACAGGACGTTCTTCTTCTTTTGCCAAGTGATAGACATCTCCTAACTGACTCATGGCAAGGACCGTTCAAAGTACTACGACAAATTTCGACGGTAGACTACGAAATTGCAGTTAGGGACAAACATAAAATTTTCCATATTAACATGCTCAAACCATATCATCACAGGCAAGACGACCAAGTAGAGACTGCAGCAAGTACCTCCATAGTGGAACAGGCGGACGACAACGACACTGACGAGATACCAACACCAGTTCTTGACACGACGACCAACTTACAGGACATTAAGGTAAATCCCAAACTAACGCAGACACAGACTGACAGTTGCAGACAACTGATACAAGAATACAGGACGATCTTTTCTGACAGCCCAGGACAGACAGATTTAGTGCAACACCAAATCATCTTGACATCTGACGTTCCTATTAAGTGTAGACCGTATTCCATCCCTATACACTATAAAGAAAAACTTCATCAAGAAATCATTGATTTAGAAGCAAATCATATCATTCGACTTTCACAATCTCATTTCTGTTCACCAATAGTTTTAGTACGCAAAAAGGACAACACTATTAGACTGTGTGTGGACTATCGTAAACTTAACAGCATTACACAGTTGGATTTAGAACCGATGAGCAACTGTGAAGACATCTTGACTGAACTATCTGACTCACGTTATTTCACCAAACTTGACATGACAAAAGGCTACTGGCAGATAGCTGTACATCCTGATAGTATACATCTGACTGCATTCGCCACACCGTGGGGTTTATACGAATGGTGTAAACTACCTTTCGGATTAATCAATGCACCAGCTACCTTTGTCAGAATGACAAGAATTCTTTTGACAGACATTGCTAACATCATTTGGTACATGGACGACATTTGCATACACACAAAGGACATGACAGAGCACATAACTGCACTACAGCAGACATTTGACAGGATTAGACAGCATGGACTGACTGTGAAACCTTCCAAAGTTGATATAGCCTTTCAGGAAATTTCATTTTTGGGTTATAAGATCTCAAATGGCTTTATATCAACTGACAATAACATCATGTCCAGAATTTTGAAATTGTCGCTTCCGACAATTAAGAAACAGTTGCGAAGTGTGTTAGGTCTTTTAAACTATTATAGACAGTTTATTCCTCATTTAGCTGAATTGACCAAATGTTTCACTGATCTACTAACAAATAAACACCCCAATGTGATTGTAAACAGTGAATGTTTAAGGCCAGCATTTACGAAGATTCTTTCATATTTTTCTAAATCACCTATTCTGAAATTGCCAAATTTGAATATTACTTTTAGATTAAGATGTGATGCGAGCTCCGTAGCCATTGGAGGTGTGCTTTTCCAAGAACACGTCCAAATCTTGTACCCAGTATACTACGTCTCTCGAAAACTGAACACCAGCGAACGAACTTACAGTACACCGGAACTCGAGGCTCTTGCCATGGTATTTTCGGTACGTAAACTTTCTAGGTTTCTTTTAGGCAAACATTTCATTATTGAAACAGATAACAGCCCACTGACAATTGTTACCAGGGGAACGCCAAGTAACAGCAAGGTGGCAAGATGGTCCCTTCTTCTGCAGGACTATAGCTATGAGATTAACCATATAAAGGGTTCACAAAACTGTCTTGCAGATCTTTTGTCGAGATGTCCATACGACGAACCTAATACCCAGTCATAGCCAGAGCACAGTGCAGAGGGTGTATAAAACTGCAACGTCGATAGTGCTCAGTACCACAGCCAATTGTGACAATGTGTCAGTAACGCTGTGTACACCAATGTGATAGGGAAGATTATATCTCCCAATGTATATAACTTATGTACATATTTGAATCTTATTATTATCATGCGAATGAATGCGTGTATAATTGTGAGATATGTGAAAGAATGGAATCATTATGATGTAAATTAATGTTATGTATAACTGTGAGATATGAGAAAGAATGTAATTATTATTGTAAATAGATAAATATTGTAACAACTAGACACTACAGAGAAGTGTCACTGGACAACACTATAGGATCCAGGAACTTACCAAGCCACTACAACGTGAAGTAATCCTGAATGTATACAGATCGATGTGTCCAAGACGTTTTAACAAGGTACGAAAGATGACTGTGGCAGTACTATCTGAGCAGAAGACGGAAGAGACGATCCAACAGCTGATAGTAACAACTACTACTCCGTTTATATAATATCCATCCAGAACGGACTAATGTCGTGTGAATGATACCACAACACATGTAATAGTATAGCTGTATACTTCCGATATTTGTTTTGCACATTAATATTAAAAGTTAGTAGACTACGCTAAAAAGTCTATAAATTTATGACGATTGTATTAAAATGTGAGTTAAAATATGTCCATATACGGAATTGTATATGTCGATTTTTATAATATGTAATCTCAGCATCGTAACTTGATTGCTTCTTTACAAACGTGACTTTTTGTGCACATTTGTCAATAAGTATCAAATTATGACACTAAGAAATAAATTTGTAGTAGTAATTTATGTCTTGTAAACGACGATAAATTATTGTTCCTAAATTTTTGGTATAATAACCAGGGGACATTATTCTAAATTTTTGGTGATATGTAACTATGTATTGTAACCATTAACATGTGTGCTTGATATGTAACATGTCAATGTAACGTCGTTTAGATATGGACAGTATATTGCCAAAACTGTTGACCTTCATTAGAAACTCCAAACAGAGGTCTGATGATGGAGCTATCTCAGAGGGAGATGCTCACGGCTTGACCTGATGATTTTAGTATTTTTGTTCTTGGTTGTGAGGTAGGGGCCAGTTTAGCCGATACCTACCGGACTAGCTGTGTCACAGCAAGGTAATGCCCATTAAATAGATTGTACTTGACTGTTGTACTTCATAGTGCAACACAATTGTTGTATACATATTGTTTACTAGTCACCTGTATATAATTATAATAACTATTAACGTAGAATGTTCGACTTTGACAGGTTTAATAACACCTATATAGATTGTACATGAAAGGAAATCCTTCCATGAAAAAGGGGTGTGGAGAGTGTCAAGGTCTCACATCCGAGGTTGCGACGCGTTGTCTGTACCAACGCCAGACAACATAACAACACGCAACCTTGAGTGATGTTAAACACAGCAGAGGGAATGAGGCGTCTTCGACGACGCCCGTATAAGCAGTCAAGCACAGCAATTGAGCGACGCTTAAACGACCGCTGGTCAGCAGTACACCCCGTGAACCGTGCAGGGGTCACACCAGCTGACGTGGGCGCCGACTGGCGTGTAGCGTGTAAAACGCCAGATCTGGCAGACGGGTTTAGAGGTTTGAACGGACAGGTCACATGGGTCTGCGAGTGGTGTTTGAATCTGCATTGAGAGCTAGCCTGTACGATAGTGAGAGACTGGTTCGAACGCTTGAATAGTTTGAATTGTAAGTGAGATGTTTATTGCTTGCATGTATTATTATGTATTGTAGTGATATTGTTTATGCCGTAATGATTGCTATGGATTGACATTGCGCGATGTTTGTGCGATAATAAATGCGGCGCGTAAATAAAGCTTGTGAATAATACTTTCGGATATTCACTTCGTGTGATTTGATAGTTTGATATTGCTTCACACTTGCCAGAAAACTAGCTACTTGTCTTGCTCTACGCAAGACTCTGACAGTTATAAGAGCGCATTTAGAAATAATCTTGCATTATGGCACGGACAGATATCAGTTCGTGGCTTGATACATTCTGCTGGAGAAACAGCGGCTGTGGATAAATAAGGATGTTGGAGTACCCCAATTAGCAACGCATTTCAGGATAATGCCAGATATTGTCGTTAGGGACCTATAGAGACATAAATAGGCAGTCATCGCTTTTTGGCCACGTTATGAGAAGACAAATACTTGAACATGTCGTTACAACCGGAAAGATTTGCGAAAAGAGAGATAGAGAAAGACAGCGGGAGAAAATCCTTGTGCATGGCACAAAAGGAAGTCAAGACACGGATAGATCCATGGCATCATATATAGCAATTTGTGGAGAGGCTTGATCGCCCACGCCAGCCGGCAAGGTACTGGATGATAATGATGATGATGATGCGAGACAGGAAGAGGTCTCCGTGGCGAAGTAGTTTCGCGGGTTGCCTCGCACTCCGAACTTTGTGGATTCGATTCCGGCCAACGTCCTTTGGTGTAGAGTGCAATGTTCTGTGATGCTGATGTTGTTTGTCCATCAAGAATGATGATGACCATTCATTTCATCCAGTGGGGCTGAAAGTATGGAGCCGTGAGTTATAAGATGGCTGATAAGGCCTATTTTGGCTCGAAATGTTCTTTGACAATGTGGACAAAGTATGCTTGACGTTTCTGGAGGAGGATTTCCTGAAATGGTTTTTCTGTCTTGCCTTTTCTTCACAGCTCTTGCAGTCCTGGTTGCCACACACGTGACTGCACCCTTGCGTAATGATGCACGCCACGAATTTCGACATTCTTGCATTCACTTCGTCATCAATTGTAGTAGCTTGTGACACAGTGCTGCCAAGATAGGTGAATTTGTCTACAACACTTAGTCTATGACCATTCACTTTGATATTCGGCACAGTGTGATTATTCCCTGGAGCTGGCTGGTACATAACTACAATCTTCTGCAAGTTGATATTGAGCCCTAAGTTGGCACAGGTGTGTAAGAAAGCTGAAACATTGTGTTGCATGTCTGCCTCTGAGTTGGCGTATAGAGCGCAATCATCAGCAAACAGGAGCTTTCTGACGGTGTCACTGTTAATTTTTGTTTTAGCTTTCAGCCTTCTGAGATTGAATAACTTTCCATCCATGCGGTAGTTGATGTCTATTCCAATGTCGGTGTTCTCGAAGGCATTCGTCAACATAGCTATGTTCTAGGAGACTCCTGGGGGACGTCGCTGGAGCTACGGAGTTCGTGCTTCGTGCCAAGCTTTCGGCAGGCAGCCCTACGGAAATAGGTAGACCTGAGGAAATAGGTGGGCAGTGTCTCCCTCCAGTAGCGAAGGTCGAGCGCAGACATCGAGCCCTCGTCCGACCATGCTCATGTCATTGTCAGGAGTAACATCATAACCGCCACTCTAACGCTCCCACGCAAAGAAATATGTCAGGGAATAGATTGCGCAATAGATTGTGTGCGTCTTCATGATTGAAATTCGCAACGGGAAAGCGTTTTGAATAAGAAAAATGTTTCCATTGAATGTTCATCATCATCATCTTCCACTTTTGCCGTCAAGCGTCGTGAGGAGGGATAGTTGATGTTCCAGCACCAGATGGGTGGCACTTCATAGTGTCATTCCAAGCGATTGTTCAATGTCTTTTAATGTTTCTCCATTTTCTTCCTATTGCACTCGTATGACATTTTCTTTGATGTAGCGGCAAAGCTGTTTGGCATGGTTTTGCATTCTAACAAGGTGGGCGAACCGAATAATCTTCTGCCTTGCAATATATGTGGCACAATGTGTTGATCTCACTGTCTGTCTTATAACATTAGTACTTACTCACTTTCGATCTCATCTCGCAGGTGTTGATTGTGCTTAAATGTGATTTAGATAATGTCCAAGATGACATTGATAGCGTAGTGTTGGTGGAAATATGCTATTTATTATCTGTCGTTTGCGGACATAGGTATATTTGGATGTATCAGTACAGGTGATAGTTGATATATGAGCGCACGTACATTTTGACACCTCATTTCGTTTTCTCTGTCAATACTGTCATCTTCTGTGATCATGCTTCCTAGATATTTAAATTCTTTAATTTGTCTCAGAGGTGTGCTGTTTATCTGTATATTTAGAATTATGTAGCAATATATACAATTGAAAACACAGCTAGAGTATCACTGTGGTTTTCGGAATACATTTTTGCTTCTTTTTTTTTTTTTTTGGTTGGTGGGTGAGGATATCTTTGTGGGCGTGGGTGGGGGAAATGTGTGTGGTGTGTGGGTGGGGAATATGTGGTGATGTGTGAGTGTGGGGTGTGTAGGTGTGGGTGGGGGATATGTGTGTGTGATGTGTGGTTGGGGAATATTGTGTTTGTGGGATATGTGTGTGTTGTGTGGGTGGGGGATATGTTTGTGGTGAGTGATGTGGGTTAGGGCATGTGTGGGTGGGTGGGAGATGTATGTGTGGGTGGTGGGGTGTGTGTGAGTGGATTGTTGATGTATAGGTGGGTAGGGAGATGTGTGTGTGTGGGTAGGGAGATGTGTGTTGGTGATGATGTGTGTATGAGTAGGGGATGTGTAAGTGGATGATGGATGTGTGGGTTGGTGCAGGATGTGTGGGTTGGTGGGGAGATGTTTGTGTGGGTGGGGAATGTGTAGTAGAGGGAGGTGTGGTTGGGGGATGGGTGGGGATGTGGGTGGTTGGGTAGAGGATGTGTGGGTGGGGGATGGGTGTGTGTGTTAGGATGTGTTTGTGGGTGGGCGCGGGATGTGTGGGTTGGTGGGGGATGTTTGTGTGGGTGAGTGAGTGTGTGCGTTGGTGGAACGGGTGGGGGAAATATGTTTGGGTGTGGGATGTGTGTGGGAGGGGGATGGGTCGGTTGGTTTGGTATGTATGTGTCCCTGGGTGTGTGTGGGGGGGAGGGAGGGGGGGGGGCTTGTGCGTGGGGTGCGTGTGGGTGGGTGAGAGATTTGCCTCATAACATGGTAATTTGCATTGTTTATGTTTACAACATTCATTTGACAATGTTGCTTTTCTACATATGTGAATGTTTAATGCACTATTGAAATTTATATATATATATATATATATATATATATATATATATATATATATATATATATATAGAGAGAGAGAGAGAGAGAGAGAGAGACAGAGAGAGAGAGACAGAGAGAGAGAGAGAGAGAGAGAGAGAGAGAGAGAGAGAGAGAGAGAGAGAGAGAGAACAAAATATGAGTGATTGGAAGGGCCGAATGTAAGACGGGCCTACGTGCCCAATTTGCGACCCTTTTAAAATAAAGTTGAATTTAATTTAATTGAATAGATTAATCTTGACCTGATCCCCGATGAGCTGAGACCCTCAGTACGAATTGAAGGTCAGTTCTAAGACATATACGCACCAGGGTTGAACAGATATAAAGCCTGACTTGTTTTACTTTTAGGTACTGTCGTTAGTTATGGTTATCCTCCTGAAGTGAGGAAATAACAGTCACTTACACAACCCTCCATATATTACATCGTATTATATACAACTTGTATGGTACCAGCCAACTTCCAGTCAACGTTAAACCCATTCCAGTGAGAATGGAAACATATGAGTTCAGACAAAACATACTGAATAATTGTCACCGGGAATAATGAATAATGAATTGACACAAAGAAGTGCGCACTCTAAATGAACAGAGCAGTAAAAGAAAGGTTATCAAAATGAAGACACAGATTATGTCACAAGGTGCACATGGGGTACCATCAATCTTTATTGACGACGCCGAAATAGAGATAGTAGACCATTTTACATATCTAGGATCAAGTAAATAGCAAATTCTCCCTAGATCAGGAAATCAACATCGGGATTGATAAGGCAGCAACAACAATGAACAGGTTAAGAAAAAGAGTCTGGGAGAACAGGAAACTTACTGCCAAAACAAAAGTCCTTGTCTGTCAAGCCTGTGTCCTTAGTACTCTTTTTTTTATGGCATTGAAGCCTGGTCAACTTACTCACACCAAAAGAAACGTTTAAACAGCTTTCATATGCGTTGTCTGCAAAGAATACTTGGTATTAAGTGGCAAGACAACATCACAAATACTGAAGTATTGGAAAGATCAGGTTGTGTGACAGTGTGTTCCATACTCAGTCTTCGTAGACTTAGATGGATAGGACACGTTAGGAGGATGCATGATGGTAGAATACCAAAGGACATTTTTTTTGGTGAATTACAGATGGGTAAGAGATCTCAGGGTCGGCCTCAACTACGATACAAATATGTGTGTAAGCGGGACATGATTGATACAGGCATTCATAATGCACATTGGGAGCAAGTCGCCGCTGAACGTGTTGCATGGAGGGCAAACATCAGAAATGGAATAAAGACAAAGGAGAAAATTATTGCAGATAAGTCACACACCGAGCGTGTGAGACGTAAGATGGTGCATGATGGTGGAAATGACCATGTGTTCACGTACATCCACTGTGGACGAACATTTACAGCGCGAATTGGCCATATCAGTCACATTCGCCAACGACATGGGCTGTAGTATTAAGCCTTTTTGAAGCACAATGTAACAAACTATCGTCTGTCAAGACGGCAAGGTGCCAATGAATGATGAATGATCAAAACTCCAGCTCAATGTCCAGTGATAGGAAAGTTCCAGAAGTATCCAAATGAAGTCAAGCCCGGCATCATGTACTGATACCTCTTCAATCCCTAGTCATACATGCCAATCAAATATCGTATTTTCCACTTCATTGTAAGGTCTAGCATAACCAGAGAGTCAGCTATACCTTTCAAAATATTAAGGAGGCCAGACAGCCTTCCGCCAGATTTCCATTAACCTGATCAAGATTTATGGGATCCTGGGTCAACCTAACAGTACCAGTGGAGAACCGTACAAGGCGAATGTGTCTGTGCTCTTTTGGACAGTTCATTGACTGGGGAGACCGAGTATATCTGTCGTCTCAATGATGAGCCAGTCAGCAGGGACTTCCTGTCATAGCTTCTGAACCTTCAAACAGGCAGTTAGGTTTTATCATGTGTATATTGTTTTATATTTCCAGACCAGCTGTCCATATTACATTCTTCAGTTCTATTGATTACATTTCATCTGAAGTTGCCAAATACGTTTGTTGGATAAGATAGATTAGATACATTTAGAGATTATTCAATATCTTCCAGGGGTCTGCGTGGACAGCAGAGATTCTTCAAAAGAGGACATCTATGACAATTATTAATATACTGATTGGAGCGAGTTAGTAGCCATCCACTCCTATATCGTTACAATATCAAACCCTTGTTTAATCTGCTCGTAACTTTCTCACCGTAACGTCCTAACTATTATCCCCCACGCTATACATAACAGAAGAACTAGAAAGTATCATTGTTACTATTGGTAGTTTGGTTGGTTGATTAGTTAACGAATTATCAGAAAGACTTAGTTACGATGCATTGGTGTTTGTGAGGTTTTAAGAGAATATTACAAAAGCCCATATGAGTGAGGTTTGTAAACATATATCTATATATGATAGATAGATGTAATAAGAGTTTGATATAGCAAGTTGTCTAAGGGCATCCCTAATGGGATGGATAATCATTCCCGAACAGCCCTTTAGAGGAACAATATAATTTGGCTCGGAACCCCCACTGTGCAAATCATAGACTTAAAGATTAAGTTTATACACAGAATTTATAAAATGAAAGGTTCCTCTATAAGGCAAATACACACACACACACACACACACACGCACACGCACACTCACGCACACGCACACACACACACACAGATCTTGGCAATTCCCCACAACAACAGGGGAACATGTTCCCTCCCCAATAATGTTGACTGCATGCTATCTGCCAACCTCATGTGGATCTAACATTAAATGTATCAAAGTGACACATGTCAATTGGACTCAACAGTAATGGACCAAAACATCAACAATGGAAGATATTTCATACAGTTGAATATAACATTCACAATAACTGTACTCAACAACAGTTGAACAATACATTCACTATGAAATGTACTGAACAACATCTGAATAAAACCTTCACAATTCACTGCACTCCACAACAGTTGATTAAGACATTCATTAGGAATTTACTCAACAACCATTTTCAACACCCCTTTCTTTTTATTGGGACTGGTGGAGTTAAGTGAAGACCCGGGTTTCACCCAGTGAAATCAATATGCACTTCAACAAAATATATGCATTGTTACACATAAGTGAGAAAAACCATTAGGTACTTCACCCCAAACAACCCACAGATTCCCAACCAAAAAAGATTCACAACTCTCCTCTAATCACAATCGATAAAAACTCCTCCTTCACCAACAGATCTAATATAATCAAACATTATCTCTTCATTTTTCACTGAGGAAAAAGAAAGTCACATGTACTGGGCAACACATAAGTAAATGACCACTGTTCTGGTCCATTATCATCCTGATGCTACCAATAGTGGTGTTAGGGAAAGTCCCAGGTAGTAGCTTTCTCATGATATATCCCATCCAAGCAACCTCCCTCCCGTGGAACAATCTCTGAAGAGATAATATTATGAAGAATTCCTGGTGATGACGAGACTGCCTGTTGTAGCTGACACTAAGGTCAATAAATACGGTGAGTCCCCACTGCTCCTGTTAATGGGAAGGTAAAGGCTCCGTACGTGTATTTCACGACATTCTGACGACCAACCAGTGATTTAGGACATATATCCCACATTCTGCAGCATTCCACAACCCAAGTCCATCGCACCAAAGGTTCATAATGGAATTAAAATATAAGACACTGGTTTCTGCCTTTCAGCTACTAATCCAGTCTGAATGTATCTAAACAATTAACTCAGGTATTGCTTCCTCCATAATACGCCACAGCTAAAAATAAGCTGGGTAAATATCCCCCAAAAGTACCTAGAATTCAGGCCTGAGGAAAAGATTATAAGTTCCATGCAGCACACAGTAGACACCCATTATGAAGCCGGTTTGAAGCAAACTGAAGGCTGGGGGTCATTTCATATATAGGTGGCCTCTTCTAGTTGCCTTGATGGCAATGAATGAATCACCAAAAAAAACGAGAAGTAGATTGTGAGATTTACTAAAACACGACTACAAGAGACAAATTGGACGTTGCGGCCAAAGCCTTCGTCAGCACAGGACAAACAAATACAAACCGACACAAACCTACGCGAAGCACACATTGACAATATTAAACTAATTACAGGTACTTATCTGGCCCACAAACCAGTATCCGTGTATTTCAACAGTCCTGACCACCGTGGCGTGGCCGACATACAGGTCACGGCCATCAAATCATTCGCATCCCACGAACGGGATCGGAAGACATTGGAACACCGTCTCATCTTCCAGTTGGGCACACTCTCCCCTCACGGCTTCAATGTCCAACACAGCTTCATTTAACTTCCTAACCCCACCCCCTCCCACCCCCTCCCACCCCCTAGCTTACAGTCCACCATCTAGGTACGTGTAGGTCCTTTATAGGACGTCGCAGTCAACTTTCTTGGCAGGTTTGCGTTCGGTGTTTCGCCATCGTTTTCTGAACGACCGCGACTCATGCCCCTCTGTGAGGACCAACACAATGTAATCTTCCGCAGCTGTGTTTCGAGCGCTTAACGAGAATTGCTAATTGTGAACTGCGTCCGCGACATCTTTGCCGGTCCTAATTTTCACTTTTGGGCCCACATGGGCGCTTCTCCACCCCCACTCCCCTCCCGCTTGACCTTTGACCCGTGTACCATAATCCGGTCTATTAATCCACTGACAGCCTTACGCGTGTCCGGCTTTCCTATCAAGGATACAGATTCAGATAAGTACCTTTAATTAGTTTAATATCGTCATAGTGTGTTTCGAGTAGTTTTGTTTCGGTTTGTATTTGTTTGTCCTGTGCCGACGATGGCTTTGGCCGCAACGTCCAATTTGTCTCTTGTAGTCGTGTTTTACTAAAGCTCACAATCTACTTCTCGTTTTTTGGGTGATTCATTCATTGCCTTTTTAAGCTTTACTGCAGTTCCCCTCATTCTTGTTTACCGTTGCCTTGAAGATACATCCCTGAAGAAATGATAAATGAAGACCATCCCTAAGGTTGGGTTTAAATAGCAGACCCATTCAGTGCCCTCACTATAGGCAACAGAGTGTTGCAAATTTAGGCTGATACTTTCAACCTGACGTCACCACGGCAAACAATGGAATCTCCATCTACAAAGGAATTGCAGTTCTGAGCTATGGACTCATATTTGGTTGGCCCAATAAAAAGGTCTCTCCACCATCCCTTTCTCTGTTGATACAAAAAAAAAAAATGGCAAAACCATTGCTATACATTTGTACTAAAATCAAATGTGATAAACAAAGTATCAACGAACACGAAAGGAAGATCAGGGAAATGGGAAGGAGAAGGAAGGGTGTTGCTCAGGCACCAATCCCCTCATATTGGTGATGGGGTGATTCCACTCAGATGGACAGTGGGTGATATATTCTCATTATTCACCCTATATTTTTGATGGACACTGAGATCTCTTGCTGAGTGGGGGACATCATTACATAATCAACAGCATGATAATGTACCTGTACAGATAAGTCAGAATTCTCACAAGATTCAGACACAAAGAGACCTGGGCATTATGAGACATACATCATAAAGCAATCTTCATGAGATAGGCAGCATGAGACAGGCCCCCTGAGACAGATACCCTGAGAAAAGTATCATGAGGCAAATCTCGTGAGACAGACATGCTGAATCAAGCATCATGGCAGACATGAGACAGATGGGAGATAAGCATAATTTCAATCAATCAATCATGTGCCATGCCGGAAAGCGTGGGCGGTCATGACTCGCCATTTCACTCGATCACCAGTGTCGTGGATCAGCTCAGTGTTCCTGTCTCGTCCATGCCATGTGGCCAAGCCATCCAGGTATTCTCCTCTCGGTCTGCCTCTTGGTCTGTTTCCTTCGATCTTGCCAGTTGTCACCAAGTTCTCCAATCCATTTCTTCTCATAACATGTCGAAAAAAATTTGACTGTCTACGTCTAATCTCTCTAATCAGTTTACGATGTTCATTTGTCTCCTGTAGTACTTGGCTACTTCGCCATGGCGATTCTTGTTCTAATCTCTTCAAGGCATCTCCCATCAGATGTTATGACTGTTCCAAGATAATTGTACCGATTCACTTGTTGAAGAATATTTCCATTTACTTGTATAATACATTGTGGCACTTCTTCCTTCCTACTGACGACCATAACCTGAGTCTTTTTACAATTTAATTCTAACCCCAGTTGCTCACTGTGTACAACAACCGCATATACTAATTGTTGCAGATCCTGCGCATTGTCTGCAATTAATACTGTATCATCTGCATATCTAATGTTATTGATGTTTCGTCCTCCAATGCTGATTCCATTTATATCCTCTACATTTCTGAAAATATTTTCACTGTATAGGGAAAAGAGATCTGGAGACATCACACATCCCTGCCTAACACCTCTTTTAATTGGCTGATACTGTCCCACTTCATTATCAATCCTTATTGCAGCTTGTTGGTTCCAATATATGTTTTTTATAAGTCTAATGTCTTTCCCATCAATTTGTAGATCTGCAAGCATATCCACCATGTTGACATGTCTAACTCTTTCAAAAGCCTTTGTATAGTCAATAAAGCAAAGATGAATATCCTTGTTTACTTCTATAGCACGTCCAATAACTATTCGCAGCATATACACAGCATTTGCTGTACCCTTTCCTTCTACAAACCCACATTGTTCTTCCCCTATTTCAGGTTGTATCTTCTTCCCCATTCTTTGCATGATAATTCTTAGCAAAATCTTTGTGATGTGACTCATTATACTAATTGTTCTATGTTGATCACATTCCAATGTTCCTGATTTTTTTTGGGATTGCAATAAATACAGAGTTACATAATTCAGGAGGTATATCTCCAGTATCATATAATGTGTTCATCAGTCTGGTGACTTGCTCTAGTCCAAATTCTTCTAAATCTTTAATCATTTCTGTTGTGATTTTATCTGCACTGGGGGCCTTGCCAGCTTTCATATGCTTAAGAACATTTCGAACCTCCATCTCCAAAATTGGCGGTCCTTCATTATTAAATCTAATATCATACTGTTCGTCTCTGTTATCATCATTAAGGTGTTTCACATAATCTGTCCATACATGTAGAATCTGGTCTTTTTCTATTATGATTTTGCCATCTTTAGTTTTTAGACACCCTGTTGATGTACTTGTTCTTTTATTAGTAAGTTCCTGAATTCTTTTGTGCACTAATTTTATATTTTGACTGTTGTGTTGGTTTTCAATTTCTAAGCACTTTTCCTCAAGCCATGATTCTTTTGCCTCCTTACATAATATTCTGACTTGTCTGTGGATTTCTTCATATTTGACAGAATTATAATTTACATAATTTACAACTGCAATATTGTCAGGGTGTTCAGGACGTACATGCAGGACATAGAGAGGACAAGGGGCAGAATAGAGTTAATGACATAGAGGACATAGATAAGGACATCTACAGTGTAGCAGATAGAGTAGAGACAGAACACAAGTCAGGACATAGAATGGTCATAAGACATGACATCTACAGGACAGTAGAGAAACAGGAGACAGGACTTAGGTGGGGCCACAGACGTGTCATAATCAGGACACCGGCAGGACCATACCGGAGGATAGGAGGGGACGCAAGTTCACGGGATACCACCCTGAACGGACTAAACGTTAGTACAACCCAGCTGAGCACGAACGGACTGCTGTTCTACGAGACGGGTAGGACAGCACGGGGTTTTACGTACAGCACAGGGTTTTACGGACAGCACGGGGTCTAGGGCGACAAGGCCATCCAACCCGCTGGGAAACGTCAGACGGGACCAGACAGTGTTCAGAGGATGACACATGTGTATTTCCGAGTGCAAATGTTGAAGATATCGAGTGTAGAGTTGAGCAATTGACTGTGTGTGATAATTGTATATAAGGCGGCATTTGTATATTTGTTCAGGCAGCCACCGCCTGGGTATAATATGTAACTATCTCAGGTTCGCCTGAAATAAATAAGTGATGTACCATCTGCACAATTGATGTTTGGGTGCGGATGAAGAAGCGAGAGTGCCTGTGTGTAATACAAGATGTTGACAAATATGCAATATGTAATATAATTTGACCAATGGCAAATAAACAGTGACCAGACCATTGGGTGGTACTTTGTTATATGGATGTCCTATCCCATCCACAATCACACTGTAATGCCAGACCTCCCCTTTCTCAGACTAGACTCAGTTCACAAGTGCTGTCCAACATCACCATCAAATCATTTGCTCTATCCCTACTGGGTAACATTAGTATATTTTCCACAACAGGTAAGGCAATACAATCAGCAATATTCACATGTGAAATAAAACACACGTGAAAAACATGTCCTTTCCCCTGAATCATTGCATGAGCCATCAAATATATATTCAACAAACATAACCAAGGTTCGAACATAAATGGACCTTTTATGACCCACAGGGAGTCTCCGAAAAATATGCACTAGTGAACCAAATGACCCGGATCGGAGTCATATGGCTTGACCAATTCGTCACGGAGACTGTCTTAAAAAGTGCCTGCATCTAGTGATGTTGATGTAATGAAGTACTGGCCTGTTCAAGCTCACAAACAATAGAATGTGCAAAACCGGCATTGGAACATCTACAGAAAGGCATGGCACGGTGTAAGTAAACACACAAGTAAAGGACCCTTTTCACACCTTAAGGCACTTCGAGCATAAGGAGCTAGACACATAAATTTGTAGACCAGTCGGCGCTCAGTGGGTGATGAGGTCAGAATCGCACCGGTCGTCTTTACGTCCCAAGCCATTCTTGGTACCCATTTTAGGCTGGGTCGACCTGGGATTTCAGGTCAGTTTTGAAAAATCCGAATTCACCGGGCTGCGGATGGAACCCTTGCCCAGCTAGTCAGCATGCTAGTGTCTAGTTATTACGCTACAGAGGATACCTAGGATGTAACCAGGTAAGACTGGAACCCCTGCCCTCCTGGTCATCACGTGAGTGTCTAGTTACTACGCTACAGAGGATACCTACGACGTAACCAGGCCAGAATGGAACCCATCCCATTTGGTCTGGGTGTATTAATTAGGCCGACGTTGGTAAAGTTTGCGCCATAGGTTTTAGGTATTTCATTGTCAATTTCATTGACTCCAGTCTAACACTCAGGGGGAGACTATTAGCGTAAATCAGTTGTAGTTTACATTTCGAATTCAATTTGAGAGTCATTACACGCTGCTACATATTGAGAAATCCCCCTGGCGTTATATACTTCTAATTAAACCATTGATAAATAAAAGGAATTCTCTGTTTGAAGAAACGTTTCAAAACTACTCGGATGATTCAAGTCTTTCTCCCCAGAATTGCCTAATTTGTGCCCAATTATAGATGGCTTAAAATATATCTGTTATACATGGGGATTGAAATTACTTTTCTGTCGCAATAGTTTCGATCAATAAGAGATCGCTAATTTTTGAGTCAAAACAACAACCACTGGTCGGATAAATAGGAGATACACCGCGGGGATATTATTTGAATATAATTTGTTAGATAAAGACACAACTTCTTTGATATCAGTGCCTGTGTCACAATAAACTGTTCTGTAAATAAACTGTTTTGTGTTTGCCAAAATCTGTCAGAGAGCAGCATGGCATAGTGGTTAGATGTTCGCTTCTCCTGCCGGTGGTCAATGAATTCGATACGAAAAGAGGGCAGCTTCAAGTTTAAAACAAAAGGTTACCTGGGCTTCCGGGTCTACCTAGTCTAAAATTGGTACGAGAAAAGTCTTGGGAAGTAAAGAAGGTCGGCGTGTTACCGACCACATCAGCCACTGAGTGCCGTTCGGTCTAAACAAACACGGGTCTAGTCACATAAACCCAGTGTGCCTTAAGCGTGTGGAAGTGACCTTTACTTGTTGTTGCCACTGTTGTTGTTTTAATCTGTACGTCGGTGGGTCACTCGGTGTCTCCGTCTGTTCGTCTGCCCGTTCTTCCAGCCCGGTGTTCATGGTTTCCAATTCCCGTCGAGTGTGATGTCTTTAAATAAAACGGGGCTCCATGTGGGATTCGCCTAAAATAAGTACCAGAGAATAACCTGGGATGTAAAGGCAGCAATGTGATATTGACCATATCAACCATGACGTTTCGAAAAGTCAGTAAACATGTCTGGCTAACACCATATACTCAATCTGCCTCAAGGCGAATAAATTGTTCTTTATTCACGTTACTATATTCTTGTCAATAGAATCTACAGTTAAAACGTCTCAGGGATATATTTCGTTGCATTGATATGTAATCCATGGCATGCAACTTAAAATTCAGCTCCTACAGTCAGATCTGTTTTCTTATCAGACTTGTAGAAGTATGTGGGTGAGGCCCATGACATACGTTGACAGTGCAATATAATTCTTTTGTCTCTGTTCATTCATTCATTCATTCATTCATTCATTCATTCATTCATTCATTCATTCATTCATTCAACAATTCAACAGCATGCCCTTTGCAGAACCTAGCTCCCATAAACAACCTTCCAGAAAACTCATCGGTCATAACATGTCCCGCGTCCGATACACCCATCTGGAGATTATCTGCCACATCCTGCACCCATTTTCTCTTTCGCGTTCCTCTTCCTCTCGTCCCGAGCATATTTTGATAATTATTATAATAATATAATAATCCATTATTGTTCTCTTCAAACTTTCATGACGTTTCAATTGACCAATAGTGTATATTTAAATTTTTTGTGTTTTATCGTCTTTGTCTCTCAAGGAATGCAATTTCTGCTGAATAAGCGGTCGCGTTAGTGCAGTTGGTAGGGTCTTATGGCCAAGTGGTTAAACAATCTGCCCCGTTCTTCGGTGGTGGTGGGTTCGATTTTTGACTTCTTCATTCGGTTCACGAGCGCAGTTTTTTTCGGAGACCCTGAGGTTCGGTGCTGGAGCTACGGAGTTCGTGCTTTATGTGACGCTTTCTGTATCCTCTTTGCGGAAAGAGACCGAGCCATATGCGATAAAACCTGGTGCAATGAAGTCGAACCTTTTGTATTTGTGTGTGTAATTGTGTGTATTTGTGTGTGTAGTTGTGTGTGTATTTGTGTGTTTAATTGTGTTGAAACTTGTGGATGATTGTGAGTGTATTTGTGTGTGTATTTGTGCATGATCATTTGTGTATTTGTAAGTGTGTGTATTTGGATGTGTAATTGTGTGTGTAATTGTCTGTATGTGTGTGTAATTGTGTGTGTAATTATGTATGATTGTTTGTGTAGTTGTGTGTAAGTTTGTGTGTATTTGGATGAATTTGGATGCTTTGAGCGACACTTTCGACAGGCCACCCTGCTGAAAGAGACCGGGTTTATGGAATAAAACCCGGTGCAATGTAATCGATTCGTTTGCCTGTTAAACCCATTCAAACGTGTAAAATGTCACAAGCTCGGTCGGACAATGGCTCGACGCTTGCGTTCGTCGCCCGCTAACAGAGGAAACAACTGACCGCCTCTTTCATCGTGCATTCAGGCCTACACAGTTTTGTGGCCCAATCGTATTACAATCCCATATCAGGGAAATGCATCAGAAAATCTTTTTACCACATTGCCCTCTGTTGTGATGCCATCGGCATTACCGTGCAATTTCACACAGCCTGTGTTATATTTCCTTGCCCGTCTTCTAGACAGGAATTAGCACCCTGGTGTACTGTTTGCATAAACAGCAAATTAACTGACATGCTCACAGTAAAGCTGTATAATTTTCTCAGTCGCCCCGCGATCCTTACAAATAATATGTTAATTATGTCCATCAAATTAAACACTTGTTTATCACTATCACTTTTCATCAGCCTTTTTTTTAAATTCAAATGTATCAGGGGGATACACACACTCACACACACTCACATTCACACACACACACGCACACTCACACATACACACACAAACACACACGCACACGCACACACACAACACACACACATACACAAGTTCCGTAGTAGGAACTTGGTGTGGGTATGCGAAGTATAGCGACCATCACATCTGTTAGGCTTGAGTGCATGGAGGAAGAGGTGGTCAGTCTTTCCCTCCAGTAGCGAACGACGACAGCTGGCATCGAATCCTTGACCGATCGTGGCCATACCATTTTCAGCGCAACGTCACAAAAGTTACATCAACGCGAACCTATGGTGCTAACCAATTAGTTATGTACAGAACCCTTTTAACGGTCGCACTAGCAAAGTTGATTGGGAGCTGAGCTGATATTATCATGAGCACGGTAGGACGGAGGTTCGATTTTTGAGCTCGTCGCCAGCGAAAGTGAGGGAATGTTTGGCCACCTATTCCTCTGTGCATTCAGGCCGACATAATGTGATGGGGCTATCACATCCCAAAACTATAGCAAGATTATTTAATGTAAATGACCCTTTGACACGTCTTTAGGCGTACATTGTATTTGGTTCTAGACTCATAGTTTTACAGATCAACCGGAACTCGACGGTTGTGTGATCAATATCGCTCCGGCAGCTTTTACTTCTTAATTCATTTCTTGTTTCCATTTTTAATACAGATCGACCCGGGAGCGCTGTTCAATTTTAAACATTCGCCTTGTTGGGGATTGTAACAAAAGACCACCGGACCGACAGGCAAGCGCCCTAACCTCTGCGCCACTGAGCCACCGTGTCTCTGAATCAAGGTGTTGTTTTTGCAAATGTCCAAATTATTATATTTGTCCAGTTTTGACATCACATAGTAATTATCTTTCCAACTCAGATTTGTTGAGACTATTTTTTTATTTCAATGTCTCTTACCATTGGTTTGGAAATTATATGTATGTATTTCTTTCTTTATATCCATCTGTTTAGCACTTCTACATTTAATACTTTATTCTCGTCATTTACTGAGAATTGTCAAATTTAATATTTTATCTGTTCATTTGTTGGGATCTTTTACATTGATAATTTTCTCTATTAATTTATTGAGCTTTTCTACATTCGTTTTTCTGTTTCCAAATATTGAAAATGTCTACATTTATTACTTTTTCTTTCCATTTGTTCAAAATGCATATATTTAACACTTTCGATTTTAGTTTGTTGAAAACTTCTACATTTATCATTTTATATTTATATTCGTTAACAACTTCTACGTGTATCATGTTCTCTTTCCCCTATAGACAACTGAGGTAGAAAGATCAAGGCTAGTTCCCACACTGACCAAGACCTTGGAGCACGTCTACTTGGTGTGGGTATCCAATGACTGGAACCCCCCCCCCCCCCCCCCACCACACGCACCGCCCCCGCCCCAAATCTACAGAACGTTCCACGGTTTGCATGGCTCTCGGCAGATGTGAAGTTGCAGTACCTGTCTGCACAGTCTCGCAGGATCATGACCTTGAAGAAACAGAGAAGGGTCAGCGCCGCAACAGTCTCCGTGGACATAGCACATGTCGTAGCACTCCCTGGGGTGAGGGGAACCTGCTATCACACTTTAACAACGGGATACCTTTAGCCCTGGGACATAGGGGACCTCAGTCTACAAACCCCTTCGACCCTTGGAATCCTATCTCCCTCACTCTCAACCAAGGGACGTTACCCCTTTCAAACTTCGTCCTGAACTCATGACACAACTCTGGCAGCTAACTATGTTAACAATATGGTGTATTATACAAGATGAATGGATGAATGAGAATGATAATGATTCCGAGATAGACCTTGCAGTATCTATGGGAGATAAGACGTGGCAAGGATCGAGTAGCCTCCTGGAGGAAGTGTCATCCTCGTCAGGGCCTCAAGTCACACTATTGGGTAAGTCAGACACGCTCACCAAGTCTCTCAGGCCTCCCTCCAGGTATAGGTTTCTCCACTTGGATAGGATGGCTGGCGAGTTGACTCAATGGTACTTGGGACCTTCGGTGGATGACATCCCTGAAGTCTGGATCACCTTAGGGATAAAGACTGTCTTTCGGAAGCTGAAGAACTAGAACACTCCTCTGAAGCGTCTGGAAAAGTCTGATGGTACTGCGGATATAGCAAGATGGTGATCTCTCACTCAATGGTAGTAACAGTCCTAACTGTCTATGCAACCCGCGCAGATCCTCTGACTCATAGCGCAGATATCACAGTACAGATACCTCTCCCGCTGAAACGTGTCACGTTAGATAGAGTTCAAAACAGACACAAGTTCTTCCACAATATCAGGCACCACAGGGTACCAGGCACTTGGTAGCGGAGACATCAGCATTATTTGGCATGCAGGCAGTCAGTCAGGGTCACAACCTGGACACTAACAACAATCAGATACTTGCCCAGCTGGAATAACGAACAAGGCGATATGGTGCTGTCCTGACACATAACCTGGGCTATCAGACGTGGAGTGGGCGAGGCGTTAGCTGGAGCCCCTCCTGAGACGTACTCTCGATTGTAAGTACTGCTCGCTGCGGTAGTGGACTTCCCAGCTGTTCACACCGGCTGTCGCCCTAGTCCGGATCACTGGACTCGTCCCCAGATCATGGCTCTGCTCTCAACAAGATAGAATCTGTGGAGGATAACACTCAGTGAGAGCACCATGAATCAGACTTACCCACAGCAGATACACTTAAGTCCCCATTACTCAGACATGTGGACCCTTCCCATAAGGGCCGCACTCCTTCACTGGCTGCTCAAATGGTCGAGGACAGACTGGACCTAGAACCAAAGTGGCAGCTGTCCACCTACATCCTCTTTCTCAGACGAACGTAGGACTGGGTCAAGGTTGGTGTCTGAGATATGGGTCTCGGCTGAAACATAGCTAGACAACATATGGGGTTAGTGAGTTAGTGGTACGTATAGATAGACGCGCCCTGAAGGAGGGTCGATGGCAGTACTCCCTCACCTCCTTCCTGTTATCCGCCAACGCTGATGTCGTACCAGGCCGTAGGCACAATCCAATAACTCCAAATAAATATACAGGGTGATCCCCCTGTAGCAGAAATCCACACCCCGTTCTCCCCTCCCTGGTCCCAGGTCGGGGTATTTAGAACGGTGTCATGTTCAATATGAACAATTCTGTCGCAATGGTCCCTTCTCCTTCTGTCCACCTCTCAGGACACCACTATATTAAGCTGGCCTTCCATCGAGGGAACTAATTACAATACAGATGTGAGGAAAGCCAAGAAGAAAGTCAGTGGTCGGCCACCTGGTGATCAGACGCTCGACTCCCGGCACGACCTTGAAACGACCTCGGAGGGTTCGGCCGACCGGTGCAGTCGATTCGTTGCACTTGCCCGATTTCATCGATATGTCACTCGATATATCCGAAGCGACTCCTTAATCTACTTCCGTTAGCGCTGTGAGTAACGGTTCGGCCGCGCTGGCCCCGCCGACGCTCGAGGATATAAAGTTGGCCATGTGTGAACTCGAATTATAGGTCTCACTTCCCTGGACCCGATTTCCCCGATCAACAGGGGCTGTAAATAAGCCACGCGCTGCTAACCTATGAAATATCTTAGCAGTACAATGCTGCTACACACGCGTTTGCCACAGGCTTAATTTTACAGTCGTAAACAACAATCTTGCCACTGTTCACACGTGACCTCCTTTCCCGCGCCGGTCAGTACACGCGTTAGCGAAATCTCATAATTTGAATCACCGACACCGCACTAGTTAATGAAAACGGTTGTACACATACCTTCACACAAACAGCACGACAGTGGAGACGAGAAGCGTTGTCACTGCAACTGGACCTGATGTCGGAAGTCTTTAACCCTCGTCAAGACACGGCGTCCTGCTCTCTCTCCCTTAGCACTAGGCCAAAATGTCGACTGCCTGCCGGCAACCTTTGTCTCCAACTGATCAGGTGTTCCGGGACAATCGACTGCGCAGTCAGACATGCGCAGTCGGTCTTGCCCGGACATCTGTTCCGCCACCAACCTACTGGACTAATCTTAAAGGGCGAGCAACGATTTGGGTCGGGTTGAGTCAATTTACTGGTTACTTCCCTTTCACTGTTAAATTTCCGTCACCCGAATCTCCGATGTCTCACCGGACCTTTCCTCAGCAGAAACATCACGAGGCGGACCCACTGAGTTCTGTGACATAGGCCCTCTCTTAAGAGAGTTGACCGGGTCAACTCTTTTCCTCAGGAGGTTCGGTCCGAGTGATCTCAACCTCTTCCTCCGGGACCGGATGCCTAGACAGAAAATCAATCAGCCCCAACATTCTCCTTACCGAGAGGGTATTCAACTGTAATGTTGTAGGGCTGAAGCACCAACAACCCACGCATTCAGCGCGCGTTGAGCTTCTGGGAGGAGACAAATCCCTCAAAGATCGATGGACTGAAGGTACCCGAAAGGGTACACCATCCCATACAAGCATTGCTGGGACTTTTAACAAGCCCAGACTTACCACAGACACTCGCGCTCGCCCGTCGAGCTGTTACGTTCGGCCGGCCGAAATACCGACTCGCGTACGCGACGGGTTGCAATACAGGTGGATCTTCTCATCCCACCTGTAACGGTGTCGTTACTACCGCTCGTTTTCCCTACTCTACACGCCTTGGGATCAATGGTATCGTCCTCGATGGACCATGCAGTCTTCCAGACCCGTCTGGACTGTGGCTTCCCCGGCCATCTATTTCGACAGCGAGGTTGGTCAGTCGGTGATCGAAAGGAGTTCTGGGCCTCACGCGCCTTTCCCGACGCTACCCATCCCGTCCGAACTAGGTTACTAGGGAATCCTTCCCCCTGGGCCTCTTCCAGACGTATGATGGTTCCCCTATCGCTGGGTAGACAATCGGACCTACCCCGTACGTTCCCATAGTCCTCCCTATGTAGTACTGGGTCTGTTTGGTCTCCGTCTGGACCTGTAACCTTATTTCCTGAGACTGCCATCGCCAACAGGTGTGGAGATTTTTCTCCGGACCTCTCCTCGGGTTTCCGTAGGAGATTTGCATGGAAAATTTTCAAAATTCCCCCGATCCGGATCTCGTAGTTGGACTTGGACACTACCCTTATCACGGGAAAAGGTCCTTGCCATCCTACTTCGAGCATATCGGTCCTTCCAGGACCCCATAATAATGCTCCATCTCCCACCTTAAGATCTAATCTAGTCTTAGTCCGATTCTGGGGTGTAGCCTTCTGGCACTCTGGGCAAGACTTTACTAACCGGCGTATATCGCCAGTCATTCCGGGCCAATAATAATGACCGGAAATTCGCTGCAGCGTCGCTCTGACACCCATATGTCCACTCCCGGATAGATTACTACCGGATATGGCGTGTCCCCTCTGAAGAATTTGGAGACGGTAGTCCTTCGGGACCACCAACTGTCCGTGCAGGTCATTTCCCCGTCCGGCTCTTCGGTAGAGCAGCCGATTCTTCAGATAGTACTGGCCCCGTTGCGGTGGGTCAGCACTTTTCTGCAGCTTCTTGTAGCAATGGCACAGCGTTGCGTTATAGCTCTGGGCAGTGCGCAAATCCCCTAGCAGGGGTTCCGAGCTGGATGCATCTGCCTCGTCTTTTCCCGCGTGGTCGCATTTATGTATGTCTCCTAGGTGGATTGGCTCCTTCGGCACCCCTAGAAATACATATTTGCTTCCCAGGATCACGGGATATAGGGGATCGAGTAATACAGCTGCTGGAATGATGCCCGTGACGTATCTTGAGCTAATCTCCACATTGGCTATCGGTAACGTCATGGCAACAGCACTCTTCATGGCAGGCTGTATCTCGATGTTCTCCCCCGTGAGTTGGTCTGGTCGCACCAGACTGGCAGCAATTACTGCTTCGCCATCCAGGCCAGTGTCGTAGAGACACTCCACCTGTTGGCCGTTTACTTCCACCAGCTCTACCTCTGGTGGTCGTTCTTGGTCCACAGCCCTGTTAACGACCTCGACCTTTTCGGTGGAAACCGCCTTTGGTTCCACTAGGCAGGCCGCGAAGTGAGAGCTTTTAGCCTTCGCTTTGCAATCCTTCGTATTATGCGAGGGCTCTTTGCAAATCGAACACCATCTTCCCTTCCAATTCTTCTTCGGGGAAGATTTAGGTGGGCTCTTACTCCCATCTTTGGACTTCTCAGGACTCTTTTCTGTGGACCTTTCTGAAGACTCTACCTTTTTCTGCTGAGAGCTTTTAAATTTCTTCTTGTCAGACTTGTCCTGACCTTTAGTACTAGTGGGACAGGTATCACTAGCCTCCCCCTGTACTACGACGTACCTTTCCGCCAATTTTGCCACGACGTCTAACCTCTCCGCCCCCTGTTCTCCCAAAAACGTTTTGAGCGGTTTCGACATATGCTTTCGCATTTGGTCGACGATCATTAGTTCTTCGAGACTTTCGTAGTCTTTCGCAAATCCGGCTAACTCCATCCATTTATGCAAATATGATTTGAGTCGCAGGCTATACGCGGCGAATAACTCACTAGGTTCGCGGTTCGCAGACCGAAACTTCTTCCGGTACGTGTGTGAAGTCATTTCGAACCGTTTCAATAACGCCTCTTTCAACGCATCGTAATCGTTCTCGTGTCCGGCCGGTAAACGGGCATAGACCTCGAACGCGGTTCCGCGCAAACCTTGGGATAATTTCAGACACCATTTGTCTTTATCGAGACCCATTGCGACAGACATAGCCTCGAATTTCTGTAGGAACTGATCTATCTTCTCTTTGTCTTCCTCAAAAATTGCAAGAGGAAACTTCATGGCATGGTAACCATGTCTACCTAAGTTGGGTGAACCAGGGAGTGAAGAACCTCCTACTGCTCCCTCAGTATCTCTACTGGTTTGTGCCTTGAGCTCGAGTTCCCGCATTCGGTACTCATGCTCTCGCTCAAGTCTCCTAGCTTCTTGTTCAGAGTCGAACTTCTTTTGTTCAGCTTCTAACTTTTTAGCTGCTTGCTCAGCGTCAAAATTTTTAGCTGCTTGCTCAGCGTCTAACTTTTTAGCTGCTTGCTCAGCGTCTAACTTCTTTTCCTCCAAGGCTAACTTTCTATCCTCCAAGTCCGCTTCACGCTTTTTCCTCTCTCTTTCTTCCTGCCGGAAGTCTCTTTCCACCTCTTGTATATATTGCAAAAGTGCATCACCTCTCAGGCCCATTCCTTCGCCTGTTGCCTGCACTTCGGCCATATTTAGTTTGCCAGAGGCCATAGTTAGGGTGGGTGTGTTAGTAGTGTTAGTGTATATCCAAAAGTGCAATATACAGATAGTCAGTACACAACTCTAATCTATACACCACAACACACAGCACACCACAAGTCACCCCGTCTTCGTCAAGAAAGAAATAGGACCAAAGACCTACGTAGACTTCTATAGTGAGGATAGGAATGATATGTCCTAACACCTATCAATAATCACCAGAGCTGAATCTTTTGTCTCCCGGACGAGCCCCCAAATAATGTCGTAGCACTCCCTGGGGTGAGGGGAACCTGCTATCACACTTTAACAACGGGATACCTTTAGCCCTGGGACATAGGGGACCTCAGTCTACAAACCCCTTCGACCCTTGGAATCCTATCTCCCTCACTCTCAACCAAGGGACGTTACCCCTTTCAAACTTCGTCCTGAACTCATGACACAACTCTGGCAGCTAACTATGTTAACAATATGGTGTATTATACAAGATGAATGGATGAATGAGAATGATAATGATTCCGAGATAGACCTTGCAGTATCTATGGGAGATAAGACGTGGCAAGGATCGAGTAGCCTCCTGGAGGAAGTGTCATCATCGTCAGGGCCTCAAGTCACACTATTGGGTAAGTCAGACACGCTCACCAAGTCTCTCAGGCCTCCCTCCAGGTATAGGTTTCTCCACTTGGATAGGATGGCTGGCGAGTTGACTCAATGGTACTTGGGACCTTCGGTGGATGACATCCCTGAAGTCTGGATCACCTTAGGGATAAAGACTGTCTTTCGGAAGCTGAAGAACTAGAACACTCCTCTGAAGCGTCTGGAAAAGTCTGATGGTACTGCGGATATAGCAAGATGGTGATCTCTCACTCAATGGTAGTAACAGTCCTAACTGTCTATGCAACCCGCGCAGATCCTCTGACTCATAGCGCAGATATCACAGTACAGATACCTCTCCCGCTGAAACGTGTCACGTTAGATAGAGTTCAAAACAGACACAAGTTCTTCCACAATATCAGGCACCACAGGGTACCAGGCACTTGGTAGCGGAGACATCAGCATTATTTGGCATGCAGGCAGTCAGTCAGGGTCACAACCTGGACACTAACAACAATCAGATACTTGCCCAGCTGGAATAACGAACAAGGCGATATGGTGCTGTCCTGACACATAACCTGGGCTATCAGACGTGGAGTGGGCGAGGCGTTAGCTGGAGCCCCTCCTGAGACGTACTCTCGATTGTAAGTACTGCTCGCTGCGGTAGTGGACTTCCCAGCTGTTCACACCGGCTGTCGCCCTAGTCCGGATCACTGGACTCGTCCCCAGATCATGACTCTGCTCTCAACAAGATAGAATCTGTGGAGGATAACACTCAGTGAGAGCACCATGAATCAGACTTACCCACATCAGATACACTTAAGTCCCCATTACTCAGACATGTGGACCCTTCCCATAAGGGCCGCACTCCTTCACTGGCTGCTCAAATGGTCGAGGACAGACTGGACCTAGAACCAAAGTGGCAGCTGTCCACCTACATCCTCTTTCTCAGACGAACGTAGGACTGGGTCAAGGTTGGTGTCTGAGATATGGGTCTCGGCTGAAACATAGCTAGACAACATATGGGGTTAGTGAGTTAGTGGTACGTATAGATAGACACGCCCTGAAGGAGGGTCGATGGCAGTACTCCCTCACCTCCTTCCTGTTATCCGCCAACGCTGATGTCGTACCAGGCCGTAGGCACAATCCAATAACTCCAAATAAATATACAGGGTGATCCCCCTGTAGCAGAAATCCACACCCCGTTCTCCCCTCCCTGGTCCCAGGTCGGGGTATTTAGAACGGTGTCATGTTCAATATGAACAATTCTGTCGCAATGGTCCCTTCTCCTTCTGTCCACCTCTCAGGACACCACTATATTAAGCTGGCCTTCCATCGAGGGAACTAATTACAATACAGATGTGAGGAAAGCCAAGAAGAAAGTCAGTGGTCGGCCACCTGGTGATCAGACGCTCGACTCCCGGCACGACCTTGAAACGACCTCGGAGGGTTCGGCCGACCGGTGCAGTCGATTCGTTGCACTTGCCCGATTTCATCGATATGTCACTCGATATATCCGAAGCGACTCCTTAATCTACTTCCGTTAGCGCTGTGAGTAACGGTTCGGCCGCGCTGGCCCCGCCGACGCTCGAGGATATAAAGTTGGCCATGTGTGAACTCGAATTATAGGTCTCACTTCCCTGGACCCGATTTCCCCGATCAACAGGGGCTGTAAATAAGCCACGCGCTGCTAACCTATGAAATATCTTAGCAGTACAATGCTGCTACACACGCGTTTGCCACAGGCTTAATTTTACAGTCGTAAACTACAAGCTTGCCACTGTTCACACGTGACCTCCTTTCCCGCGCCGGTCCGTACACGCGTTAGCGAAATCTCATAATTTGAATCACCGACACCGCACTAGTTAATGAAAACGGTTGTACACATACCTTCACACAAACAGCACGACAGTGGAGACGAGAAGCGTTGTCACTGCAACTGGACCTGATGTCGGAAGTCTTTAACCCTCGTCAAGACACGGCGTCCTGCTCTCTCTCCCTTAGCACTAGGCCAAAATGTCGACTGCCTGCCGGCAACCTTTGTCTCCAACTGATCAGGTGTTCCGGGACAATCGACTGCGCAGTCAGACGTGCGCAGTCGGTCTTGCCCGGACATCTGTTCCGCCACCAACCTACTGGACTAATCTTAAAGGGCGAGCAACGATTCGGGTCGGGTTGAGTCAATTTACTGGTTACTTCCCTTTCACTGTTAAATTTCCGTCACCCGAATCTCCGATGTCTCACCGGACCTTTCCTCAGCAGAAACATCACGAGGCGGACCCACTGAGTTCTGTGACAGCACATCGACAGTGGCTCAGGAAGAGTCCACATGTCCGATAAATGCCAACCGTTTTGGGGGTTCAGACGACCCGTCAAATCACTGGACATTTGAAATAAACCAGGATTCTCAGCTCTCACTGTCTTTCCGTTACATTGAAGAGGATTCCCAACCAACCTTCTCTGTCCATTAATTACCAAAAAACTCTCCACCAACAAATCAGCTCTTTCCAGTACATCAATCCAATTATCTATATTCTATCATCATCATTCAGTGAGATGGCTGTGAAGAACTGTGCTCCTTAACAGTTATTCTCCATAACATTTATTTGACCGATATTGGCAGCTGTAAAGAAGGCTGCCTGCCATTGCTTTTCTTATTTTCAGTGACCGCACTAATCACTGACCGCAGTCATTGTCTCTAAAAAGAGATCCTCATCCTACATTTGTGAAATTAAGACCACAACCAACTGTCTGTCGGCTGTTCTAAAGCTCAATCTGCAAATTGAACCCATTATATATTCCTGATGTGCCCCATTAACAAATTCGGGAAATATGTACAAATGTCAACATCGGGGGGGGGGGGGGGGAAGAATAATAAATAAAGAAAATGAATACCTTATCTGAGCTAATAAAGGACACAGTATACCCCAGCGGGTTCGGCATGGTCTGAATAGGATCGCTTTCAGTGCACACTCTGGTATCCCCAAAGGCGTTCTTGTCTCCTCTCATAAATCACCCCAAGAGCTTTTCATCACAGCGCACGATCTCTACAGCATGCCGAAGTTCCAGTTATGTACATATCGGAACACACATGCTATAGATATGTGGTTTGTACTTTAGATTTTTAATGTTAAAATGTAGCTTCATCAGCAGCTTTGGTGCTCAGTCCTGTCAGTTACCAACTTCTGAATAATATGCTCAACCTATTCAGCGTAGCCGCGGGAAATTAATGCGCTTCCGATGAAACTTCCGTTGCTCTGACGGCGGGGTAGTGAGATAGTTCCATACACCAGTCAGTTAAACTTAAACGTAGACTTCTCATTCATGAAGTAAGGGCAAGATACTCAACGTAAAATTTATAAATCAACATGGAATTGTCATTTTTTCCCACTCGCTTTGAACTCAAACATAGTCCATACTCGTGCTACTACTCCTTGTGTACTGGACGGAATTTTGTGTGTGGATTAGCTTTCTCTACCACCAGTGTCCCTCGCCATCAGGCAAATGCACTCCGACTTCATAGGTACTTGTAATTTACGTCCCGATGATAAGGACGAAAAGTAAACATTTTGGGCAAACTGACGGTGTAGGAATTTAACCCGATACCTCGACAGCAGCACACTGGGTGTTTAAGAACAAGCGATCCTATCCATTCGACTATACTGACATCTAGATTAGAGTTAACTGTAACGTCCCGCAAAGAACATGCAGTATTGTATTAAATGATGACAAGTCCTCATCGTTTATCGTCATTCTAAAGAAGGAATTACTTCACATATGCTACCTCACAATAAGGGGGGGGGGGGGGGGGGGTTACGCTCATATTTAAGTTCCTGTTATTTTCTAAAACATACACTCAGTAATTCTTACCAAAAGGAAATAAAAGCAGTTAGGTATGTGCAGCTCCTGCGAAAAGGTGAGATATACTAAACACGGACATAGCGTACATGCCTTACAACGGACTCTACATTGGCGAACATAAATAATAGGGGGAAATCCTACAAACACCCCACACCCCCCAATAAGACAAAAAATATAATAATAAAATCAAATAAGTATACTACGACACAACAAACAACGTTTCGATTCTACAAATCTTCATCAGGAACGGAACATAAAAAAGACCACACTTTTGTTCCTGCTCTTTATTTCCCAATTGAAGCGCATGCCGTCAACCAACTCTCTCAAAGCCGTTCCTATCATTTTCCATCTCCTGCAGCTTCACCCAGTATAAAGTGGCAGCCATATTATTCACATCCGCCACTAATTCTCAGCTCAATCCGTTTATCGTCTCACTCTATTTCTTATATACTCGTCTGCTGGCCGTGCGGTCATAGCTTCGATCCGCACTAGGGCGGATTCGAATCTTTCAAATGAACCTGGGTTCTCGGATCGACATAGCCAAAAATATGAGGCCCAGGAAATATCTTGGGAAGTAAAGGTCATCGATACTGACCACATCATCCAACGATTGCGATTTGTCTATAAAAGTATAGATCTAGCACTGTATGGCCATTCGACGTGTACAGGAATCAATTACTTAGCTATTTGTTATGCCCTGTGGGTTCCAGTGACATGACTATCTAGTTACACTCGGGTGGGCCACCCCTCCCGCAGAGAATGTCATGAAGGTAAGGGGTCGAAACATTTGGGGAAGGGGGCCACATCTGACGAACAGATGCCTCCTATTGTGCTTGATCTGTGGCGAAATGTTTAATTCTTTTCACGTATGCCCTATCCAGCATCAATGCCATGTCCTCATCGCTTGATTCACTGGAATAAATCTCTGTTACAGTAACAGATCACCAGTTTTTCTTTCTTTTTTAAAACTAAAAATCACAGTTTTGAACGTTGATAGTAATTTATAAATTGCTACTTTTTAAAACTATAACCAGGAAACACAATTTGGCAAAATTTACTGGGAAACAAATGGGTGAAATAATGTCTCCTCCTCCCCCAGATTATGGTCTCGCGTTCTTTCTTCTATTTAGAATCCATGCTGTGGGTGGTGGAGATCATCTGTGTCCACACCCATCTATTTAGAATCCATGCTGTGGGTGTTGGTGATCATCTCTGTCCACACCCATCTATTTCTTGTTCTGTGAATTATTTCTGGTACCGATCTTCTTCCATGCCATTATTTCAAACTGTCCAGCATCTTCTCTCTTGGCCTCCCCCTCCCTCTCCTACCCTCCAACCTTCTTCTATTTCTGCTTTTCTTTTGATGCGAGTAAATAATTCTCTTTGTGAGTTAACCTCTTTCGAGGTATCTGCATCTCATCTACAGCGTTCTCATTGTTTTTATATAAAACAACATCTCGGCAACAGGGAACAGCGATATCAATGCGACACTAACACAAGAGACAAGAGATGTGTGAACAACAGTCTATCAGACTATACGGCCAGAGTGAGAGAACGAAAGTGTTGGAAATATACTGCAGCCAACCTTCATTATAGAAATCAAACTTGATTAACTGATGATCATGAAGGCTTCCAGCTTTCACTGAGTGTATCTTCTTTTCATGTCATTCTTGTCTGAAGCATACATGAGCGATCAAGATTATGCAACGCTCTCGTTATTTTGTTGTCTTTAAACGGGTGTAGCATATTTGTTGTCCAGCTGCTTAAGCTTTCCACATAATCTTTCTCTGCCTTCCGCTGCCTCGCCTGCCTAGTATTTTCAAACATCATACACAAAAAAAGAAACCACATTAGAAATCTTCATTCACAAACTAACAGTATGCTTTTTTGTACATCGATTTATGAATGTTGATATAATAAGAAATAAAGCTTTGGAGTTGATGGCATCATTATTCCAATTCCCTTTCCTTTTCCTACTTCTCTTTCCCTTCCTATTTCCTCCCCCTGCCCATCTTCTCATCATCATCTTTATCCAACTCATGTTTCTCATTATGATCATTAATATTAACATTATTGCCCATCGACACAAGTGTCGAAAGAACGATGAGGATGGAGTAACACCAGCAGCAGCAGCAGCAGCAGCAGCAGCAGCAGCAGCAGCAGCAGCAGCAGCAGCAGCAGCAGCAGCAGCAGCAGCAGCAGCAGCAGCAGCAGCAGCAGCAGCAGAAGAAGAAGAAGAAGAAGAAGAAGAAGAAGAAGAAGAAGAAGAAGAAGAAGAAGAAGAAGAAGAAGAAGAAGAAGAAGAAGAAGAAGAAGAAGAAGAAGAAGAGGGGGAGGCGGCGGCAGAGCAACATATTCGCATGCATTTAGTTTAGATTGTACAAATCGACAACAATACGTTGGAAAGAAACGACTTCAGCCATTCCAATGTACTATTTAGCTGCTGTATTTCATTTCCCGAATGTTACAGTAACAGACCAGTTTACGAACGGAATCTGCAGTCGGAAACTTAATATGTGTTAGTGGTTTCCTCACACTACTAACTTCATCTCACCACACACGTTAAAGAAGTTAAATTTACATAACCATCAATCTGGTTAGGCTGACGCTCTAAGTATGGTGATAGTGACACATTGATGTGGTTACGGCTGCCTTGTGATAAGTATAAAGTTGTTGCAATTTCGATTGTGCTAATATGTCTTTTCGTGTCTTTCCGGTGCTTTTAGAGTGATGATGATGATATTTTGCGCTGTTCAATCTATTTTTTTATCATCATTGCAATCGGGACATAATTATAAGTGCTCTGAGTTCCTCTATAATAAACCCATTAGCACACATCAAATTCAAAACAGTATTTTCCCGTAGTGAATTTGAATAAAGAAGACACAAACAATAGAGTGTACGATTTATTGCCAGGCATATTTCGCTGTAACTCGTCAGGTACATACTGCAGAAATCACACAGTATAGACTAAAGAAATTAAATAAATCCTTGAAGCTGAATTATACAACACACACATTTACACAGCAATTTGAATTGTCTACCACGGTAATAAAATTAAACTGGCTATCATGTCTTTCTGTTTGCACAAAGCTAGTTTCTGTAAATAACTGGCGATTTCTTCTGTGTTGTTTAACACACAAAATGATCGCAAGTTAAATTGCTGAGCCAGTTGGATGTTGACTGACGGCCAATTACTATTTTCTGGCCTCTTCAGTCTGAATTTGTGCAATCCTATAATCAATTATGGCTGTTAGTTAAAATAATATCCGTTTCATTCACAGTAATATTTAACGCGCGTGCAACGTGACGGTTCGATCCACAGATTAACTCTTTCATACAGTGACAGAACCAGCCAGTCTTTCATATCTCATGTTTGCATTTGTGTCCTAATATGAAGATGACTGTACCTCAGTGATTTCTTGCACGCTTTGGGGATTCAGCTCTATATCTGCTTGCTTGAACCTGCTTTAACATTTCGGATCAGTGTCGATGAATCACTTAACATCAAGCTGTAGTGTAGTTTTTCGACTTAAGCCAGAGCGTAATTGTTGTACCACCAACAGATCCATAGTCTTGCTTCTTTAGGGCAAAATCTTTCTTTTGGTGTCGTCCTTAACGATTCTGCCAAGCAGGCGTGTGAAGAAGGTCTTAAAACGTTTTCATACACAACATCATTTGATCTGTCTGTGCTTATTATAGATGTGCAAGTTATACAGACATAACAGGCAGCTCTTCACCACAGATGAGTAACCTTTATATATATACACATCCATCCATCATGTGCCATGCCGATATGCGTGGGCGGTCATGTTCTGCCATCTCACTCGATCACCAGAGTCGTGAATCAGCTCTGCGTTCCTGTCTCGACCAATGCCACGTGGCCAAGCCATCCAGGTATTTACTTCTCGGTCTTCCCCTTGGTCTCTTTCCTTCGATCTTGCCAGTCGTCACCAAATTCTCCAATTCATTTCTTCTCATAACATGTCCAAAATATTTTGACTGTTTACGTCTAATATCTCTAATCAGTTTACGATCTTCATTTGTTTCCTGAAGGACTTATTCATTAGTTTTTCTGTCTTTCCACTGTATTCTTTGCAATGTCCTCAGAAACCACATTTCCACAGCCATCAGCTGTGTAAATATAAATGTGTGTGTGTGTGTGTGTGTGTGTGTGTGTATATATATATATATATATATATATATATATATATATATATATATATATGTGTGTGTGTGTGTATGTATATATATGTTTGTGTGTGTCACTCACTCGCCTCGAAAGAGGAAGGAAGAAGAATAAGAAGTTTGCCTTGAAGAAGGCAAGGAAAACCCTGTCCGATGAAATGAATGTGGTACGTGAGGGCCGGATAGAGCAAACAAGACGGCACGTCCGTCCAGGAGGCAATTTAATCATCGATCATTTATGAGCGAGCCGGAAAACATAGAAGAAACCCAGTAAGTAGTACTTAATGTGGCATGACCACCGTAAATTGTGGAATGACGCGTGGAATGACGTCGGGTCTCAGTGGGGAGGTCGATGAGTAGAAGAAATATTGTTTATATTTTTGTTAATTAGCTGTGATAGTGACACCTATTGTGGTGTTTATGTTTGTCAATAGTGTTATGTTTAGCGATACAAACAAGAGGTCATAGGCACTGTGTGGAGGTGACAGGTTCGAATCTCGGTGCTCTTTCGTTGGTAAGGTTACCAGTCGGCAGCATGTGGGGGTGTTTAGCATGTGGGGGTGTTTAGTTGGTCATAGGGAGTGTGGTGGGATTCACTAATGTGTAACTAAGTGTCTAGTGGGTTCCGCACCATGCGAAAGGTTGGAATCTCACTGTGTGGTGGGGTAGTGTGGTGTTATTATATATATGCGACTTCGGCGAAGAATACTTTGTATTAAGTGGCGAGACAAAATCACATATACTGAAGTATTGGAAAGATCAGGTTGTGTTACGGTTTGTTCCATGCTCAGTCTTCGTAGATTTAGATGGATAGAACACAATAGGAGGATGGATGATAGTAGAATACCAATGGATATCTTTTTGGTGAATTACAGATGGGTAAGTGTCACAGAATGCGCGTATATAATCCCAGAAATAATCTCGGACTACAATTCTAGAAGAATACATTAAGGAAGAATAAACGATATACGCAACGTTTAAGAAGCGAAATTGCGAGTCATTGTACAAAGCCACTCTCTACCTAGCTATGACGTAAGATTGCACATGAAGACAGCAAGTAATCACAAATACCACGGCCTGGTTTCTCAGTTTAAACAAGGTCACATTTGACACCAGCATTTGTCACCAGCAGAGTACAGGTGTAAATTTCTGCTTTATAAGACGCATAGAGTAAAGTATTGTCAGACTGACTGGGGCATCACGCCTATAGAATGTGTGGCAGCGTAGCAGATCTGAGTGTGAAATTCAGAATGAACATAAACTGCCAACGGTTACAGGTGTGAAAGACCCAGTTGCCCAGGAAGAATTTACGACGAGCTGGAGAGTCTAAACCGTCGTAGGTGTGAACGGACAAACACCACGGCGGGTCTAGAAACATACATGGCTAAACACCTGCCACCAGTTCAGCATTATCAAAGTTACCTCACATATAAGAAGACTTGTATAAATACTCGGCGAGGGAAGTCTCAAATCAGATGTGCCTAGTCTTGGATCAGTTAATAGAAAGCGACTTTTATATGTATATTTTTCATAAGTCTGATTCTTAAGTTGTCTAGAATTTCTTCTGAATATCATTTCGTAGTAACTATTCAAAAGTTTTATATTTACAGACTCTGGTTATTTCGTCGAGAACTATCATTTATTTATGTTACTTGACTGAGAACTTGTATTTTTTTTTTTTCATATGGTGGATATAAACTGTCTTTTACCACGGCAGTGGCTAAGTAGTAACAGATTCTGTCCGACCTTCATTTCGGCTGTCCAAATTTTGTTGCCTCTATGAGAACTATTAATTTCTCAGTCTGTTGTAGATAAATAGATTATTCCATTTTTTTTAATTCTTACCATACACGTAGAAACAAACGATGCTAGGATTATGCTCCTTGCATATATTTTGTGTGTTTATATACAAGCATTTTATTATACTCTGGATATGCATTTGCCAGCTTCCTGGACTAGAGGTTAGCAACTTTTCTCCGTAATCTCGTATACTCTCGTAAGTAACGTGACGACGGTGAGAATCAGCAGTGGTTCGAATCGCGTCGGTAACTTAGGGGTATGTGAGCCGGCCGCTCAGAAAGCAATGGCAAACTACTGAGCGTAATCTTGCCAAAGAAATCAACAATCAGCTGAAAGATGCTGATGTTGACAGCGATGTCCTGTAAAGGATATGCAAACATATGCATTTGGCGGACTTTCATTTGGTCTGATTAGATGTATGTCGCTGCAATGAGAACTGTTAATTGTCTCATTTTTCTGTATATAATAGAATTACTATATCATTTGCTATGGTATGTTTAGGAATATCAGTGTATGCCTATTTTGAATTGTTAATATTCTTACTATCATGTTGCCATGCATAAAGTTTAGTATATGTTTGGTGAATAGATGTGCTAGTGTTATGAGCGGCGCTCATATGCAGTTTGTCTAGTGTCGAAGCAAGCTCTGTGTGCAATATGTTAACATCAGGGTGAATATTGCATGTTACTAGCATGGTTGTGTATAAAGCAGACGTGTAGTGGTGTAGAAAATACCCAAATATGTAACGGGTATATGGTGCGCTTAGTCCTTTTAGTGCCTGGTGAACGAGCGATCATCATAACTCACTGAGTCCTTGCACAGAGACGGCACTTAATCCCGACGAACAGACACTCGTGTAATAATCCCACTGACCATTTGAGCTGCTTAAGAAACTTTTAACGGAGCAGCTGCAAGGAACCGGGTGTCTAATTAAGTGACATGGACTTAGGACATCCCATTTCTCACGACGTGACCGTCACAAAGGAAAGCAGAAGATGGAAATACAGGCGTGTGCGACTATAGGTAAATTCCTCCCCCGACTCGACAGTAGGAGAGAGAGAGAGAGAGAGAGAGAGAGAGAGAGAGAGAGAGGGAGAGAGAGAGAGAGAGAGAGAGAGAATGAGAGAGAGAGAGAGAGAGAGAGTGAGAGTAGGAGAGACAGAAAGAGGAGAGTGAATGCAGTAAAGCTGGGAAAGGGACACTGTCAGACTTGTCAATGTGGTAGTGTGTATGTGGGTGATAGCGTGTATGTAAAACTTAGGATTGTATTGGTATAGAACAAGACAATATACATTCTTAATTATATATTCCAAGCTCTCAATAAAAGAGCCAAGTTATAGAACCCACAATCGAGGAAATAACAGGCAGCGTCAGGACTGGGCATTAGTTCAGAAAACCGACGGGCTGATCCTACTGGATCATAGGTGTTTTCACTAGACTTTGGTGATATCCTATTGGAATTGTGGCATCATCTCACCTACATTCCCGACGCCATATCACAGAACCAGGCAGTCTATACGAAGTTACGTGCAGGCTTTATTTATTCGCCTACTATTGGTGAATGTTGTAACTGTCATATCACAGTACCTATCATCATCCTGCAAATCATCAGTTTTTCACAGTGATAGTAATAAAGCGTTGTAATTTGTTTTAACTCATAGTTATCTGTTATTTTCCAAGTGTGCATACGTGTGAGTGTGCCTGGATTGGGGATTGCACATTGTGAGCAAGTCGCCGCCAAACGTGTTGCATGGAATGCAAATATCAGAAATTGAATAAAGACAGAGGACAAAATGCGTGCAGGTAGGTCACACACTGAGCGTGTGAGACGTAAGATGGTGCATAATGGTGGAAATGACCATTTGTTCACATGCATCCACTGTGGACAAACATTTAAAGCGCGAATTGTTCTGATCAGTCGCATTAACTCCCGCCATGGATTGTAGTTGCACACACATACACAAAAACGGTGACCGAATTAGTACCTTTTAACATTTGCAGATGATTCAATCATATTAGAACAAACAGAGCAGTCTCGCCAGAGAAAAAAAAAACATCCAAAATGTAAGCCATTTAAATTTCATCAATATATTAGATAATGGCGACGGTTGGACAGTTATAATCGCTAATGCCTGCTCTAGACCAGACACCCAAAGGCCATGCAAAATCTCTTATCACAGAAAACAAACATAATCTTGTGATATTTTCAACTTGATGGAAAAAAAAACTAGAATTATAAGAGGTTCACATAAATGCATATAAACATTAAACTAAGAGAATGCAAACAACGGCTGTGGACTAATCGAAGGTTCGCATAGAGAGGGGGGAATTTACATCGACGTGCTGGAAAATCTCGGAAGAAAAAATGATTCTTTAGTCTTCTTTTGTGTACAGGGAGCAGAAATTCACTTCGTTTGTGTCAACGAAACAAACAAATTATGTGTTTCTTCAGAATACCACAACACTCAGCTATGCATATAGGATACAGATTTGCGAGACTACCAATAGTTATTGATTGGCCTTTTTCTGGTTTACCTTGTTGTTACTGTACAACAACAACAACAACAACAACAACAACAACAACAACAACAACTAATTCTACTACTACTACTACTACTACTACTACTACTACTACTACTACTACTACTACTACTACTACTACTACTACTACTACTACTATTATTACTAACTACTACTACTACTACTACTACTACTACTACTACTACTACTACTACTACTACTACTACTACTACTACTACTACTACTACTACTACTTGTCGCGGAACCCCAGCAGTTCCACCTTTATTTCCTGTCTAGTAATAACCCGACCTACTTTTAGACGGGGGAATACCACAAGGCACTCCTTGGTCAATGGGTTTGTATCAGATAAACAACTCTGCTTTATAAGTACAAAATCATAGTAATACTTCGCAGTATTCAGCACAATTCACATAGTTACGGAAATCCTATACTATTCAGTAACTTGACGGGGAAAAGGTGAATCCCGAAATATTCTCGTTTCGAGAGTATAATATATTTGCGCAGTAGCAGTATCCGTTAAAGATACCACCAGTACTTTTTACCGACAACATATTCCATGGTTGCTGTATTCCAAGAGCATACAAGGGATCTTCAGTGTGATCTACAGTCATGTTATTCATATGGACAAGGTGTGTTCCTAGGATAAGGCAATTGCCTGTTATCTTAACTTGATAGTAGTGTTTAGATGAAGCAATCGCCGAAGGAAGTTACGGGGTACTTATTCAGAAGCCGGGGTGAAGAGGGGTGTACAATTTCAACACTACACTTCTTCAGTAAGACATACATAATAATATTAATGAAAAGAATACTATATGGCTAATGTGATGTCAGGGGGACATCTTTTCCCCAAACCTCAGAGAGAGCTAAACCATTAGTCTTTACGGACGAAAGACAAGTGTGTATGAATGGATCAGGGTGGAGAGTGTTCTTGTATTAATGGTTTCCAGTTCTTACAAGCTGCATCGACGAGCTGGGCCTCTAAAAGACGAGATAACGATCTACAAGACGAGGCTATTCTAGTTTACCACCTGTTGGACGACGCTCTATCAGTGATCAAGTCTGCCAGTCATGCCATAGGATTAAGTAGTGATGAATATGAATGATTGCCCTATAAGATCCTGATGGGTTGCTCGAAAGCTATGTCAACTGTGGTGTGTGACTGTGAAATGTGGCAGATGACTTTCAATAAATCGTTTGTTTCAGGTTCTTCCTTTTTGGTTTGTAAAATAACTTTCAACGTAACCTTCTTAGTTTAATCAACATATCCGAGGTTGTGGCCAAATGAATTCATCATTCGGCATTGAAGAATATACTGTACCTATGATTCAGGCCAACGAACTTTACGATTGTCATCAACGTTTGTTTTTCGGCCAAATATACGAGTAATAATGGTCATCCTGAATGAAAGCAGAGTGTGTTAGAAATACATATTTCTTTGAACATTATTGTTATCATCTGTGGTCTAATGAAATGAAAACCATGACTACACGTTCTACTTCCACCAGGGTCAAGATAACTTCATGATAATCCGACCACATGGACTAACACGTTTTCTTCAGAAAAAGAAGACCGTGAGAGAGTGAAGAACAAGATAGACAATAGGTATCTGAATATTCGGGGATGAAGTTGTTTTCTTCGACACCAGCTGTGGTGTATCGTGTGGAACTGGACAATATAAAAAATCTCTTCAATCGTGATTTGGCTCTAGTTATTTTGTGAATGGTCAACCATAATCTATTAACACTATATGTCAAATGTTAACCATGACTTATGAGGTCTAACCAGACGTCCTGAAGTCTTCACCTGAAGCAATTTCCCAAGTGAGGGGCTGAATCACAAGAGTAGTCAATCCTTAACCCTCAATTAAGAGGAGAAGTGTCCAGGGGCATCACCAGAAACTGGATGAAGGAACTCCGACACAGCTGGGTGAGAGCATTGCTGTCCCAAGATATACAGACAGTGACTCTGGGAATCAAATGATGAAACCATGCAAATCATTATACCTGACATCGTGGCTGAACAGTCTCTCCTCCCTATAAGACCTTCTGTGTAGGATTTCACATATTCATTTATATTATTTCCCTATGGCTGTTAAAGCGCCTAGTTTAAATTTTGTGTGGAGTGTTCTGAATTCTCATGAATGTAATGTCTTTGTCTAGAGTGGAAGTAAATTAAGTACTTTAAAGGGGACAGCGATCCAAGAAACTGCGGGGTCATCATAATATTAACTGGCCAGAGAGGTTCCTTACAATTAGCAGTGGAATTAAAAAGCCAACCCCTCCCTTAATGTTACACTACTACTACTATTTCAACAAAAACAACTACTACTGCTGCTGCTGCTGCTGCTACTGCTACTACAATTATACAACTACTATTATTACTTGTTATTCTTACTATACCTTATTCTTCTTGTTCTTCATGTTTTTCGTCATCTTCTTGCAACTTCTTCTTTCTCTTTCTTCGTATCTATTCCCCCCCCCCCACCTCTCTATTTTCCTTCTCCAGTCCTTTCTCCTTCTCCTGCTGCTTCTTCTTTCTTCTTTTTTCTCAGTCTACTTTCTTCTACTTATTCCTCCTCCTCCTTCTCCTCCTCCTCTTCTTCTTCTTCTTCTTCTTCTTCTTCTTCTTCTTCTTCTTCTTCTTCTTCTTCTTCTTCTTCTTCTTCTTCTTCTTCTTCTTCTTCTTCTTCTTCTTCTTCTTCTTCTTCTTCTTCTTCTTCTTCTTCTTCTTCTTCTTCTTCTTCTTCTTCTTCTTCTCCTCCCCCTCCTCCTCTTCTTCTTCTTCTTCTTCTTCTTCTTCTTCTTCTTCTTCTTCTTCTTCTTCTTCTTCTTCTTCTTCTTCTTCTTCTTCTTCTTCTTCTTCTTCTTCTTCTTCTTCTTCTTCTTCTTCTTCTTCTTCTTCTTCTTCTTCTTCTTGTCTACAGAGTTATTCAAGAATATTGATATTTACACGTAGCAGCAGATTAGATCAGATGTGATCAGAACATTCTATTGACTTGTGATTGCAAGCGCGAACGTTAACGCCGATCTTAGAAATGCCTAACAAGATTAGTTAATTACCTATATCTCCGTCATGTGGCAAGACCTTTAAATAATGTCTCAATCTTCCTGGTCAGCAGATAAATGTGCTGATCGCGTGTTAATCCCCCTGTCTCATGCTCCCTCATGCTGTAGGCAATTACACACATACACACACTTACATACAGAGAGACAGAGAGAGAGAGAGAGAGAGAGAGAGAGAGAGAGAGAGAGAGAGAGAGAGAGAGAGAGAGAGAGAGAGAGAGAGAAGCACACATACTTTGTTTTCCAAAAACTACACACAGACACATACACTATATGACAAACTATATAAAATACATTATACACATACAATATGAAGTTTTAAAAGTTAATTGCATATCCTTTACAGGACGTCGCAGTCAATCTCAGCATTTTTTTGCTGTATGTGATCTTTTGGCAAGTTTACGTTCAGTAGTTTGCTATTGCTTTTTGAAGGACCGACATCCATACCATTTCGTAAAAGAAAAATTAAAAGCGTTCTGCTGCCAAATCGCCAGCAGCTCGATTTCGAACGTGGTATGTCGGATCACTACCTGGGCATATGGTGCTAGATCTCTTTGTTTACAAACCGAAACGTAATAGGCGTTTGATGTGGTTAGTATGAAATCGCCCGCCTTTATTTCCCAAATCATTTCCTGGTACCCATTTTAGGATTTGTTAAATTGAGAGTCTAGGTCAATTGTAAAACTCAAATCCGACCCGGTGCGAACCGAACCTACGACCTCCGGACCGGCACTCGATTGTATTTGGCTTATGGTGCTAGCCATTTAATTTTATATCAATTGGCAATGGTATAAAATGGGGCATATAGAAAAAATAGAAGATAATAGGGAAACAAAACTCGCTTACACTCAGGAAATAAATGACCGTAGACCCCAAGGTAGACCAAGAAGACGGTGGAGAGATAATATATATATACAGACCTACAAGCACTTGAAATCAATGACTGGCAAGAGAATGTCAACCAGAGAGACGAATGGAGACGGATTGTATCTGCAGCAAAGAACTTCAATGACTCGGAACGCTAAAGAAGAAGAAGAAGATTTGGCAATGGACTTTTTGTGTGGTCATAATCAAGCCGGCGCCTTTACTTCTAAGAACATTTCCAGGTATAAATGTTAAGCCCGGTCAACCTACGAATCCAGGTCAATGAAAAAAGCACCCCACCTCGGAGGGAATCCGAATATTTGACCACCGCAACGGCAGGCAAGCTTCCTAGCCACTGCGATATCAATTGGTGAACCCTTTCGAGGCCACTAGGACAGTCAATAAATACACACATGTATTGTTTGGCGTTCGTAGAAGTAGAAATAAGAAGCAGAGACTAGATGACACACCAGAAAACATAAAAATGGAAAGCTTTATTTACCAATTCGTGTTCTAATCTCTTCAAGGCATCTCCTGTCAGATGTTATGACTGTTCTGAGATAACTACCGATTCACTTGTTTAAGTATATTCCCATTTATCCGTATATCACATAGTGGTATTTCCTTCCTCCAAGTGACCACCATAACCTGTGTCTTTCTTATAATTCTAACCCTAGTTATTCACTGTGTGCAACAACCGCATCTACTACATGTTGCAGATCCTGCTCATTGTCTGCAATCAATACTGCATCATCAGCATATCTCTTATTATTGATGTTACGTCCTCTTCGTCCGGTAAAATGGCGACAGGATGAAGCGTTACTTTTTGGAGGGACGCTATTTAGTGTTTTTCATTGGATTTCGTGTGATTTCCTTTGGATACCCTGTGAATAGTGTTTCCCTGTGGATTATGTGATGTTATATTGTGTTCCTTTTATTGGAAGTTTTCAAAAGAAGCCACGGAAGTCAGGTGGTGGATATAATTTTGAGGGCAGCCGACAGATATTTGTGGGTCATGGCCTTGAGTTACACGACGGCAGGCAGAAGAACTCGTATTGAGTCAATGGTTGCGGTCTCCGACCAGTAAGGTCACTGCCATAGAGGAAAGCAACGGCAAACTACCTCTTTAAAAGTGCCTAGTATATCATGATTCGCTTAAAGACCGATCATCGCAAGACAAGGACAGAGACGTTAAAATTAGCAACTTGGAACGTTAGGACGTTAAACAACGACGGAACATTAGAGAACATAAAACAAGAAATTGAAAGGGAAAAAATTAATATCTTAGGTATGTGCGAAACGAGATGGACAGGAGCAGGCATCAAGATAGAAGAAGATTTCAAGATTATTTATTCTGGAGGTGAAGTTCGTCATAGGGGAGTGGCAATTATTCTGGACAGGAAAACATCAAAATCTATTCAAGGATATTGGGCCGTGTCGGACAGAGTTCTACTAGTAAAATTAAGTGGCAGACCTTTTAGCATAAATATTATTCAAGTATATGCCCCAACAGGAGAATCCAGTGAAGATAGTGTAGAAGAATTTTATAATGACATAGAGTCTGCCTTAAAGAAATGTAAAAATTCAGAAATAACCATCATAATAGGGGACTTCAATGCAAAAGTAGGAAATCAAGGAGATAGATACACAGTAGGAAACTATGGTTTAGGAGAGAGAAATGAAAGAGGATACAGACTCGTAGAGTGGGCAAAAGAACAGGAAATGATTGTAGGAAACACCTGGTTCAAACAACACCCTAGAAGATTATGGACATGGAGGAGTCCTGATAGCAGGATTAGAAACCAGATTGACTACATTCTCATTAGCAGAAGATTTAGAAACGCATTAACAATAGCAAAAACAGTTCCCAGTGCTGATTGTTATAGTGACCACAGATTAGTCACAGGAACATTGAGGATAAAGTTGAAGAAAGTCAAGTATATAACAGGAAACACTAAATATGATTTGTGTACATTGAGTAATGACAAGGAAATACAAAACAAATTCAACATAGAAGTACAGAACAGATTTGAAATTTTGTCTGATCTAGAGATCCTATTCCAGGATGTGGATGATCAATGGGAAACGTTGAAGAACTCAATCAATGTGGCTGCAGAAACAACTATTCCAAAATTAAAGAAGGTGGGTCGTAAGAAATGGATGACTGAAGAAATTTTACACCTCATGGAAACAAAAAGACTCAACAAAAATAATTCTGTCAAATATGAAGAAATTCACAGACAAGTCAGAACATTATGTAAGGAGGCAAAAGAAGCATGGCTTGAGGAAAAGTGCTTAGAAATTGAAAGCCAACACAACAGTCAAAATACCAAATTAGTGCACAAACGATTTCAGGAACTTACTAATAAAAGAACAAGTACATCAACAGGGTGTCTAAAAACTGAAGATGGCAAAATCATAATAGAAAAAGACCAGATTCTACAGGTATGGACAGATTATGTGAAACACCTTTATGATGATAACAGAGACGAACAGTATGATATCAGATTTAATAATGAAGGACCGCCAATTTTGGAGATGGAGGTTCGAAATGTTCTTAAGCATATGAAAGCTGGCAAGGCCCCCGGTACAGATAACATCACAACAGAAATGATTAAAGCTTTAGAAGAATTTGGAATAGATCAAGTCACCAGACTGCTGAACACATTATATGATACTGGAGATATACCTCCTGAATTATGTAACTCTATATTTATTGCAATCCCAAAGAAATCAGGAACCTTGGAATGTGATCAACATAGAACAATTAGTATAATGAGTCACATCACAAAGATTTTGCTAAGAATTATCATGCAAAGAATGAGGAAGAAGATACAACCTGAAATAGGGGAAGAACAATGCGGGTTTGTAGAAGGAAAGGGTACAGTAAATGCTGTGTATATGCTGCGAACAGTTATAGAACGTGCTATAGAAGTAAACAAGGATATACATCTTTGCTTTATTGACTATACAAAGGCTTTTGATAGCGTTAGACATGTCAGCATGGTGGATATGCTTGCAGATCTACAAATTGATGGGAAAGACATTAGACTTATAAAAAACATATATTGGAAACAACAAGCTGCAATAAGGATTGATAATGAAGTGGGACAGTATCAGCCAATTAAGAAAGGTGTTAGGCAGGGATGTGTGATGTCTCCAGATCTTTTTTCCCTGTACAGTGAAAATATTTTCAGAAATGTAGAGGATATAAATGGAATCAGCATTGGAGGACGAAACATCAATAACATTAGATATGCAGATGATACAGTATTAATTGCAGACAATGCGCAGGACCTGCAACAAATAGTAGATGCGGTTGTTGTACACAGTGAGCAACTGGGGTTAGAATTAAATTGTAAAAAGACTCAGGTTATGGTCGTCAGTAGGAAGGAAGAAGTGCCACAATGTAATATACGAGTAAATGGAAATATTCTTCAACAAGTGAATCGGTACAATTATCTTGGAACAGTTATAACATCTGATGGGAGATGCCTTGAAGAGATTAGAACAAGAATCGCCATGGCGAAAGTAGCCTTTAGCAAGATGAAAAACATTCTGACCAATAAAAAGATGTCAATTGAAACGAGAAAAAGAGTGTTGAGGGGATACATAGAGCCTGTTCTTTTGTATGGATGTGAAACTTGGACAATGTGCAGTCAAGCTGAAAAGCATCTGATGGCTGCAGAAATGTGGTTTCTGAGGAAAATGCAAAGAATACCATGGACAGACAGAAAAACCAATGACCAAGTACTACAGGAGACAAATGAACATCGTAGACTGATTAGAGAAATTAGACGTAGACAGTCACAATTTTTCGGACATGTTATGAGAAGAAATGGGTTGGAGAACTTAGTGACAACTGGCAAGATCGAGGGGAACAGACCAAGAGGAAGACCGAGAGGAAAATACCTGGATGGCTTGGCCACATGGCATGGACGAGACAGGAACACTGAGCTGATCCACGACACTGGTGATCGAGTGAAATGGCGAGTCATGACCGCCCACGCTTTCCGGCATGGCACATGATTGATTGATTACGTCCTCTAATGATGATTCCTTTCACATCTTCTACATTTCTGAAAATATTTTGATGATTCCTTTCACATCTTCTGCATTTCTAAAAATATTTTCACTGTTTTAGGGAAACGCCCATTCTTAACTTTCATCTTCAAAATTAACGGTCCTTCATTATTATTCCAAATATCATACTGTTCTTCTCTTGCTTCATGACAAAGGTTTTCCACACAATCTGCCCATGCATGTGAAATCTGATCCTTTTCTATTATAATTTCTCCATGTTTTGTTTTCAGGCAGTCTATTAATGTATATGTTCTATTATTAGTAAGCTTCTGTATTCTTTTGTGCATTAATTTTGTATTTCTTTTACTGCTGTGTTGTTTTCCAATTTCTATGCATATTTTGCAAGCCATGTTTATTTTGTCTGTTTACATAATGTTCTGACTTTTCTGTGAACCACTTCATATAATCCAGTATTATGTTTGTTATATCTTCTTGATTTAATTAGTCGTAAAACGTCTTAAGTCATCCATTTCTTACGACTTACTTTCTTTAATTTGGGAATAATTGTTTTTGCAGCCAAACTGATTGAATTCTTCAACATTTCGCATTATCATCCACATCTTGAAATAAGATCTCTAGATCAGACAATATATCAAATCTGTGTTTTACTTCTATGTTATTATTGTCTTGTAATTCCTTGTCATTTTTCAATGTACACAGATCATATTTAGTGTTTCCTGGTATATACTCGACTTTCTATAACTTTACCTTCAATGTGCCTGTAATCGATCTGTGATCACAGTAACAGTCTGCATTTGGCACTCATTTTGCGACTGTTAACGCATATCAAAACGTTCTGCTAATCAAGATGTAATCAGTATGGTTTCTAATCCTGCTTTCAGGACTCCTCTATGTCCATAATCTTCTAGGACGTTGCTTAGACCAGGTGTTTCCGACAATCAGTTCATACTTATTTGCCCATTCTACAAGTCTGTATCATCTCTCGTTTCGTTCGCCAAAACCATGTTTACCTACTGCGCATCCATCGTCTTGATTTCTTACATTAGTTTAAAGTAACTCATTGTGATGTATATTTCCGAAAAATTCTTAACCAAGTGGATAATTTTAGATACCTAGGGACATTTATAACATCAGATGGGAGATGTACAACAGAGACTAAGAGCAGAATAGGGCAGGCAAAGGCCGCATTTCAGAAAATGAAGAGTATCTTATGCTATAGGTCACTATCACTGAGTGTAAGAAAGAGAGTGCTGAAATGCTATATAGAACCAGTTTTGTTGTATGGCAGTGAATCTTGGAATGCAAATGAACAAATTAAGAAGAAATTAGAAGCAACAGAGATGTGGTTCCTGAGACGAATGTTGAGAATTCCTTGGACTGCCAGAGTAACTAACGACGACTGCCTGAAACAGGCTAATGCAAATAGAACACTATATACAACAATAAGAAAGAGACACACAGATTTCTTTGGTTATGTAATGAGAAGAGAGGCATTGGAGAACATCGTGACAACTGGAAAGATCGAGGGGAAGAGAGGCAGACGCAGACCAAGAGAAATGATGCTGGATGGATTGAGACGGTGGCACGGAGGAATATCAGCAGCAGAGTTGATCCAGAAAACCAAAGACCGAGATCTGTGGAGAGCCATGAACGACTACGCCAGCTGGCAGGGCACTTGATGATGATGATGATGATCATTCACAGCATTCTCCATATCATTATACGATTCTTCTACACCATATTCACTGCTGTCTCCTGCTTGGGCATATATTTGAATGACGTTCATGTCAAAATTTCTGCCGATTAATTTTGCCAATAGAACCCGATCTGTCACTGCCTAATATATTTTAACAGATTTTCATGTTTTCCGATCCGATATAATAAGGACCGTGCCGTCCAATGATACAGAGAGGCTGCCGCATCAGGCGGCACCATAAGGGGCTTCATAAGGTGGGCGGCATTGTTAAAGAAAAAACATGTAAGCGGCGGTATTTCAAGAACTTGCGTCATACAGAGAAAATCTACCGCACAGTCCTGGATATTATTACTACACCTCTTTGCCTTTCCTCTTCCCCATGATATACAATCTTAAAAGCCTACCCTGTCCATTTCCGTTTCGTCTAAAATATTCCTAATATATTAATATTCTCTCTTCCCATTTCTTGTTTGATGCTATCCAATTTTCCACATACGCTTAAAGTACAAACATTCCATGTTGCTAATGTCAGTGTTGCTGTCCTTTTCTTGTGAAGTTCTGTGATTTGACGAATTATGATAAACTAGACATTTTTAAAGAAGGTAGTTTGCTGTTGCTTTCATTCCTGGCAGTGACCATACCGGTCGGTGACCGTAGCCATTGTCTTGCTGAAGATATCATCTGCCTACCGTCGCGAAATCCGAGACCATAACCAACAACTATCTGTCGGCTGCCCTCAAAACTCCATTCACAACCTGCCTTCTGTGGTTTCTTTTTGGTTACGAACAACATCACATCCTCCCCAGAAAAACACAAAAGCGTCCCTCTGCGAAAACATTGTTATTTCGTCGCCATGTTATCTACATTTGTGTTGATTTATGAACAAGTCACTGCGATAATGCGGCTCCCATACATATGTATATAATCTACCAGTCTGTCCATTTCGCTTTGACATTAGAATCATGGTGAGGGAAATCCTCACATTCCCCCATGATTTAATGGCTTTTTCTGTTGTTATTTCTTTATTTATTTACTGCATGCTTACGTTTTATACTGGAGGAAAATGAGATGAAAATCGACACCGACAAAAATACGAACAGGGAAATATTTCGTATCTGACCTGGCTAGCTGTTATTATTCAAGATCTGTCGATTTGCATATTGTAATCAAGGGGTCCGAAAATTTGCTTTATATTGCTGGAACATGTCCCTACCTCCTGTATGTCTCCTTGACAATAACAGTATTAGTGATAATGTTGATGAAAGTAACGCGTTGTATCCTTCATTTTGATCAGGCGAAAGTTTGATTTAGTGATTTAGGTGTATACAACTGCAAGTAAGTCGACAAAATGTCCGGAATAAATATCAGCAAAACAGTAATAATCTTCATTGTGACGCATTGTTATTCTTACCAAGCTAGCATGAGTGATAGGAATTTAGGAACAAGGCAATAAGCTGAACGTAGATAAAATCAGACTCGTGTGACTCATGGATTCGTATACCTATTACGTTCATTAGAAAAACCGCTTTATACCTCTTTTGCTTTCTCCTCTCCCCCTACTCCTTCTTCTCCCCCTCCTAATCCTCCTCGTCTTCTTCTTCTTCTTCTTCTTCTTCTTCTTCTTCTTCTTCTTCTTCTTCTTCTTCTTCTTCTTCTTCTTCTTCTTCTTCTTCTTCTTCTTCTTCTTCTTCTTCTTCTTTGTTTTTCTTCCGAAGGGAGAGCGTCACAACTAGAAGTCAGTCTATCCTATTGTGGCCTACATTTGTGTAATATTTGCTTCCTCTAAAAAGAATCACAGATTAATTACAGGCACATTGAGGGTAAAGTTAGTTAGTTAGTTAGTTAGTCGACAGATCATCCTCATTGCACATCGAACCATTCAGTCCATAAGTGCTCGGATCCCCTCCTCAGCAAATCCCGCAGCGTGTAGCGGCTAACGACGCCAGTTCTGTGTTGGTTTATCAATCTTCTTTGGCTTCCTGCGTAGTGTTCTTGTTTGGCCACACCTCTTTTAATTTGCTGCTCTCGCAGTCTGGCCATTGTTGTAGATTCACAGTCATCACTTGGTTCTCGCAAAAGTCTTACTTCTCGTAGAGCATTCAGAATGTCGGCCTGGTCCATGGCGCGTCCGCCCTCCACAGTAGCCTCACCTGCGAGCTTGTCAGCCCGCTCATTTCCTTGTACTCCCGCATGCCCTGGCACGAAGATGAAACTAATCTTTTCCAGTCGAGACCGCTCCAGAGGCAGCAACCATTCTCTTCGGATCGACCCCTCCTCTATCCTCTTGATCATGTTCATTGAGTCGCTAAGGAAACAAGCCCTAGTGAATGTCTGTGTCTCGAGCCATGTTATTGATTTACTTACTGCCATGACTTCCATGGTCAGGCTACTTGTGGTTTCAGTAAAAGCACCAGAGTCCTCCTTCACAATTCTCCCTCCGGCCCGAGCTGTAAAGGCCCATGAGCTTCTCACATGTCGGACGACCGACCCATCTGTGTAGATGACCGCGTCACCGTCTAGCGAATTCTCGAAAATCAACGCTTGTACTTCAGCCTCAACAGCAGCCGGATTTTCTTGTCTGCATTTTCTGTCAAGTTGGATGCAAACTGAAAAGGATGTGCAGAAGTCTGTTGGCACTTGCACCCACTCCTCGCCAGGTTCTAAGTCCTCAAGTGAACACACCTGTTGAAGAATGTCTTCGGCTTGACCCATCCACGACCGTCCTCTTTTTAACCTGCTGCCCTTCACCTTCCTAATTTCACTATGCAGTGGATGTTGTGTGTTTGCGTTAATTCTGAGGTAGGCGCGTGCCCTGCAATCTTGTATTCTCTCTTCAATGGTTGGAAACCCAAGAAGGTAGCGCATTGCCCTGCATGCTGTATCTCTTGTACATCCAAGAATAATGCGCATAGCTTCATTCTGTATCCTTTCCATCCGTTCTATCTGCTTATGGCTGAGAGTCAGGATTGCCATTGCATACTCCAAAACAGACATGACCAACCCCTCGTACAGAAGACATAGATGGCGCTGCTCACAGTTTGCTGCCGCCATCACCCGCATCGCTGCCAAACCCCGCTTGGCCTTTGTTATCACCTGGTCTATGTGCACATTATAAGCAAGGCTTCGATCAAACCGTATCCCCAGGTAATTCATTGCCTGCGTTCTTTCCACCATCTCTGAACACAGCATTACAGTTGGTGTTGGAGTGTTGACAATATGATTATTCAACGAGAACCAAGTCACTGTTGCCTTTGTTGGGTTGACCATTGCCCCAGCTTCATCACACCAAGTACTTATGCGATTGAGTTCGGTTTGTAGTTCCACAGCAACCTCCTCTCTATCCTTACCCTGACGATACACTAAAACATCATCGGCATATGACAATGTCCTGCCAGGTCCAGTGATCTGCTCACTGGTGATTCTCACTGTGTAGGCGTTGAACAGTACCGGAGATAATGGTGATCCCTGTGGTAGGCCAGGATATATTGTTGTTGGTTCCGAAGTCCAACTGCCACATCTAAAAACTACTTTCCGTTGGAAGAGGGCTGCAGCGATCCAACTAAGGAGGAATGGACTTATGTTTAGTTCGAGAAGCTGAAACATTAAAAAATCCAGTGGTACTCTGTTGTATGCGTCCTCAAGATCAATCGCTGCAGCAACGGTTTCAGTGCCTGAGTGGAAACCTTCATAGACATCCTGGGCAAAGACTGCTGCATTGGTCCAGGTTTCCCTTTTTGGACGGTACCCACCCAGGGTGGGTGGGAAAACACCTTGCCTCTCTAGTTGGCTTGATATTTTCTTGGCAATTACCTTCTCCAGCAGCTTGCCTATTGTATTCTGCATGGTTATAATTCGATATCCCTGAATTTTTTTGTGGTCTTTGTCAGGCTTCGGCAAGGGAATCAGATAGCTGTGTAACCATTCCTCCTTGATGCTAGCACCCCCTATACTGTTGTTGTACATGTCTGCTAGTTTCTCTAGCTCATTGTCGGTACACCTATTAATGTCATCGTATCTTATGCCATCAGGACCTGGAGCACTGTTTTTTGATCGTCGAAGCACAGCCTTGATTTCTTTCACTGTCACTGTGTCTTCATCCAAAGTGTCCTGGGCCTTGCATCTGTCTGAGGTGACCTCCTTGGCCAGATTTCGGCCTCCCATGTCTGTCTGGTTGCTTTGCTAAAGGTAGTGTTCAAAGAGGGCTTTGCCCTTGTCCTCGTCAGTCCTCTGCCAGATGAGGTCAGCACCTTGGAAGTCAGAAATGCTCTTATTCTTGACTACACCACTCATGCTTTTATGTAGTCGCCAGAACAATTTCAGTGACTTGTCTGTGCTTACTCTTTGACACACCTCTGCCAATTTTTCGCTTTTAACAACCTTGACCAGTTTTTTGAAGTAGCTTACTTTTGTGTGCATCTCTCTTTCTAAGTGCAAGCAGGGACTAGGATGACCAGCTCTGTTCTTCTTGGCATTTTGCCATCTCCTTACAGCACTACGCTTATCCACCCAAGCCTTCTCCACCTCGAAACTCCACCACGGTGGCTGCTCCCAGCTTTTTTTCCTGCCCTGAAACGTTCTGTGCTTGTCACGTCTTATTTTACTCACCACATCTTGCCCTGTACTGTCATACTGGAACGTCTTTACCTTTAGCTTGTGCTGCCTGGTTCTGCCTTTCTCCACCAGTATGCTGCACGGGTGGTGGTCGCTGCCATGGTGTCCTAGGACACCCCATCTACACACTGTAGTGAGTGAAGGTGAAACTAGCGCCAGATCAATAGCACTGTCCTCATCGCCCGGACGGCTTGCTGTTCTGGTGACACAGCCACTGTTGATACAAACCAGGTCGATGGTTTCCAGTGCAGTCTCGAGCTCCTCCCCCTGTGTATTGGATGAAGTGTTTCCCCATGATCTGCCTTTAGCGTTGAAATCACCACAGACAACTCGTGGCCTAATATGCCACTTAAGCACTGCCACTTCTGGGCGTCCACACTGGCATTGCAGGCATAAATATTAACCACCACGAATGGTATGAGGGTAAAGTTAAAGAAAGCCAAGTCTACAATAGGAAACCCTAAATAAAATTTGTGCAGAGTGAAAACTGACAAAGAAATACAAGATAATTTTAACATAGAAGTACAGAACAAATGTGATATATTTTCTGATCTAGAGATCCTATTTCACGATGTTAATGATCAATGGGAAATGTTGAAGAATTCAATCTGTTGTGCTGCAAAAAAAAAAAAAAAAAACTATTCCAAAATTAAAGAAAGTGGGTCGTAAGACATGGATGACTGAAGAAATTTTACAGCTAATGGAAACAAAAAGACAGAACAAAATTAATTCTGCCAAATATGAAGAAATTCACAGAGAAGTCAGAATATTATGTAAGGAGGCAAATGAAGCATGGCTCGAGAAAAACTGCATAGGAAAACTACACAACAGTAAAAATACCAAACTAATGCACAACAGAATTCATGAGCTTTCTAATCAAAGAACATATACATCAGCCAGCTGCCTAAAGACAAAAGATAGAAAAGCCATAATAAAAAAAGATCAGATCTTACATGTATGGCCAGATTATGTGAACATCCTTTATGATGACGATAACAGAGAAGAACAGTATAATATTCAAAATAATAATGAAGGATCATCAATTTCGAAGATAGAGGTTCAGTATGCTCTTAACCTTATGAAATCTGGCAAGAGCCCAGTTCAGACAGCATCACAACAGAAATGATTAATGCTTTAGCAGAATATGGAATAGATAAAGTTACCAGACTGCTGAATACAATATATGATACTGGAAATATACCTCATTAATTATATAATTCTGTATCTATTGCAATCCCAAAGAAATCAGGAGCCTTGAAATGTGATCAACATCGAACAATTAGTACAATGAGTCACATCACAAAGATTTTGCTAAAAATTATCATGCAAAGAGTTAGGAAGAAAATACAACCTGAAATAGGAGAAGAACAACGTGGGTTTGTAGAAGGCAAAGGTAGAGTAAACGCTGTATGTATACTGAGAACAGTAATTGAACGTTCTATAGAAGTAAACAAAGAGCTACAATTTATTAAAAATACCTTATACTTGTAAAAAAACATATATTGGAAACAACAAACTGCCATAAGAATTGATAATGAAGTAGGTTAATATCAGCCTATTAAGAGGGGTGTGAGACAAAGTTGTGTAATGTCTCCAGATCTTGCTATCCTTGTACAGTGAACATATTTTCAGAAATATAGACGATTTGGAAGGAATCAACATTGGGGGACGATGCATTAATAACATTAGATATGCATTTGATACAGTCTTGATTGCAGACAATGAACAGGACCTGCAATATTTAGTAGATGCGGTTGTTGCACACATTGAACAACTAGGGTTGGAATTGAATTGTAAGAAGACACAGATTATGGTCATCACTAGGAAAAAGGAAATGCCACAATGTAATAAACAAGTAAACGGGAATATTCTTGAGCAAGTGAATCGGTACAGTCATCTCGGAACAGTCATAACATCTGATGGGAGATGCCTTGAAGAAATTAGAACAAGAATTGCCATTGCAAAGGTAACCTTTTGCAAGATGAAAAACACACTGACCAATAGAAATATATCAATTGAAACGAGTAAAAGAGTGTTGAAGTGCTACATAGAAACTGTACTTTTGTGTGGATGTGAAGCGTGGACAATGAGAAGACAAGCTGAAAACATCTGATGGCTGTGGAAATGTGGTTTCTGCGGACAATACAAATAATACCATGGACAGACAGAAAACCCAATGAACAATTCCTTCAAGAAACAAATGAAGATCATAAACTGATTAGAGACATTAGACGTAGACAGTCAAACCTTTTTTTTTGTTCATGTTATGAGAAGAAATAAATTGGAGAACTTGGTGACAACTGGCAAGATCGAAGGGAAGAGACCAAGGGGAAGACCAAGAAGTAAATACCTGTATGGCTTGACACCGGGGCATGGTTGAAACAGAAACACGGAGCTGATCCATGACTCTGGTGATCGAGAGAGATGGCAAAACATGACCGCCCACGCTTATTCGACGTGGCACATGATGGATGGATGGAAAAAAGAATCCATCCAAGCTAACGGGATCTATCCTATTGAAACTAGGTTTTCTTTTGTAACATTTAAAAAAAATCTCGTCTGCCTTAAGGCTTACTCAAGAGAAGCAACGGCTGCTGTAGGATATAACAATATGAAATACAAAACAGTCAGGCATAAGTAGCTCCTGCGAAACGATGAAACACACCACGCGGACACAGTGTACATACATTACAACGGACTCCATACAGGTGAACATAGATCTCATCTCATCATGTTCCTCTTGTACCTTGTGGTGTCGAGGTAAAGTATAAACATCGTGAGAGTGCCCGATTATGGGCTTCATGTATAGATATTCCCATGGACTCTGTTATTCCCTGCGTCCTTCGTTTACGTGGTCGGCCTCTTCTTCTATTTCCATCTGGTCTGTACATCATTGCTTGTTGTGGTATGCTGTTGAATGGTAACCTACTTGCATGGACAAACCATTTGACTTGCTGCCTTCTAATAAAATCTAGTGCTGCTATAACCCCCACTTTAGTCCTGATTTCTTCATTTCTGATCGTATCCCTTCTTGATACTTTGAGTATTCTTCTCGGGAATCTCATTTCTGTTGTTGTGATGTTTTTTTTTTCTCTTTTTCTGTCACCTGTCCAGGCTTGGCATAGAGTTGGTAGGAAGATTATGTTAAAAAGTGCTTTCTTAACAGCTATTGATACATGTTTGTTTTTTGGTATTGGTGCCATTTGTCCAATGACTTGGTTTGCCTGATTGCATCTATTTTCGATCTCATCTTCTGATTTGCCATTTGATGATATTATACTTCCTAGGTACTTGTTTTAAGGGATGTTCGTTTAGGTGAATTGTTGTTGTTTTTTCTTCTTTTGTTATAGTCATTTTCTCTGTTTTACTTGTGCTAATTTACATGTTATGTTCCTTACACATTTTGTTTAGACTGTTCATGTGGTCTTGAAATTCAGCTTCTGATTTTGCTATTAGTGCGTGGTTTTTCGCAAACATGTGTTCTTCAATGGTGTAATTTGCAGAAGGTTCTTCTCCTGTGTTCTCGTCATGCGGTGTTCTTGCGGTCTCTGTTTGGCCGGTTTCTTTACATATATTGTCTATATAGGTTATGAACAAGAGAGGGGACAGGACACTACTTTGTCGTACTCTGGATCTTATGGTGAAAGGTTCTGAGTGTCCTACAAATCGTACACTGTTTGGACTGCGCCTGGCCTTGCAGCCATCAAGATTAGGATCGTCTAGCCTCTCCCAGGAGGGTTGAAAAGTGAAAATTAGTAGCGTGCTGATGACACGCAGACTACACGAGTCAACTCCACCTCCACATGGTGTAGACCGGGAAACAGTGACCGCGAGGTCATGGCTAACGGGGCCAAGGCTCACCATAGGGGACGGACTCCCTATGGTCAGACATTTATCCTAAACCTGTGACTGGCTTAGCAAGCCGGCAGGGGATCTTCATACAGGTATTAGAAAAACTAAGAAGTATAAGCGAACTGACACAAATGGATATAGACCTGGCAATGTTAATGAGCTACAAGATAGATCAGCTATTTAAAAAAAAAGGGGGGGGGGGGAGTGTGTCACCGAGTAAATGGTGGGTTGCCAGCAAGTTAATAAATGAATATTGTCACCCGGTGAATAATTGTCTATCAGGGAATATGGGTTACTATTTGGTAATCAGAGGGCGAAGAATGGGTCACAAATGAGTCGGCAACCAGGTCTTGCCGGATGGATTTCGACTGGCGATTCTACTGCCACTGAGATATTTTGTGTTGCCGATGGATGAGATGATGTTACTCAGTTGCTAACGCATTATGGCACAGGACAGGTAACTGTTGACATAAGTCACTCTACTGTCTCCAGGTAGACAGGGCACATATAATAACCATGTTCTATTGTTATTCTTATTTGCCCTGGAGTAGACTGGCAGTGTTTGCCAGTGCTTGACGCTGGTATCTGTCGGGGAGTATTTCTCCCACTATGTTTAGCTTTCGTCTGGCAAAGAGCACCCTGTTGTTCCCCAGGAGTGATTCTTAACTGACTGGTGGTAGTATCAACCTTTCTACCTTCTCTAAATCACCACAGATATATCACATAACAGACAACACTGCGTTAACAATAACTTCTTCATAACACGACAGCTGCATCTGTTTTCACACGGTATATTCTGTCTTTCTTTTAAAACAAATATCAGATTAATGTCACTAAAACAATAACATTTGCACTCGATCTCTATCTTGTATATCTGTCACTCGAACAATCACTGATGTCGACATTCGTCCACTGATTCACAAACACTCCATCTGTCCAAACGTGGCGGCCAGATGAACTTCTGCCATGTGCCATTCTCCGTCCGACCTCGAACGCGGTTAAGACGTGAATGATCTCTAACGGACCTGTAGTCCGTGCTAACTCCGGTTACTTCCGGCCGAGTGGTTCACAATCCACTCGATCCTCACGTCTGTCACTGAAATGTGCAAGACTCTAGGTCACCTGCACTGAGTGGTACTTTGCTCCAAGCAAACTCCATGGCAGGGGGCACTTGACCATAGGACACATATATACTCAAGGAACACTCGACCATAGAATACACATATACTCACGTATACTCACGGAACACTTGAACATAGAACACATATATACTCACGGAACACTTGAACATAGAACACATGTATACTCACGGAACACTTGAACATAGAACACATATATACTCACGGAACACTTGAACATAGAACACATATATACTCACGGAACACTTGAACATGGAACACACATATACTCACGGAACACTTCAACATAGAACACATATATAATCACGGAACACTTGAACATAGAACACATTTATACTCACGGAACACTTGAACATAGAACACATATATACTCACGGAACACTTGAACATAGAACACATGTATACTCACGGACGGAACACTCGATCATAGAACACATATATACTCACGGAACACTTGAACATAGAATACATGTATACTCATGGAACACTTCAACATAGAACACACATATACTCACGGAACACTTCAACATGGAACACATGTACTCACGGAACACTTCAACATGGAACACATGTACTCACGGAACACTTGAACATAGAACACATATACTCACGGAACACTTGAATATAGAACACACATATACTCACGGAACACGCACACAGAACACACATATACTCACGGAACACTCGATCATAGAACACATATATACTCAAAGAACACTTGAACATAGAACACATATATACTCACGGAACACTTGAACATAGAAGACATATATACTCACGGAACACTTCAACATAGAACAAATGTATACTCACGGAACACTTGAACATAGAACACATATATACTCACGGAACACTTGAACATAGAACACATATATACTCACGGAACACTTCAACATAGAACACATGTAACGGAACACTTGAACATAGAACACATATGTACTCACGGAACACTTGAACATAGAACACACATATACTCACCGAACACTTCAACATAGAACAAACATATACTCACGGAACACTTCAACATACAACACATATATAATCACGGAACACTTGAACATAGAACACACATATACTCAAAAAACAAGCACACAGAACACATATATACTCACGGAACACTCGACCATAGAACACATATATACTCACGGAACACTTGAACATAGAACACATGTATACTCACGGAACACTCGATCATAGAACACATGTATACTCACGGAACACTTCAGCATAGAACACACATATACTCACGGAACACTTGAACATAGAACACATTTATACTCACGGAAAACTTGAACATAGAACACATATATACTCACGGAACACTTGAACATAGAACACACATATACTCAAAAAAACAAGCACACAGAACACATATATACTCACGGAACACTCGACCATAGAACACATATATACTCACGGAACACTTGAACATAGAACACATGTATACTCACGGAACACTCGATCATAGAACACATGTATACTCACGGAACACTTCAGCATAGAACACACATATACTCACGGAACACTTGAACATAGAACACACATATACTCACGGAACACTTGAACATAGAACACATGTATACTCACGGAACACTTGAACATAGAACACATATAAAATCACGGAACACTTGAACATAGAACACATATATAATCACGGAACACTTGAACATAGAACACATATATACTCACGGAACACTTCAACATAGAACACATATATACTCACGGAACACTTGAACATAGAACACATTTATACTCACGGAACTGTTGAACATAGAACACATATATATACACGGAACACTTCAACATAGAACACACATATACTCACGGAACACTCACACAGAACACACATATACTCACGGAACACTTCAACATAGAACACACATATAATCACGGAACACTTCAACACAGAACACACATATACTCACGGAACACTCACACAGAACACACATATACTCACGGAACAGTTCAACATCGAACACACGTATACTCACGGAACAATCACACAGAACACACATATCCTCACGGAACACTCGATCATAGAACACATATATAATCACGGAACACTTGAACATAGAACACATTTATACTCACGACACACTTGAACATAGAACACATATATATACTCATCGATCACTTGACAATAGAACAATAAAAACTTGTGGGATACTTTACAATAAGAGATTTTAAATATTCATGGATTGCCTGACTATCATTGGCACCTTTCCGTCTTGACAGATGATAGTATGGTACATTGTGCTTCAAAAAGGCTTAATAACTACGATCCATGGCGGTGGCGAGTGTGGCTGGTAAGGCCAATTCTTGCCGCAAATGTTTGCCCACAGTAGGTGCATGTGAAAACATGGTCACTTCCACCATTTTGCACCATCTTACGTCTCTCACGCTCTGTGTGTGCTTTATCTGCAATCATTTTCTCCTTTGTCTTTATTCCGTTTCTGATAGTTGCCCTCCATGCAACATGTTCAGCGGCGACGTGCTCCCAATGTGCATTATCAATGCCTGTATCAATCATGTCCCGCTTACACACATCTTTGTATCGTAGTAGAGGCAGACACTGAGATCTCCTACCCGTCTGTAATTCACCAAAAAAGATGTCCTTTGGTATTCTACCATCATCCATCCTCCTAACGTGTCCTATCCATCTAAGTCTACGAAGACTGAGCATGGAATACATCGTCACACAACCTGATCTTTCCAATACTTCAGTATTTGTGATTTTGTCTTGCCACTTAATACCAAGTATTCTTCGCAAACACCGCATATGAAAGCTGTTTAAACGTTTCTCTTGGCGTGAGTAAGTTGTCCAGGTTTCACTGCCATAAAGAAGAGTACTAAGGCTTGGTAGACGAGGACTTTTGTTTTGGCAGTAAGCTTCCTGTTCTCCCAGACTCTTTTTGCTAACATGTTCATTGTTGTTGCTGCCTTGCCAATCCTGATGTTGAGTTCCTGATCGAGGGATAATTTGCTATTTACCTCTGATCCTAGATATGTAAAATGGTCTACTATCTCCAGTTCGGCGTCGTCAATAAAGATTGATGGTACACCATGTGCACCTTGTGACATAATCTGTGTCTTCTTTTTGTTAATTGTTAAACCAAATTCAGAACAAGCATTGGAGAATGCAGATAGTAGATATTGTAATTCTTCCTCAGAGTGGGTCGTAATCGCAGCATCATCCGCAAAAAGCAACTCTCTTCTTCTTCTTCTTTTTGTTCATCCGGAGTGTTTTTTCAGATGTGATTGCGGTGTGTCTGTTATGCGCCCTTGGGCCGAAACCCGTAGGCCAACACATCCGACGATAGCGTGCTTTTTTGACCAGGTAGCATTCCTGGGAGACTCTCACTTGTGTGGTGCTGTCTACAACCCAGCTGGCCAAGGTTGAACGGTCGAAGACAACGGTCATCCCTCAAAGGAAGGCAGGGACAGTCCATAGCATTTTCCGCCATCCGAGGTTGCTTCCATAGTTGCAGGGCCGACACATAGCGCCCTGGTGCTGGGCTCACCGAGGGAATCCACGTCCTGCTCATGGCTGCTTTAAATCCTCACTTCAATATATTGGTCATTTCGTTTGCCCCGGGCCATCCCCGCACAAACCAGACAGGTTTGCAGACGGTATCCACTCAGCGAGTTTTCGGACATGTGCTTGTCGTTGCGCCCGTCAGAGCTGTTCCAGGCACGACAGACATTCGGAAAACTACCTAGTCAGAGCTGTTCCGAACAAGAGCGGCATTCGGAAACTAGGTAGTCAGGGCTGTTCCTAGCACGAGAGACATTCGGACGGGACATTTCACTCGGACGTAATTGCGTAGTGTCAATTTTTAGTTTGCCACCCGTAGGACGACACTTCCGACTTCCGGCGGGCATTTTTTAATGAGGTTAGCCTTCCTCTGGATTCGAGGCACGTTAGACTGTTGTGATGTCGCCAACATCTCAGCTGGTCAAGATAGAACGATCAACGACATCGCGGTCGTCCCTCAAGGGAAGGCAGGGGCAGACCATGGGCATTCCCTCGCTATCCAAGGAGACTTCCATAATTGCAGAGCCGGCACATATTGCTCTGAGACTGGATTCACCCGAGGAGTTGCCACGTCCTGCTCATGGCTGCTTTAGGTCCTCACTTCTCGCTTGCCACTGATCGCTCAAGCACATACCAGGAGCGGTCAGACTTCGAGCGACATCCACTCGGTAAGCTTTTGCATTTGACTTCAGACCACGCGCAATAGGTTCGCTCGCTGTGCGTTCCATTTCGCGTCATTGAGACGTTCTTCCACTTTTGTCTACACTCTCTATGAGTTAGATACAGACGGTTTTCGTAACCATTTCCTTCGACTGGGGCTCTTTTCTGACTTTTTGTACTCGCTTACGAGGTAGGCTACATGTGCTGCCGGCTCAGCACCTTACCTTCGTGCAGCAGTGAACGAGAAACGGTCTGGCCCTCTCATCCGGGAATCTCTCATATCCCTCAGCTGAGAGCCTTCGAACATGTATCAGACCTGAGCATGTAGCTTGCTCAGTATCACGCCTCTATTGTTGGGCGTTCAGCCACAGCCCTCGACAGGGAGCCTTACGAGTTTTGTCCGGACCAAGAACTTCTGCCTTCGTGCGCCTGATTTAAATTTTGACTGCTATCCTCAGTCTTACGTGCAGAGCAGCAGGTTGTGTCTCTCTTAGTCTGGTCTATATCACATAAGCTGTCCGATATGTAGTTTTTCATCCATCAGCAAGCAAATGGGGTCGATGGGACACGCAAGCTCCCCCACCACGTCAAGGTGGAGACACATCGGGGGAGAAGCAACTCTCTGATTAGTACCCTGCTAAATTTGGTCTTGGCCTTCAATCTCTGAGCATTATAGAGGCCACCATCTGAGCGTGAGTGAATGTATATACCGTCATCCTGATCACGAAAGGCATATTTCAGTAGAAGTGAAAGGTATATCCCAAAGAGGGTGGGGGATAGTACACAGCCTTGCTTAACTCCACTCTTGATTTCAAACTCTTCTGAAGTTGAGCCATCAAACTTGATTATACCCTTCATGCCTGTGTGGAACGATAACACAATGGACAGAAGAGTTGGTGGGCAGCCAATCTTCTTTAGTGCTTTGAACAGACCCTCACGACTGACCAAATCGAATGCCTTTGTGAGGTCGATGAAGGCAATAAACAGTGGCTGATTTTGTTCCCGGCATTTTTCTTGCATCTGTCGCAATGAGAATATCATATCAATGGTAGACCGGTTCTGACGGAAGCCGTACTGTGATTCGGGGTAGACTTGATCTCCCAGGACTTGAAGTCTGTGCAGGACAATTCTGGCAAATACTTTCCCAACATTACACAGAAGCGAGATACCCCTATAGTTGTTACAGTCGCTCCGATCTCCTTTGTTCTTGTACAGCGTTATGATGTTTGAATCTTTGAAATCCTGTGGGACTTGTCCTTCTCGCCAGCATAGCTCTATTAGCTGGTGGATCTGTAGAGCGAGTGTGTCTTGCCCACTCCTGATCACCTCTATTGGAATCCCATCCTTACCTGGAGCCTTGCCAGATGCAAGCTCATTTATAGCACACTTAACTTCTGTTATAGTGGGAAGTGTGTCCAGGTGGTCAAGAGTTGGCAGGGCCTCTATGGCGTTGAGGGCATCATCCGCTAGCTTGGTCTCACTTGAGTAAAGCTCTAAATAGTGCTCGACCCATCTATCCATCTGCTGTTTCTTATCAGTGATGATTTCTCCAATCAAGGTTTTCAGCGGTACACTTCTTTTGATCATTGGACCACATGCTTTCTTTACCCCTTCATACATGCTTCTGATGTTTCCCTTATCACTTGCGATTTGAATGGACTCACATAACTTGATCCAATAGTCATTCGCACACTGCCTGGCAGCCTTTTGTACATCCTTCCTCGCTTCAGCTCACTCAGAGTGTTACGCGTTGGTCTTTCCTTGTTTCTTAAGAGAGCTACCTTCTTTTTATCAATCAAGGGCTGCAGTATCTGACTGTTTGCCGCAAACCAGTCCTGCCTCTTATGATCCACAGTGCCGTAAACCCCTACCGCTGTTTTATAAATAGTTTCCTTAAGTTTACTCCATTTATCATTTACTCAACAATTTTCTGATGTATCATTGAAAGCGTCTTCAAGTTGCTGTTGAAATTCAAAGCACTTTCCAGGATCGTGAGTGTTAGTAATATTAATCCTGGGGCTAGACTTGTGTTTAGCTGTGTAGATTCTCTTTGGTCTCAGTCTAACCCTTGCAACAAGCAAAGAATGATCTGTATCACAGTCAGCACTGTGGTAACTTCGAGTTAATGATGTATGGTTCAGATGTTGTCTCCGTGTGATAATGAAGTCCATCTGATGCCAATGGCTGGATCTTGGATGTTTCCATGTGACCTTATGCATCTCTTTTGTTTTAAAAAAGGAGTTTGTAATACATAGGTCATTTCTAGTGCAATGCCCCAGCAGCCTTTGCCCATTATCATTCATGCGACCGATGTTGTATTTTCCAAGGCACACTGGCCATGAACTCGAGTCCTTGCCCACACGAGCATTGAAATCACCGAGCATATAAATGTAGTCGGATTTTGGAACTGCCTTGATCGCAGAGTCTAGCTGCTCATATAACGTATCCTTCACATCATCAGAGGAAGCTAGTGTCGGTGCATATGCAATGAGAATGGTGGAAAATCCACAAGAGGTTGCCAACCGCAGTGATAATAATCTTTCATTACCTCCAGCTGGGATATCAATCATTCCCAGTAGCGAATTCTTCACTGCAAAGCCCACACCGTGCTGCCTTTTTTCTGCCTGCCCTCTTCGCTTCCAAAAAAAAGTGTAATTGTTTTCCCTGAGTGACCCTTCCTCAGCGAGGCGAGTCTCCTGCAGGCCAGCAATATCAATGTTAAGACGATTGAGTTCAGCATCAATCACAGCCGTTTTTCTCACATCGTCAATATTTGTCAAGTCAGTGGAAAATCCTGGACACATGGTTCTCACGTTCCAGGTTGCAAGCCGTAGCTTGAGGTTTCTATTCTTTTTATTAGTACCTGGTGCATTGGTTTTACAGCCTGCGATTCAGATTTTGTCCTAGCCCCAAGCACCCATTGAAGCAGGCAGGATGTGGCGGATCAGCACCCAATTGGCTGGGGGATGCCCAGCTTGAGGCGGGCGGTAGCTGATCAGTGACACCCGTAGGTGTCTCCCACTGTCAGAGGCAACGCGTGGCGCCCCATGTCTACGCCAACTGACAAGGACTTATAACCCGTAACAGTTGCCTCTCGCTTTTATTCCGAGACCGGTTAAGACCAGAGATTGAGTTATTGCCTCTCCATAGCACAAAGCCTGGGCTAAAATAAAGAAACCATGTGTTGCCCATGCAGCATGATCCCTCTCTCGACGTGCCTAGTTCACTCCAGAGGAAAGTTGACACCTATAATCTGGACATGCCTGAGCATATGACACAATGTACACTCAAGGAAAACATTAACAAAGAACACACAGGTACCGATAGGACTTTTTATAATAGGACACAACATGGACGATTCTTTTAGGGGCTGTTTGTGATTTCTTGGCAAGTTTACATTCAGTAGTTTGTCATTGCTTTCAGAACGACCTGCACTCTTACCTTTGAATGAAAACCAGCACAAGTCGATCGGCTTTCAAATTTTCCGCAGCTGTGTTTAGAATGCAATATGCGGGATTTCAAATTCACAGAAGGTTTATTTCAAATAAAATCGAAAGGAATACTGAATAATTTTCATTGCAAAGAACCATCTAATATAGAACATAAATAACTCCTCAAATTCTATAAAATACATATAACCCATAAATCCCTTAAAGGTAGCAAATAAAGACCACTTTGAATTAAGACATATATATCAACAGGAATCTCTGGATCAACTCCCCAAGATGCTATCTGTAAATGATGTATTTACGAAATTACAACACCTCTGCCTGAGACATGATTAGACCCGCTGTCATCTAGATTCTCTGAACTGGCATGTTTATTCTGAAGATGAACTTCACACTGTCAAATTGAGACTTTACAGGCGTCACAAATCAGATTAGAAATATATCTTTTCCTCTGGCTTCAATTTAAACCTGCTCGTTCTGTAAGCCATCTTCTCGTTAAAATAACACGCACACGTTGCGTAATCTTTGGCTGTAGCGTACTGAGAGGCGGGAGAAGGGATTACAAAAATGTAGTAGTAAAGTAAGTTTCTTTAGTGTTGCATTTTCATTTTTCCATTTGTGCTTTCATTGGTCATGTGATGGGAGGAGAGGCATTGGAGAACATCTGCGACTATAGTATGTCCCGAAAAGAATGCCTTCATTCACGATCAAGTATCTTGAAAACTGTCTGTTGCATCGTTATGAAATTTTTCCAGTAGTCTTATATTTATCCCCACCCAAGGAATATGTCTTTGATAGGTCCAAAAGCAACTTAATCATCGAAAGCGGCGACATTTCTTTGATGATTTGCTGAAAAACTAGTGATTTCTTGCTAACAAATTTATGTTTACAGTAATGAAAGCCCCGCCAATTCAGATGACACACAAGGCGTATTCGGTTTCGTATGGGAGTGGGTCAATGAAAGAAGTAGCTTAAAATCGACAGGGTCGGCTGCATTGCACCGGGTTTTTATCCCATATGGCTCAGTTTCTTTCCGCAGCGCTGAAAGCGTCACACAAAGCGCAAACTCCGTATCTCCAGCGATGACCCTCGGGAGTCTCCGAATAAATGCACTCGTGAAATGAAGGACGCGGCCCGGAAGCGAACATACAACCTTCGGAACCCTAGTCAGACGGCTTGACCACTTCACCACGGAGAATCCTGAGAGTGGTGTAATGTGTAATATTAGTAAAGACAGAGAATTTACAGAGGCATGGGGTAAATAATTTGTAAATTGACAGGAAAGTAGAAGGAATATATTTCTTACCTTATTTTTAATTTCTTTCTTGTTTCTTCTGCTGCTGGTTAATAATGTGTGGACAAGTATTCGTGTTAGCTTTTGTATATTGAGTTCGTGAAAGCTTCCAAATAGCTGTGCGTTAATGTGCGTATGGAGTGACCAGAAATGATACCGCAATTTAGTCATCATGTTTCCATTTTTAAGGATCTGTTCAGCTTTCTGTGTAGTTTGTTCACACGTACACATGGGTGACAGATCCGCTTTGAGTCTTCGTGAAAGATTGCCTACTCTGCTGTTTACCGTTCAGAGACGGAACATGATTACCTGTTTTGCACTATGAAAATAGTTGTCAATGTCTCTGTAGTGGGCTTTCTTCTTAACGACCAAGATGTTGGTCCTCTTTTCATTGAAGTTTATAGATTGATTCGTATGCACGTGTGTTGTCCCCTAATTTGACAACGTGTTTGCTCTTACGTTTCTTGTTATGCCACAATATGTCAGTTTCCACCGCAATACTACTCTTCTGTTGGTATTCAATGCATTTAGTGTGTGTGTGTTTTTTTTTTTCTTTTTTTTTCAATACAGTTGTTTGTCACCGCTGAGGGCTTGCGGAATTGAAAATTCATCACTGTGGAATACAAACTGTTGCCTTTGACATTATGCTGATGCTGTAATGTTTAGGGCCTGCAATTCTTCTGAATATTTGTAGCAAAATATCCCAGTTGGTGTGCGCGTGGATTAAGGTCTGCGATCTGCTCAGACCTTAATCTGTGTTGGACGATTCCAGTAGGTTGATGACTGCTCTCGGTTGCATAAAATTCAATCCATCCTTTCTCCAATAATCCTCTTCCTCTTTCAACACATGGTCCTCACATTTTCCCAGCAACTTTTATTAATATTTAATAGCGCGGACTGGATTAATATCCTGACGTCAGACAATTTGAATATAATATTGTCAGCTGCCACCTGTCCTTTAATTTTAGCCCACACAAGTTGTATAGGGTTAAAATGAGAATGGTACGGTGGAAGTCTCAAGCACCAATGACGATGCTCTTCTATCAACTTGTCGATTTGATATTTCTTGCTTTTCGACGTCTGTTTTACAAGGGACAACAATACTAGCTAGAAATACGTTTCTGGAAATGGTATGTTTTCAATTCGGAGTTATATCTTTATTGCTCCCTTTGTGCTCGATGCTGTAGGTATTTTGTCTTCTTGGGCAACAAGATTGATATCATGCATTATCCATAATTGGACACGACGGTCTATCTAGGGATGGAAGCACAGAATTCTTGAGCCAATCTCTAAATACATTACCATTCATCTTATTATGATAATCCCTATTGTCTGTATGCTTTTATACGAACACGAGCCTAGCATTCTGTTATAAGCCATTATGCGTATTACCAGCATGGGTCATGACCAAAAGCTGTCCTATACTACTGGGCACATATCGCTTTATCTGTCCATCCACTGATTGCCATTCCTTATCACTTGTGTGGTTCGCATTGATCCACATTTCATCTAAACACACTATGCCATAATTTTCTTTGCGCATTTCCCTTATTTCACGTAGATATCTGCTTCTCATGGCTCCTAAATGCGGTTGCTCGCAAAGATTATTTCTACCGCCCTTATACTTTCAAATAGTGCAGATAATGTCCTTATAATTTTCTACAAAGTTGTTTTGCATAGCTCTATGTTATTATTCTTTCTGAACCAAACCCTAAGTTTTCTTACAGTCACTGTTTCTTTGGCATCCATAATTTTTATAATGCTGGATAATCCTGGATATAAAATCCAAAATTTTTATAATTTTAGGAGTCTCCGTGGCGAAGTGGTCAAGCCTTTTGACTAGGGCTCCAAAGGTCGTGGGTTCGATTCCGGGCCGCATCCTTCGGTTCACTAGTTACATTTTTCGGAGACTTCTGTGGGTCGTCGCTAGAGCTGCGGAGTTTGTGCTTTGTGCGATGCTTTCCGCGCTGCGGAAAGAGACCGAGCCATATGGGATAGAACCCGGTGCTTTATAATAGCTCGTCTTATGACATCTTTGTCAAAGCTGTCTACAATAATCTTTCTACCTACCGTTTTGTTATTGCGTGGTGGTTTAATTCATGATTATTGCACCCATCGACTCAAACCCAATGCATGCACTGTTCTTTTTTCGGAATTTGTAGTATAAAACAGTTTCCTGCTATCAGCTTCTTGGCAAAAATATGTGTACAACTTCATAGCGATTCTTTGAAGTGTACAATTTCGCATTAAATCCCATTGAAAAATATTCACACATTTCAATGTTAGCGATAAGTGGTAAGATGTAAAAAAAAAAAAAAAAAATATTAATCAGGTTTCATGAAATAACCCACATTTTGAGACACCTCTGAACAGTCCTAGTTTGAACAACGCGGGGAGTTGGCATAAGGCCAATCCCTTCAAAACACGTACAATATTCAACATTGAGCGCTGATTGTCTGGCTACGCTGTAATACATTTAAAATTATGAATTTCATCTCAGACCCGTAAATTATATACAGCATATAAACAAACTTTGAAATCTGCTGTAAAATCTCCAGAACAAAAAAAATTTTGTTGGGTGGACATAATGATAAGGTTATATGCTAAATCTCATAATTTTCCCTCGGTTACTGACATATGGATGTTTATATTGGGGCCCCAAAAAAAAAAAAAAAGACTGTAGAAAGATCAGATTGAAGAGAGGCAGAGGCCGACCTAGACAAATAATGCTGGATGGATTGAGACAGTGGCATGGAGGATTATCAGCAGCAGATTTGACCCAAAACGCCACAGATCGAGGTCTGTGGAGACAGGAACGCCTACGCCAACTGACATGGTACTTGATGGTGATGATGCATTTTTCTTGCAGGACATTGCCATCGATCCTGGGCTAATTTTCTAGGCAAATTTACGTTCTATAGTTTGCATGTAACCTGAACGTAAAGACAATGACCGACATACATACCATCGAATTCAAGGCTAGGTGGTCTGCTTCCCAATCGACTGCAGCGGATTTAGAACGCTCGACTTGCAATGTTCGGAGATTGTGCCACGCGTCCATGGAGTCTGTTGGCAAAGTAAGTATAGGACGCTTGTCTATACCTAGAGACGCGATCAACATTTGGTGGTAACCCCATAATTTTATAGCTCAATCGGACTCAATGGGTGATGTAGTCAATACGAGACTGACTGCCCGGAATAAATTCCTTTTACCCATTTTAGGACGTGTCAACCTATGAGCCCAAGCAAATGTAAAAAAAAAAAAAAAAAAAAAAATAAACAACATAATAAATAAACTATTCCCTGTTTCGTGGTGATTCGAACACATGATCTATAGGCCTGCGGGTAAGGGATCCACCCCTACGCTACCACGCTGCTATTAATGTATATCGGGAGGATTTAATAAAATAAACGTTGTGAACCAGTAATGGACGTCGGTGCTGTAGACAAATCTGTAATTTTGTTGTAATTGGGGAAGGATTCGTTTCCGGGAATAACCAAAGGTGCCAACAGAACATTACTTAGAATAGCGAAGATCAAGACAAATACAAATAAAGCAATTCTAAAAGAACTTGCGCTCTCAGTTCGACCCAGCCTGAACATCTCTTAGGAAAGAAGGCGACCGATGCATATTGAGCACATCGCCTGTGAAGCGCCGATTGGTCTATACAAAATATTAAATATGTATAGCACCATATGCTTAATGAGACTAAGAAGTATAAGGGAGACTAAGAAGTGTAAGGGGTCTCTTTTCGTTTACCTATAAGATCTGAATATCGAAGAAAACTGACTGATAAACTATATCATGTCTCTGAAACTGAAATAGTTGGCGATATTAAATGTCGCAATGGCTTAAAAAGAACGGCAACAGAGATTCTAGTTTCTGTAAGTAGAGGCTTGACTTCATGGAGGGTCGACCGGCAGGAAGGGGATCACATGGTATTCATGACATTCTGGGCATGAAAATGCAAAAGGCAGGGGAAATGGCGAAGGATCCAGAGTCTTTTGGGAACTGCCGTGGCGAGAGCGACGTTCCGCAAAAGTCTTCTTTATGTTGATGGTTCACATTTGAAACACATTTGTTTGTTTTCCCTAAACATCTCATCTCATTTGGTTTCTCTTGTACTTTGCGGTGTTAAGGTGAAGCATAAACAGAGGGAGATGTCCGTTTATAGGCTTCGTATATCGCGAACTATTCCTAATCCTTAATCAATACTATTATAATCTGTGTTTAGAGATTGAATATTAAAAGTTATTGAGCTCCTGTAATTGATCCAAAACTTGAGGTATACACGCTGTTGATTGGTTGGTTGGTTGATTGGTCGGCAGGCTGTTTACTTAGTAAGATCGTTAGTTAGGTGGTTGGATGGTTGATTGGCTGGTTGACTGGTTGGTTGGTTGGTTGGTAGGGCAGTTAGTTGGTTGATTGACTGGTTAGTTGGCTGGCTGGTTACTAAGTAGGTTAGTTAGTTTGATTGTCGATTGGTTAGTTGGCTGGCTGGCTGGTTAGTTGGTTGGTTAGTTGCTTGGTTGGCCAGCTGACTGGTTACTTAGCAGGTTAGTTAGTTAAATAGATAGTTAGTTAGTTAGTTAGTTAGTTAGTTAGTTAGTTAATTTGTCAGATGGTTGAATGGTTGGTTGGCTGGCTGACTGGTTAGTTGGTTGGGTAGTTAGTTGATTGATTGATTGGTTGGCTGGCTGGCTGGTTGGTTGGTTGGTTGGGTAGTTAGCTGGTTGATTGATTTGGTTGGTTGTCTGGCTGGTAACTAAGCCATGTGATCACTACCAGAGCCACACGGCAGACTAGAGTCTGCCCAGAAAGCCCCATAATTTAGGTAGAACTCATGACCATTCTTTGTGGTGTCACCGTTCATGACTCTTCACAAATCTCACTCCTTGGTGGCTTGTATCCTCTAATTTTGAACTGTTAGATTCCATGACAAGGTGATTAAACTGTATGCCTCTCGTTCTGACGGTCGCGGGTTCCTTCTCCGGAATGCGTCGTTCAGAGCAAGAGTGTAATTTTTCTGGAGACGTCTGGGAGTTATCGCTGAAGCTATGGAGCTCGTGTTTTGTTTGTTGCTCTCGACAAACGGCTTGCTGTTCTGTGGTGAGTTACCGAGCTACATGAGTGCAATGAAAGTGGCAGTTTCGACTGTAGTACTGTATTCTTAATTGGTTTGGTTGTCGAAGAATTGGGGGTCTGGGGAAGGACCTGGCGAGTTTCATGTCACTTCCATGTCCACCTTTGGTTATGTAACTTTCGCTTTTGACAACAATTTCCGACTATCCGGACAAGTTCACTGATAACAGATATTTCTCAGCGTTTCCAATTTTTTTTATTTCCTGCTGCTCTGTTGCAGAGTTGTTTACTTATTGCGGTGGAATCGCGGACCCCAGAGCTGCGTTTGCAGCTTAACTGTGTTGTAGGTGCATTTGGGAGTTTGCCTCCAAAGACTATACGACTATAATGCCCGTTTTATATTATCCTGTACTTTTAGAGAACACAGCAGAATTATCAGCTACCTAAGACAAAAAGAGGTAATCTGCTTGTCGATATTTACTAATTATTTCAGGACTTTGTTGATCAGTTATTTAGATTGGAGTTCGCGGGAAAACATGATGATATATGTTTACACTACTGTTTGATATTAATTTTCGTGGCGCTATTTATGTCGCCCTCCCAGCCGCCCGTCTCCGCGGGGACAGAAGTGTGAATGTGGCAGCAATGCATGAGCTGTCAGGTCATATTTACATACGTACGCTATGGGACTGCAATGTCTGCTTCATTATCACACTGAATATATCGTCGAGTCTGACTATACTTTTTAGTTGGAATGCAATTATCGCATTGGTGATGTGTTTACCTAGGGCTTTGTTCTAACACTGCTCATATTAGCACGTTTTTAAATAGTGTTTAGCTTACGCTATGTTGGGAGCCGCTTAGCTTAGTGGCTAGATTCTTGCATTGCGGCCCGGTGGTCATGATACAGTTATGCATCGGACGAATTTTTAAAGCTAAAAAAGGAATCACAGGCCAACTAAACAAAGACGATCGTGAGAAGAAAGGACGGCCGTCGTGATACCGACCGCGTCAACCTGCTTGTCCGATTGGTGTATAACAAAATATGGGCCAATATGTATTTTTTTTTTTTTTGCTACCTTGCTTAATTAGGGGATGTTAGTATGGGTTCTTCACCTACTTATTTACGGTATTTTGGGAAAGAAAAGTATCTATGGATACTATGGATGTTCTATGGATTACATTATTTCTGGATGTATAAACATGTTCCGTCTGTTCGTCTTATTTCTGGAATAAATGATTATGTGCGCCAACTCAATCTTGTTTCATGACTGGTGAAGGTGCACTTCTGGGGTGAGTTGGATTAAGAGACAGTTAGATAGCTCAATTGACACACCATGAACATCGTTACCTAGACAACGACCATGACACGAAAACTTATCATCAAGAACATTGAACTTATCATAAAGAAAGACGTGTGACATTGTTTTTATTGTTATTTTGTTTTACCGGCTCCGTGGCCAAATTCTTGCGAACGTGGTTCGTGAGCCGGGTACCAGACGTTCGAAGCTCAGCTGCGACCGATTTGTGCAGCAGACCGTGTCACGTTGTGTTATAGCGTGCTGGTATGGGAGCCGGTCGTTCAGAAAGCAATGGCAACCTACTGAACGTAACACTTGCCTAGTACATCAACAGCAGCTGAAAAATGCTGGTGTTGACTGCAACGTCCCGTAAGGGATACGCAAAAAAAAAAAACAAAAAAAAAAACAATGTATATTTAACAACACTTCTATATGGCGCAGAAACCTGGACAATGAAAAAGCAACTAGAAAGTCGAATAGAGGTCTTGGAAATATGGATAAACAGAAGAATATGTCGTATTTCATGGAAACAAAACCTGCGGTTCTAGAAAGTTGATGAATGAAATAAAACACAGACAAGTGAAATATTTCGGCCACATTCTTATGAAAACCGTAATGGAGGAAAGCGAGCAATAAGTAGACAACGATACTAGTGGGAAGAAAACATCAGGAGAGGGACAAACAGCAATCTGATAAATGTACAGCAGAGCGAGAGACAGACAGTGTTGGTGATCCATTGCAGCTAACCTTTATTGTGGAGATGCCACCATATTGACTGGTTGATTAGAAGCCATAAGTGACTCGAAGGTTGGAAACGGGGGGAGATAAATATTTCTTAAACATTGCTACCTCAGTCGAAGGTTTAAAGTATTGACACAATAGATAAGGTGGGGTTAAACTAACAAGTGGAATAGTACATAACACCGGCGTGGTTCGCAAAGTGTGTACACCACTGTCACCCATGGTGTACATATTCATGTATGGGTCATCGTCATGTAGCAGGCCCTTTCCAGAACGTCGCACTCATCGTTCCAGATGGAATGTCTCTTGATCCCTTGCCGGTCGTGTCGCCTCATATATTTCAATGTTCAAGGTGCATGCAATGTCGCGTATCTACTTTAGCGCTGAGCTAAACGTGGTAGGTTTTCTAATTGTGGAAGTTTGCCTGCGCGGCATTATGTTAGGCCTGCTATTTTCAATTTTCAACTGCCCATGGATTTTATCAGTGGGCAATCTGCACATTAGTTTGTTGTCCTTATCCGAGGAGACAAGGCGTCCGATCAACTTCCTCCAGGAATGGAGACAAGTATGCAATTCCTTTCTTATTTGTAAAGTTCCACTTCGTGAATGACGCCAGGGGATAGGAATCAGAGACGTGCGCAGTTACCTCTGAACTACTGGTCTCCAAGAAATCAAAATAAATACAGTCTGTCCCGAAGCAATTTTCTACTGTGTGTCTGTGGTGAGATGGGGGGCATCACATTGTGTAGCGGTGAATGAACGAAGAAATAGATGGCTAATCTTTCCCTACCTATCACAGGCATCAAATCTGTGCCCGATCGTGCTGATGACATTATCAACGCAGTTCGCTATCAACTTCGCTAACGCGGGTCTCCAAGAAAACTTTTAACCGTGATCCCTCACAGATTAGCATAACTGTTCCTATCTCATCATGGGATTACTTTGGCTATCTCAACACAGGCTTGCCTTTTCAGTGCAGCATATGATTACCTTTCCTATTAAAGCATAAGATTTAATTGTCTATCACAATACATAATTAATGTGTCATCACAGCGTAGGGTTTGCTTTTCTATCACGACATAGGATTATCCTTTACGTAACAGCATGCGATTATCATGTCTAGTCCACCGTAAGATTACTGTTTCTATCACAACGGAGATCGCAATTTGTGAAAAGGCATGATCGCTCACGCTAGCCGGAAATGCACTGGATGATGATGATCACAATAAAGGTTTACCTATTTAATCACAGCATGAGATTACATGTTCTATCAAAACATAGTTACGTACCAAGTAATACGAAAATGTGTGTTGAAATGCTACATAGAACCTGTGCTTTTTATGGATGTGATGCGCGGACAATGAGCCGACACGCTTAAAACATCTAATGGCAATAGAGATGTGGTTTCTTATGAAAATGCAAAGAATGCTATGGACAGGCAGAAAAACTAATTGGCACGTCTTACAAGAATCAGGTGAAAACCGTAAACTTATTAGAGAAATTAGAGGTAGACAGTCGACATTTTTGGGCACGTTATGTGAAGAAATAAACTGGAGAATTTGGTTACAACTGGCAAGATTGAAGAGAAAAGAACAAGGGGAAGGCAGAGAAATAAATATCTGGATGGTTTAGCCATATGGCATGGTAGAGACAATAACATGGAGCTGATCCACGACTCTGGTGATCGTGTAAGATGGCAAAACATGACCGCTTATACTTATCGGCATGGTGCATGGTGATTACCAATGTTTCACAGAATATGAGTATCCTCTGAACGCAGCATAAGTTTATATTTTCCATCAGAGCATAGGATTATATTTCGTATCACCTCACAGGTTTGTTTGTTTGTTTAGTCGACAGATCAACATCACAGCACACGGGTGTAACCCATAAGTGCTCCTTTCTACTCTTAACTCAAGCCTGAGTCTGGACAATCTCAGCTCAGTGCACGAACTACGTAGCACCGAAGATGATCCTGAAATAATTTGGGTAAATTTTAAACTAGAAAGTTTGCCCGGGCAGCGCCATTAGACTACTCTGTTTTCGATTTCCAACTGCCAAGGGATGAATTCGTGCTCAACAATACACATGGGCGTCCGATCTCACTACTCAGAGACCAGGGGAAATGTTGTTACAAAAAGTCAACGTGGAAACATCCCGGTCCTCACCTGGGCTTGAACCCGGGACCTCCAGCACCCGAGGCGGACACTATACCTCGAGACCACTGAAGTACTACTATTTAACACAACATAACATTCAATCAATCATGTGCCATGCCGGAAAGCGTGGCGGTCATGACTCGCCATTTCACTAGATCACCAGAGTCATGGATCAGCTCAGTGTTCCTGTCTCCTCCATGCCATGTGGCCAAGCCATCCAGGTATTTTTCTCTCGGTCTTCCTTTTGGTCTGTTCCCTTCGATCTTGCCAGTTGTCACTAAGTTCTCTAATCCATTTCTTCTCATAACATGTCCAAAATTTTTGACTATCTACGTCTAATTTTTCCAATCAGTTTACGGGTTTCATTTGTCTCCTGTAGTACTTAGTCATTGGTTTTTCTATCTGTCCATGGTATTCTTTGCATTTTCCTAAGAAACCACACATTTCTGCAGCCATCAGATGTTTTTCAGCTTGACTGCACATTGTCCAAGTTTCACATCCATACAAAAGAACAGGCTCTATGTATTCCCGCAACACTCTTTTTCTCGTTTCAGTTGACATCTTTTTATTGGTCAGAATGTTTTTCATCTTGCTAAAGGCAACCTTCGCAATGGCGATTCTTGTTCTAATCTCTTCAAGGCATCTCCCATCAGATGTTATGACTGTTCCGAGATAATTGCATCGATTCACTTGTTGAAGAATATACCCATTTACTTGTACATAATATTACCTATTGTTTATTCTATCATCAGATTATTGTTTCTGTTACATCATGCATAACCAATTTTACTACAGCATAAAGTTACGTTTTCTATCACAGAATAAGATTACCTTTCCTATAACATTTCTAGATTAGCTTTTCTCTAAAAAAAATGTGATTACCTTCCTCAGTAGCGCAAAGACTAAGTTCTCCAATACCTGGCTTTGTAAATACAACCTAGCACTCCTCTTGCTCTTCCGTGCAGGCACAGACCTCATAAAATCCTCTAGTTGACTTTAAATTACTAATGGGCCTTGAAGTGCTTTGATGTCCGTGTGATTAAAAACCTGATTTACCCAACTGAATATTTTACAGCGTGTGTAAACTTTATAGACTTAGATAACTCCCGAAGAACAGGTGAGCCGATCCTGTGGTGCGTATTTTGTGTATATTTTAACATCAATTAAAAGGCAAGCGTCATAAAATATAAATGTTGCAGGATGCATTCTTAGAATACCGTGGATCAGTAAGAAGAAACATACTGACATATAACAAGATCTGAAGACGGAAGAAAACAAACTCATAGACAAGCATCATGTCACGAATACTGAAACACTTTGGTTTTATCATCCACCAGACAGAATAGAAATGAAAGCGTTCAGTTGAGTAGTGTCAAAAACCGACATCACAATCGCATATACACTCCGCTCTCATCTTCAATAACTAGCGAAGAGACCAAATACTTATGGTACCAGTTGTAACCAGATTATGTGTCCGTCTGGCCTTTCCCCGGAGAACTGAGTGTCGACCGAATTATCTGATCACCCCCTGCCGCGGCATCTAGACAATGATGGTATATCTGTTCTTCCCATCTATAACCGCAATAACATAGGACACTGGCCATATCTGCTTTATCGTGCACAAATGCCCCAGCCAGCGGTGCAGATTCAACCAATGTGTCCGCTTGCTCGTTTTCCCCCACACCGGCATGATCTTGGGAAAAGATCCAATGGATGCTTTGATCTTTGACTTTTGAATTGAAGCACGCCATTCTGCACAAGACATGTCAGTCTTCATTGTAAGAGTTTTCATTCATTCATTCATTTATTCCTTCATTCATTAGTTCATAGTAATGAAAGAATAGTAATGAAAGGCATGGTTCATGTAAAAATAGGCGGAAGTTACCAACACGACGTCGGACACAGGGCATTTAAGACACGGCTTGAACATACATGGGGCAGGAGAATTGACAAGGATCCTTCCAGCCTGTTGTAGTTGGAGCGATTTTCAGCCATGGACATAATTAACTACACGATGACAATAAGTGATCATATGCGCATGTCGAATATTACCTTGAGATATGTCACGAATGTATAGGGAAAAGTGTGGAGTTTGTTAAAGTTGGAAGGTTGATTTTTTACTGAAAGTAAAGGAAGCGTACTGGGCACCCTGTCTTCTTGATTCACTGGTATTTGATTAGTTCTACACATAAGCCCAATGTTGACATCTTCATATTTTGAGAAGGCAATTAATGAATGTTTGTAGTTTATGTGTCATCGTTTTAGTCGTTCTCCATCTGTCCGCTACTGATTTAACGATAGAATTGAATATTCTAAGTTTGGTGCTCAGTTTAACTTCTGTTGACATCCACGAATCTACTGGCCGCTATAAAAACTCCTCTCACCTTTTTTCATTCTTGATTTGCTATCTGGGAATATCGTGCTAGTCTCGCATGTTCATAGATTAATCGGCACTCGATGGGTGATTTGATCAATATCCCACCGGTCGCCTTTACTTCCCAAGGGAATTTCTAATGCCTATTTTAGGCTGGACAGATCTAGAGGAAGCCAGGTCAATATTTGTGTTAACAACTGTGTAGATGGGGGGGGGGGGGTTCATATCACAGACCACCAGGTGGGCAGACATGGGTACTAATCACTGCGCTAACCGCGGCTTCCCAGGAAGGTTGATTCACTAATGGTTTATTACAATAATGAAAGTTGATTATAACTAACTGAGGAGAGAAGATGCCGTTGAAAGGGACACAGGCTATGTGTTAGAACGTTTCTGGTCATAGGGCGCATCAGCTCACAGCCAAATATCACAGAATGGGGCATTTATTAATCACGATCGGGTAAAAATATTACATCCGTTTCCTATTGTTTTCCATTAACTTCGACATCATCGCTGTAATCATCATCTAGCCCTTTTTGTTTCCCTGTTGTTCTTGTTTGTTGCTCTTCTTCTTCTGGCATGCTTCGTGCTGAATGGCATGCATCGATTCAGAGGTCGCGGATTGTGAGCATTCGCTGAAGACACTGGTGTGGTTGGTAATGAACAGACGGAGAGATTGGCTGGTGCCGCATCGTTAAGGGGTGATTTGATGGGGGAAAAAAGCAGATGTAGTGAAGGCTCTCTGGGACAATGTTATTAGTGCAGAAGAACAGACAGATTACCATAGCCTAAAGAGAACGCAGCAGCAAGGTGTGGTCAGACGATCTGGTCGACAGTCGTCATTCAGAGATAAAGCAAGACGGAAATATAATCAGATTACAATGGGCACCATTGGTATTGGAACTCTTCGCTGCTGGCTGTTGAAGATGAGGACCGAGCTCTTATGGGAATGCCTCGAGTGCAGTGATGTCGGTTCTTGACTCAACTCAACTCAGCTCCTTCTGTAAGAGTCTTTGTGATGGATGAAAGCTAGCATCTCTCCGCAAGCATTTGTTTTCTGTATCGGTTCTGTAGCTTAGAGGTTAGTGAACGCTATCTCAAAATTTCCCGACATACTAGGTGGAGTGTTCGAAATCGGGAGATCGCTTTGCGTTGATATCGATGGTATGAGTCGGCCGTTCAGAAACAAAGCATACTATTGAATGTGAAACTTGGGTATTAAATCCCAAAATACCAATGATTGAAACGTCGTATAATGGACATGCAACTAACGTAACTGTATATTAATGCATGCACTCAATTCTATACAGGTCGTATTTATAAACAGATAATAAAATGACACTTTTACACGCCTTGGGGTATATTTGGTATATGGTGCTAGTCCCACATTTGTATAGACAATATGCACTCAATGGGTGATGTGGTCAACATTTCACCGATCGCCTATACTTCTCATATTTTCTCATACCTACAGTATGATCTTAGAGCTGGTCCAATTAAGTTATCATTGATAGTTTTACGAGCACATCACAATGGCTTCGGTAGGCAAGCACTCTAACCACTATACCATATCGAGTCCCAGAGACAGCATTGCTTGACTATATCGTATAGTCCCACCTCTTCATCTCTTGATTTCTCTCGCACTGCGTGTCTTCCTACCACCCTTCTTTCACTCCATCATCTCTTTTCATCCGCCTATCCCACTAGCGCTACTGTACCACGTTTAACATAGGTACTGCGGTTCATTTTGCCATATTTTACCGGAATATTTCTTGCGGATATTTGTTTTCGTGTCTCCGATATGGGGACGGTAAGCGTACTCATGATGTTAAATTACCTGATTATTTCAAGATCGAGTTAAAACAGACACTGATTACTTGATATAGTTCTCCCCACCCCGTTTTGCGTTCTGCATTTCTGGTGCAACGGGAATCCTTGTTATACCGGAGAACCAGGCTACCTATTCTGAGTGGTAAGTATACCCGTAAATACCGTATTATGAGACATACTACATTGTTATTCTATGCATTATTAAATTTAGCATCCATTTTTACGTGTATGTTGTAATTTTCGACCATTTAAGTTGGCAATCAATGTCACACTGAAATTATGAAGATCGCATGCTGTAATGCTGTATTTCAATGGCCGGAGATGTCAGTTTTAATCCAGCTAGGAACATTTAATATTGTTATGGAATATTCAGAGCGGCGACAGTGATAATGAATGCATGTTTACATGCAACACCCATTATTGTATGAATGTTTAAATTTTCATCACTCTACATGGACCAGATCATTGTTAATTTTTCATCTTTCCAACGGAATATCTGTTGTCAAAATGCATCTATCTACGCTGGCTGACAAGACTCGCGAGCAGTTCACGCGCGGTCTAACGTCACACAGATGACTTAAAGATGTATATATCTGTGTGCGTGAGTGTACATATACACCGGCAGAGTTAACTTTCCTTGAGTTAGACAGGCCGAAGTGTTAATCTGCATTGGCGACATTATAAACCGATAGTTGTATGAGTGTGTAGGTATGGTTACAAAAAGTGAATGGTCGAAAATGTTTTTTCTTCTATATGTCCCTTTTAAAGGATATACTTACACACAAACATTAATATCTTGGCTTAAAATTGACCTACAGGCTTGAATAAGGTACCGTTGGATTTGTTTTTTCATGAGCTATCCAACTATTAACTACATAATTAAAAAGCAATTTATAACAAAAGTTACTAAAGTGGCTAACATATACAGACAACATATGTAAAGAAACCAGCCAAAACAGAGACCGCAAGAATAACGCATGACGAGAACACAGAAGAAGAACCATCTGCAAATCTAACCATTAGAGAACTCCTTTTTGCGGACGACCAAGCACTAACAGCAATATCAGAAGCTGAATTACAAGACCACATGAATAGTCTAAACGAAATGTGTAGGGAACATAACATGAAAATTAGCAAAAGCAAAACAGAGGTAATGACTATAACTAAATAAGAAAAAATTAACAACAATTCATCTAAACGAACATCCCTTGAAACAAGTAAAGAGTTTCAAGTACCTAGGAAGTATAATATCATCAAATGCCTGATCAGAAGACGAGATTGAAAATAGATGCAATAAGGCAAACTTACTCATTGGACAAATGGCGCGAATACTAAAGAACAAACATGCATCAATAACTATTAAGAAAGCACTTTACTACACAATCTTCCTACCAACTCTATGCTACCAATGTCAAACCTGGACAATGACAGAAAAAGAGAAAAGAAAAATCACAACAACAGAAATGAGATTCCTGAGAAGAATACTCAACCTTATCAAGGAGAGATAAGATCAGAAATGAAGGAATCAGGACTAAAGTGGGGTTATAGCAGCACTAGATGTTATTAGAAAGCAGCAAGTCAAATGGTTTGTCCATGCAAGAAGGTTACCATTCAACAGCGTACCACAACAAGCAATGATGTACAGACCTGATAGAAACAGAGGAAGAGGCCGACCACGTAAACATTTGACGGAGGGAATAGCAGAGTCCATGGGAACATCGATACATGAAGCCCTTAATCGGGCACTCTCACGATGTTTATACTTCACCTCGACACCGCAAGGTACAAGAGGAACATGATTAGATGAGATGATGAGTAAGTAAAGTAAACTTAATTGTCGGCAGTAAACAAAATAATAATACAGTATGGTATGTAAAGTAAACTAAACGGTCGGCAGTAAACAAAACAATAATGCAGTATCGTAAGTAAAGTCAACTAAACGGTCGGAAGTAAACAAAACAAAAATACAGATTGGTAAATAAAGTAAAGTAAACGGTCGGCAGTAAACAAAACAATAATATAGTATGGAAAGTAAAGTAAACTAAACGGTCGGAAGTAAACAAATTAATAACACAGTATGGTAAGTAAGGTAAACTAAACGGTCAGCAGTAAACAAAACAATAATACAAAATGGTAAGTAAAGTACACTAAACGGTCGGCAGTAAACAAAACAATAATATAGTATGTTAAGTAAAGTAAACTAAACGGTCTGCATTAAACAAAATAATAGTACAGTATAGTAAGTAAAGTAAACTAAACTAAAATTTCGGCAGTGAACAAAGTAATAACACAGTATGGTAAGTAAAGTAAACTAACCGGTCGGCAGTAAACAAAACAATAAAACTATAAGGTAAATAAAGTAAACTAACCGGTCGGCAGTAAATAGAACCAAAAAAAAAACAGTATGTTAAGTAAAGTAAACTAAACGGTCGGCAGTAAACAAATCAATAATAGAGTATGTTAAGTAAAGTTGCGACTAACTAACTAACTAAGTAAAGTAAACTAAACGGTCGGCAGTAAACAAAATAATAATACATTATAGTAAGTATAGTATAGTAAAATAAACGGTCGGCAGTAAACTAAACAATAATACTGTATGTTAAGTAAGGTAAACTAAACGTTCGGTAGTAAACAAAATAATAAACGGTATGGTAATTAAAGTAAACTAAACGGTCGGCAGTAAACAAAACAATAATACAGTATGTTAATTAAGGTAAACTAAACGGTCGGCAGTAAATAAAATAATACTGTATAGTAAGTAAAGTAAACTAAACGGTCGGCAATAAACAAAACAATAATACAGTATGTTAAGTAAAGTAAACTAAACGGTCGGCAGTAAACAAAACAATAATACAGTGTGTTAATTAAGGTAAACTAAACGGTCGGCAGTAAACAAAACAATAAAACAGTATGGTAAGTAAAGTATACTACACCGTCGGCACTGAACAAAATAATAATACAGTATGGTAAGTAAAGTAAAATAGACGGTCGCAGTAAACAAAACAATAATACAGTATGGTAAGTAAAGTAAACTAAACGGTCGGCAGTAAACAAAATAATAATACAGTATGATATGTAAAGTAAACCAAATGTCCATCTCACAAGCCTTAAGACGCATTGGAAATATAGTGCAAGACTTATGTGGCATAGACCAATCAACAACAAGCCCAGCATCGCGGCCTCTGGAATATTTATCCTTGTGGCTGCAGTTTGCATTTCGCATTTTCCTCATGTTGGACTGGCAGTATATGGTTCCGTCGCTCTGCTACTGAGTGAGTGCGTGGAGCGACTCTGTGAGCTGTGATATTCATGTGGAATGCTTTTACATGTTCGCATTTGCTTGTACACAGAACTGCATGTTCGGAACAATGGCTACCGCCTGTTGCTGAATTCACTAATTTGCCTTGTCGGTTCATGAGTGCATTTTTCAGGAGACTCCTGGGAGTCGGCACTGGAGCTACGGAGTTCGTGCTTTATGCGACGCTTTCGCGGGTCGCCCTGCTGATAGAGACAGATCCATGTGAGAAAACCCGGGTCAATGAGGTCTTTCTGGTTACTGATGATTCCATCGACGATGAACTGTGTTTTCCGTGGAGGACTTTTGTGTTGGCATTCTGGCAGCGGCTTATGCGCAGTGTACCTCTGCGGGCTGTTGGCTTGCCGAGACTCATGTCTGTTCCACTTTTCACATTGGGCAGTGGGGAGCATTTTGTGTGATAACTAACTAACTAACTAACTAACTAAGACCAATCAGCACTCCGTGAGTCATTTGATCAATATCACGCCAGGCTGCCTGTACCCAAGATATTTTCTTTTACCGTTGCAGGTTGGGTCGACCTGGGAGACGGGCCCTATTTTAAAAATCCGCTTTAGTGTCGATTCGAACCGCGAACCACCAAGCGGTTACGAGGGCGTCCAGCCAGTACGCTACTGCAGCTCCCAATAGAGTGTAACCAGTGCTACAAGATACCAGACAGCTCCCAATAGAGTGTAACCAGTGCTACAAGATACCAGACAGCTCCCAATAGAGTGTAACCAGTGCTACAAGATACCAGACAGCTCCCAATAAAGTGTAACCAGTGCTACAAGATACCAGACAGCTCCCAATAAAGTGTAACCAGTACTACAAGATACCAGCAACTTCCGCACATGAGAGTTTGAACGTTTACCGACTTGAACTGCTGGATGTGGAGGAGCGGCTGGCCGAGTGGCTAATAACGCCGGTTTCTTCTTCGACCCGGGTTCGAATCCTCGTTAAGGTGTGGTTTTTTTTTCTGTCGTGGACAAGAATAAAACCCCTCATTTGCACAGTTAGCGTCGACTGCGCTAGCCAGGCGGCCTTAATTCCTCAGGTTCAATACGCCCCTGTCCTACACCGCAAGGTATTATAGGCAATAGATGAGAGTGATAGTTAAATGACAGAGGTCTGACTTGATGAACTTGCTAGCTCTCATTCTATTGTATTTATTATCGCAAAGAATGTATGAAAGTTATTGCAGACTGGCCACCTATTTCTGAATGCACCCAGGTCAACACAATGTGATGGCGCCATTGCGTCACTACCCCATGACAGGAAACTGCTTCGGGGAAATTTAATTTAAATGCGAACACGTCTTCGTTCCTCTTTCGAGGTCAGTTGCGTCACATCTAAGTATACATCGGGCAGGCCAGTATGTCCGGCTACAACATGCATTTGTCTCAGGTTTTCTCCCTCTAGACTGATTCCATCCAAGATAACAGGCTCTATCTACCCGTGAAATGTGAAAACCATAATATACATCTTTACATTTTCTCCAAAACGTATTTATAACCCTCATCTACCCAGTGCCGGCGCTTCGACCCTTATGTTGAAGGTTTTATCTCTTGAGAGAAAACATTATGCGAACATTCTCACGTACAGACACAATCTCGCCATATGTCTTCACACCTAAACACACGTTGTTCCTCATGAGTTTAAGGGCAATTGGTGTTCCCTAAAGGTTACGCCATTGGGGGACATAACATCAATAACATTAGATACGCGGATGATATAGTATTGTTTGCAGACAATGAACAGAATTGGCAACATTTAGTAGTTGCGATTGTTGCACACAGTGAACAAGGGTTAGAATAACATTTTAAGAAGACATAGATAAAGGTCGTTACTACGAAGAAAGAAATATTACAATGTAATGTACAGGTGCCGGTCTCTCTGGCTGTGGGGTTACAACACTTTCTCTCTGTAATCCCGTTTATCACGCAGAGTCTCGTAGCGGAGCGAGAGCTGAGGCGGTTCGACCCCCGCTCGTGACTTGCGGGATACTGAGCCGGCCGCTCAGAAAGCAATGGCAAACTACTGAGCGTAATCTTGCCAAGAGATCAACATACAGCTGAAAGATGCTGGTGTTGACAGCTAAGTCCTGTAAAGGATATGCTAAAAAAAAAAAAAAAAAAAATGTACAGGTAAATAAACGAATAAACAAAGTGTATTTTCAAAGGGTTAAGAATTGGGCGCGCAGGCCCGTCTGACATTCTGTACTTCTTCTCTCTTTCCTCTCATACGTTATTTCATTCAACATCACTTATGAAGCTAATCTTGGACAACAAAAGAACAGTATGCATTAAAACACATGGAAAATAATCAATAACACACGACTCACTAAGACAATTTTTAACTTGGCTATTATAAATACCTAAGGAATCTGCAACGTACTATACCTATCGGAATGTTTATTAGCTAGTTATCGTTTGAGATAATTTTCAGTATTTCTGTTTTGTTTGTTTTTTTTTTTTTTTTTTTTTGGGGGGGGGGGAGGGGGAGCATGTAGTCTGTACTGAGATAGTGTTCAAACAGGTTGGTACAATATATATATAGTGATTGGTGGTGTCTTTGATTTCTTGCGCAAGATTGTTCCACAACTGAGGGGCAGAGTATGAGAATATCCTTAAACAAATAAATCTGTACAGCTATCTCGGAACAGTCATACCATCTGATGGGAGATTCATTTGTAGAGATTAGAACAATAATTGCCATGGCGAAGGTAGCTTTTTGTAAGATGGATAACATACTGACCAATACAAAGATGTAAATTGCGACACCAAAAAGAGTGTTGGGGAGCTTCATAGAACCTATATTTTTGTATGGATGTGAAACGTGGACAATAAACAGACATACTGAAAAACATCTAATGGCAGTTGAGATGTGGTTTCTGTGGAAAATGCAAAGAATACCATGGAAAGACAGAAATATCAATAATCAAGTCCAACAAGAAGCAAATGAGAACCGTAAACTAATTAGAGACTTTAGACGTAGACAGTCAATATTTGTTGGACACTTTATAAAAAGAAGTATTAAAGAACTTGGTAACAACTGGAAGATTAAAGGGAAAATAACAAGGGGAAAGCAGAGAAGTTAATATCTGGATGGTTTGGTCTAGTAACTTGATTGAGACAAGAACACAGTGCTGATCCACGACTCCGGTGATCACGTGAGATGACGAAACGTGATCGCCCACGCTTACCAACAGGGCACATGATGATGAAAGATTAAGCAGCAGATTACCGACATTCATTTCTACGTGATTCAATGTAACACGAAAACGGTTAGGTATGTTGACTCCAGCTATAAAGTGAGAGATAATAAACACAGACACAGACGCAGTGTTTACTATCTCTCACTTCCTCGCAGGACTCAAACATTCATGTTTTCATGTGATATTGCTACATCGTTCTCTAGTCGTTACGTCTCTTATCTAGGCGATCCAGCACATTGGTCTGGCACCAAATCCAGATAGGGGTGTGTGGGATTGAGTGTTTTTATTGATATAACAGTTGTTTGCGTGTCCTTTACAGGACTTCGAAATAAACCTTAGCATTTCTTGGCTGTTTTGATTTACAAGGCTATATTTGCGTTCAGTTATTTGCCACAGCTTTCCGAACAACGAATCTCAAAACATCGACATTTACGCAAGATGGTCTGCGGTAGATCTGGAACTCTCGATATGGAATGTCGGGAAATTGGGAAACGCGTTGACTACTTCTAAGCCACAACGCCGACTATCCAAATTTACATAAAAACATTTAAAGTACCCAAAATCAAGGGTTACATAGAAAGACTCAATTACAGGACGAATAAACACAAAGCAACGTGGCATAGTGTCTTCTAAATGAACAAACTAGCATGGAGTACCATAGATCAACAATGGCCAGAAACGTGAGCTTTGTTAGATTGGTACCATCAGTTTCCAGAATGTGTCGGCGTCATTGTACACCCAGAGAGAAGAGTGGAAATTGATTCTAAGGGATTCTCGAGTATTGGCTGACATTAATTAGATATTTACAACTCAACACGAATCGTACCACTTCAAAGAGCACTGCCAAATCTCACGAACTTTTCCCCCGCTTTTGATTTCCTTTCTCTAAAGATAATTAGTTGGTGGGAGTGTTCGTCGTGTACTTTTAAGTCGGAATTTTACAACTAACCAGACCAGAATGAAATCTGATTCCTAACCGTAACTAGAACACGAAACATCGTTGTGTAGTTGATTGGTTCACTGTCAAGCTATCTACGCCTTGGTTTCTATTCTCTAAGGTGAGAATTGACCTGTACAAATCTAGGTCTAGTTTTTCAAAGGGGACTTGAGTTGAGTTGAGTTAAGAACCGACATCACTGCACTCAGGACATTCCCATACGTGCTCAGTCCCCTCGTTCATCAGCCAGCGAAGAGTCATACTACTACTCGTTCCCACCGCTATCTTATTAAAAAATCTCATGGCCTTCCCTCTCAATTTTGAGATTCTTCCAGAACCCCTGCCGATCCCCCGCAATCTCATTCTTTCCACATATGGGTTCTCAATCTGTTCCTCCGCCTTCTCCACCTAGTCCCACAGGCGCACGACCAAAGGGGACTGCGGTAGTGTAGTGACTAGGCGAACACCTGCCGACCTGGTGGTTATGGATTCGATCCGTAACGGGGTGGATTCCAATTTTGTTTTAATTGACTATGTTCCAGGTCGACCCAGCCTAAAATGGGTACCAAGAGTTGTCTTTGTAAGTAAAGTCGGCCAGTGCGATACTAACCACATTACCTAGTGTGGATCGGTGTATAAAATTATGGGTGTAACAACATATAACGAATGCGCCATAAGGCGCTTACAAGTGTCCTTTACTTACATTCTGTTGGAAAGCTAACCAGATCCACATACGTGTATGCACATACACAATGTCAGCAGTGTAGAGGACAATGTCCCACCCCTTAAAGCATATTGGGTGTATGGTGTTAGCATTTGAATTTGTATCAACTAATCACCTCTCGGTGGGTGATGTAGTAAATATCACGCCTGTTAGCACGGCAAATCTATCCCAACCAGCTCGTTTGTAATTCAAGCCACGGTATAGCTTTTGCTCCCGTGGAAGATACTCCAAATTCATCACAGGTTGTACTGGTCTCTGGTCAGTGTCTGCTAATTGGTCCCTCACATGGTGATCAATTTTGCGGAGGGTGTCGTATGTGCTGAAAGCCAAGTCTGGAGTGAAAGTGGTTCACCATCATCTAGAGCAGAAGCTGGGTTTGTCATCTGGTTTGTTGACAATATGGAGATAATGATCTATTTCTAGGTTCTCCACTTTATCTGCTCTATTATCATTATCTGGGTATCTCTGATCTTTCTGAGAGGCTATTAAAGTATCCTACTAATATGCAGTTATTGTCATTTAGTTCCATGCTTGACAGACCTAGATGTTTACTTATGGGGATATTAAGTTAAAGTTAGCCGCATATTCTTTACTGGGCGTCGCAGTTAAACCAGACATTTTTCGGCTGTTTATGCATTCGTTCAGTAGTTTGCCATTGCTTTCTGAATTACCGGCACTCATACCATTGTATTAAAATCATCGCAAGGCTGTCTGCTTCCAAATCGCTCGCAGCTGTGTTTCGAATGCGGTATGCCGGATTACGAAATGCGTTGGTAACTACTACGCCACAGAGCCGGCTATGGGGATGTGTAGATTGTAAATTATGATTTCAACTTTTTTTTAAAAATCATTATATCAACATCTTTAATTTCGATTTGGTTGCTAGAGTTTACAATTTCAATGCTGAATATTATATTGAGTTTCCCGTATATAATAGAACCCCTTCCTTATGTCCTTCGTGTTGAAAATGTATGACATGATAGCCTTTACTGAATGTGTAAGGAGCCTTCGATGCATGCTTCATAGATTTTGTTTTTATAAACACGATTTGTTAGGGAGTCTATTTAGCTAAGGACTCCTTCAACGTTCCACTGTATTTTGGTCATGCGTCGAAGTAAACTTGTTCCCACAGTAAGGCTCTATCGCCATTTGGAGGTGACAGGTTCGAATCCCTGTCGGTAACAATAGATTACAAATGTTATTTTGTCTAGCACATTTTCTAATCCTTGTTTTTTTTTTTTTAGCTCTATTTCTATAAGCGCCAAACAGAACAGAGGAACGTGACATTGTGTGGACTCATTTGACACGTGAAGTCTGACACTTGTACCGCTTGACACGACTCAATGGGATTGACAGAATTCTGCTGTTTTTTTATTCATGATGTCATCACAAAGAAAGTTACATTATACTGCTTCGTCAAGCCTGTGGCTATTACAATCTTTTGTACTTCCAGCGACTAACCCAGGAAGCATCCAAGAAAATTGCACTTCTGAACCGAATGACGGATTCCGTTACAAACCCACGACTTTCAGAGCGTGGAGCAGGGCGCTTACCATCTTCACCACGGAGACCCACGGAGCTAACACCATAAACCTAGTAGCCTCAGCGTAAACAAACGGGCCCTTTACCTTTTTTTTAAACAGTGGAATGTTAAACTTACTATGAAATAACACTGTAGGAAACGAAAAGTGAACTACTAGAGATCAGTGGAATGAACGGTACAAATAGCTGTCACGAGGACTGAAATACAACTGGCGTAGTCTTAAATTATGAACAAGAGATGGGACAGGACACAACCTTGTCGTACTCCAGATCTTATGGCCTTATCTTATACTACTTTACTTACTATTCTGTATTATTGCTTTGTTTAGTGCCGACCGTATAGTGTACTTACTATTCTGTATTATTGCTTTGTTTACTGCCGACCGTTTAGTTTACTTTACTTACTATACTGCATTATTGTTCTGTTTACTGCCGACCGTATAGTTTACTTTACTTACTATACTGTATTATTGTTTTGTTTACTGCTGACATTTGTAGAACTCTGATTCCCAGACCCAAATACTAGCGGAATATGCAGAACCCTTACATAATCATCGTCATCATCATCACCAAAATTCAAGATTGGTGACTCAGCCATGTACACATATGGTTTGGCGTCGCAGACCGCAGAGCACATACTCCAGGATTGCCCAAACTACAACATATCTAGGCGAACCTTCTGGCCTAGAGAGACAACAGTGGAAGATAAACTCTATGGACCACTGAGTGAACTAAAAAAGACTGTTGATTTGTGACCCTAATAAAGTTGATTTGATTTGATTTGATTTGATTTGTTAGATTCATACAAGAGACAGCATTGCAGTTATAGACATATTTCAAGCGAACGAAAGAAGAAGAAGAATCATCACCATCCATTGTTGCTGTCAACCGTCTTGGGGAGGAATAGTTACCGTTCCAGGGCCAGATAAATGGCACTGGATAGTGTTACTCCATGTGAATGTACAATAGCTTTAATGTTGTCAGTAAATTTTCTTGTTAGACGCCCTCTTGCTCTCGTATCGTATCAGATTAGCTTTGTTGTAACGCCAGTGTTGATTGCTGATAGTGTTGTATTCTAACACGATAGCTGAACTATTTGGTCTTCTACTTTTCAATCTATGTGGCACAAGGTGTAGCTTTCACTGTCTGTCTGATAACATCATTTTTAACTCGATCTCGGAAAGTTAAGTTGGCAGTTCTTCTCAAGCAACGCCAATATATTTGAACTTTACATATGCTGAGAGACATATCACGATGTACAAGGTCGATATTCAACACAGCACATGATTAACTAGCTAGAATTAAGCCTTGGAGGAGAATCTTTTCTCCACAGAATTTAGATATTCCATTGTAAACAGACTGACACAATGCCATGCGGGAAGCCAATGTGAATTCCAATTATGAGTTTTCCCTTAATAGCTCGGCGACCATGCTGCTATTTGTCATAATTTGTAGTAATTTAGAGAATGCGCTGTTTGGTGCATTGCACATTTCAACAACAATGCTTATTGTTGGGTTAGAATTATATGTACATCTTCTTCTTCTTTCACTCTCAACCAACTCGCTCCAAGCCTTCTTAACCATGTAGCTCAGTCCATGTCTTTCTCTATATTAATCATTTCTACTTCTCTCTACCTTGTATTCTTAGAGCTTATTCTATTTCTTTTGCCTTATGAATGCTACAAAAAGGCTTTTCTAGTTAAATTATTCTCAGGTTGTGTCAATATATGTTCTATTCAACGCAAGCATCATTTCTTCACCTCTTGGTTCACTGGTATACGTTACCTGTACATCTGCGGACCAACAACAAAGCAGTCCACATAAAAGGATGAAGGATCATCAAAAAGAAAATAATATTCACGACATCGCCATCATGTACAATGCGCAGACAATCAATTTCTTCAGCAACCAATTGGCTGATCCACGACTCTGGTGATCTAGTGAGATGGCGAAACATGACCGCCTACGCTTATCGGCATGGCACATGATAAATGAATGATAATTGCCACTCTATCAACCAATTCATCAATTTCTTCTTTACTTGAGCTCTCTATGTAATATCCTAGATCTTCCAAGTTCTCAGGATCCCTTGGTGACATAATCTGATCGAACAATGACAGTTGATGCATCTTGATATGGGTATATTATATATCTTGTGAATTTGCCTGTTGCTGTAAGTGGATATTTGATTTCTTATCATTCTGCGAAGAAACCACACTTCTGGCATTTCTTCTCCTTCTTCTTCTGCGTTCATCCGTAGTTTTTTTTTTTTTTTTTTTTTCCGGACGTGATTGCGTTGTGCCTGTTTACAGCAGAGCTGCCTTCTTGCGCCATTAGGCCGACACATCCGACTTCTGCGGGAATTTGTTGACCGGGCTAACCTTCCCGGGGACTTCTGGCATTTAGTATCCTTCACTTTTCTAAGACATTGGTTGTTTCATGTGTTGGTTGATTGGTTGGTTGTGAATCCTCAGTAATACTGTGGGTTTTAATTCTCAAATCCATAGCACTGGAAGGTCACTTGGAGTGAGTTTGTTTTCTTCTTTTCTTTGGGTGCTTGCTCGCTGTAACTGAAGCATAGTCCATACTCGTTCTGTTACTTCTAGGACAATGAGCTGATGTTATCGTGTGGACTACCTGTCCCAGTTACCAGTGACACGTACAAACTGGTCCTCACAAGCTGGTTAAAATATTTACCATCTCTACAAGTGACCGTGTTGAAGTACTCGCCTTCCCCTCTGAAAGCCAAGAAACCACCAGAGTCTTCGAGACCTGTGCTGAAACTTTACCTCTGCTGAGAGGCATATAGAGAAATATACAAGTTAGTTGCATGTCCTTTACGGGAGGTCGCAGTCAACCCCAACAATTTTAGCTGTTTGTGATCTACTAGTAAGTTTACGTTCAGTAGTTTGCCATTGCTGTCTGAACGCCGGGACTCATGTCATTGTATGAAAATCAGCGCAAGGCGGTCTGCTTCCAAAACTCCGTGCTTCGAATGTGGTATGCGGGATTGCAATTTGTGTCCATTACACCTTCGCCATAGAGACAATCTCTAATTAGAGACAGATAGATAATACTGGGAAGACAGGAAAGGAACGGCTAGAGATGACACAGGCTAAGAAGGTTTGGAACGAGATAGTTGATAGTAGTAGCCATTGCTCCACGATGGACACAGCTAGACAAGAATAGTTATATTAGTGATGGTGTTGGCAAGGTGTATGAAGTGATCAAAGTATCTTGTCTTTACACATGTTTTATTTTTTCCATCAAAGTCCTGTTCATATTCTATTGCTCTGTGATGTATTCGTTTTGTTTCGCTTATATCAATACACCGCTGGTGCAGCTTGTTACGACGAATTGACCACCAAGGTTTTAACAGCGTGTCAAACAACAAAGAGAGAAGCTCAAATTATTCCACTTTCAAATGAATGTTCTCCAGCATTATTAAATGTTTTAGTATCCGTTTGTTATAGTGTATCATATTCCCTCAATGCATTGTATTGGAATCCCAAGGGAACCATGAGTAAAACGTCACGTGTTTGTGTTGTGCCCTAATACAATGGTTGACACAGCCATCGTCAACTTCGAGATAATAAAAATGCACTTAAAGTTTAGTTCTTAGAAAACGTTTTATTTCGAATTGGGAGATTAAATAGAAATAGTACATATTGAAATTGAACATATTGGTGGTTGAGGTTACAGAACAGTGTATTAAACCAAGAAGCTTGTTGTTGAAGAGCTACCAATGTGCAGAATCGGTAGTTTCATTTGTTTTCTTATCCCGACATGCTGGAGTCGTGGGGAGTCACAGCCCGGCTGCCCTTGCCTCTCCTGGCAATATATCAGTCAATCCATTCTTGAAACTGCTTTTATGTACGTTCTGTGAGGTTTGGACCGACATCAGTTCGGCCAGTTAAATGACCCAACATCGATAGATAGCGTGCAAATATTCCGATTGAATATGGAAGTTTCGGGAAAAGATCAGCTCAACCAGGGAAAATGGAGATTTATCGCTCAACCAGGGCAAATGGAGATTTATCAGTCACATATGAAAGGGCACAGTAAGTCAGTGCACCCAGATGGATTTATTGCGGGGGAGTTACTTTATTAATTGCAAGAAACAACAATTACTGTCACAAGAGGCGGACTGGTCTAGAAATAGGGTTACCGGAACTAAAGGTCATTAAGATGTTTAGTATATTATCTAATGTTTAAGCGACCAGAGGAGCGGCTGGCCGAGAGGCTAGAACGCCGGACTCTCATTCGGGAGACCCGGGTTCGATCCCTCGGTAAGGTGTCGGATTTTTTTCTGTCGGGGGCAAAAAGAAAATCCTAACCTGCACAGTTCGCGGCGACTGCACTAGCCATGCGGCCTTTATTCCTCAGGCTCAAAGACCCCTCTGCCATACACCGCAAGGTACTATATTGGCAGTAAATGACAGTTCTTTTTTTAAGCGACCAACGTCATCAGGGGGTCCAAGGGGGCCCAATTGGCAATCTGACATCCTAGTAGATCCTGAACTAGGCAACCAGCACAAGGTCACCATACAGTTAATACCATCTCACTGTGAAGAGTTGATCACGCGAGAGAGGTGATCAACTAGCTAAGGAAGGAGCAATAGAAGAACAGCCTGATGTACCTGTTACATACCACCAAAATAAAAGAATGTAGTAAGAGTACTGTAGATTTTATTTCCCACTGCAAATTGTGTACAAGAGGATTGTAGAAATATTGAAGACAATCCCACTGCAGAATTGTATTAGAGAGATTGTAGTAAGAGTAATGACACTCATACAGCATACAGAGAATCAGCAGCGGTTCGAATCGCGTCGGTAACTTACGGGGTATGTGAGACGGCCGCTCAGAAAGCAATGGCAAACTACTGAGCGTAATCTTGCCAATAAATCAACAATCAGCTGAAAGATGCTGATGTTGACAGCAATGTCCTGTGCGATGTTCGTCCATCATGAATGACGAGGACCATTCATTACACTACATCTTTGATTTGATGAGGAACGAATGACTTGCGCTTTGGTTTTGTATAGCGAGGAAGTGGTCGCGCAACTTCGTCGTTCCCGCTCTCTCGTCTGTGTCCGTCTGGCTCCAGTGGCGAGCATGGCAAGACGACTGGAAGACGGACACAGATGCAGTGGCATTAGGCTGCCACGGCCAGTTATCCCTGTTTATATTGGCTCTCGGGAGCCTCGTGCAAAGGCCCTTCCGTCAATTCCTTTAATTTTCAGTTTTAAGACAAGCGTAGCAACAGCAATGAGCGTATGATTACTAATAGGATCAACACGATTTCCTTCGCCGAAGACGGACTGACCGCCAGAACGGACCACACACACATGAGGCGAGAAACTGCCCACAGAAGATACTGCTCATCTAAGTTGCGCGCAGATCTCCCGATTTACGGTTGAGCCTCTCCAGCGCAAATGTTCACATGGCGACTGACCGGACAGACGTTCACGCACACGCAAGACAAGAGTAGCATCGCTAAAGCGCGCCCTCCCGGTACAAGGTGATACATGCAAAACCACTGGACGCCTACCGACGAACTTTCAAGCTACGCTGGCAGGACTAACCGAAAAAAAAGCTATACCAGCTTACTGACTGCAGGCCCACTACTCATCGAGAGAGAGTGGGCGCTTATCGAGACTTTGTCGAACGGTGGTACAAATGTTGCTCTTTTGCCCGCTCAAACCACGACCCTGGCTGCACGATGCGGTTACATTCTTGAAACGCCTGCCTCGCTAACTCACGTTGGCTGGGAAGATCCCATTTTGGTGCACCTCACACAGCCATCCGAGACAACGAACGCTAGACGCGGAACTGATCTAGCGAACCAGACCAGCCCCACATGTCCTGTACAGGATATGCAATCAATTTTTTTAATGCAATTCCGCCAATTTCAATTCTCGTGGGAATGACACGCAAAGAGGAATATATTCCAATCCATACTATACACCGTCATATCTTGTACACACACAGTCCTACCTATCCACTTTCGTACACAGTATATTCAGTAGGATTGTCTTTAGCCTTACAACAATTTCTCGTACTCGATATATGCAGTATGAATGTCGTTACTTTGACTACAATCCTCTCGTAAATGGTATCTGGTATGGGATTGTCTTTACTTTTATTACAATCATCGTGTACACGGTACATAAGTAACAGAAATGATTAATGGCACACGAAGCAGAGGGCTGTGGACGGATATTACCACCAGTGTTACACGCCATGGAAAGTAAGAAAAACTGTTGGTTTTCAAAAAGTGAATCTCCGTGATGAGAGACATCAATAGCGTGATCTGTGTAGATGAAATGATGCAAATAAGATGTTCCCGAAATATGCACGTAGGACTTCATAATAATAATAAAAATATAGCATTTCATATAAGCTTTCTTCTACAAATCATTATCGCGCTGAAAATTTCTACGTTAGAGGTTGAGACATGAAAGACATATTAAAAATATATATATTGATAAACGTTTAAAATAACCGTAAATATAATACCTCGTAGAAAAGACATTTGTGGCAGCATAATTACTTAAAATGGCTTTGACTTCAGACAGTAATTTTGTAGAATTAGATGACATTTCCAAATCTCAGCCATGAAATATTAATGGAAAAAGATTAACCCCACACTCAGAAGCATAACATGTATTTTGAATAAAACTTTTAAAAAATTAAAATTAATATTATATACCATTTAATTTCAAAAATTATTATTTTTTTTTTTTAAATTAAAAATTAAAATAGTCTTTTTTAAGTGGCCTGTAGTAGACAATGTTTAAACACTAACATCCTACGGGTAACAGATCTTTAAATGAAGACCGTTTATGAGGTAAACTTTAAAAAAAAAAAATCAAAATAACGGTTATTATGGTCTGTAGTGGTCGGGTTGTGTGACCGTCGGGTCGAGGGCTAAAGTATCATCAGTGTGTGTAAAGATGGTGGCATGGGTATGGTAGGTGCCCTATGTCTATTTGGTCATGCCTAGAAGTACAATTGTCTTGCTGTGAGGTGCCGTCTTTATGTGGAGATGACAAGTTCGAATCCCAGGTTCGGGTTGGAGGATTGATTAAGAGACCTATGGACAATAGGCGTGGCTTGAGTGGTCAAGAATTTGTGTTGAGGCCTGTGTGGTCGGTGGGTAGAGTATCTGCAGTGTGTTTGTTTAAGACACGGCAATCAACACTAGAATTTAGTGTTGTTCTCTTTTTAGTTTTTTACTTTCGTTAGCTTTGAGCTCAAGCACTGGGCTGTTTTTTGCGTGTGGATTAGCTTTCCTTATTACCAGTGTTCTCGCCATCAGGCGAACCCACTCCGACTTCTGAGGTATTTGAAATATACGTCCTCAAGTCAAGGACGAGAAGTCAAAATTTTAGTCCCACTGACCGGTTTAGGGGTTGAATCCGCAACCTCGAATGTCCTGTATGAATAACTAGGTAATTTATATGTTCGTATGGCTCTTCGACTTCCTGTGCGCTGACTGTGGGGTTATTGGATCATTCCTCACATCTGTCATTTGAACTTAAGACTGTTTGCTCAGAAAACAATGGCAAATTACTGAACGTACAATTTCATAGAGAATCAACATAGTGTTGATGGCAGTGGCCTGCAAAGACCATCCATCCATTATATGCCATGCCGATAAGCATGGGCGGTCATGATTCGCCATTTCACTCGATCACCAGATTCGTGGATCAGCTCAGTGTTCTTGTCTCGACCATTTCATTTGGCCAAGCCATCCAGGTATTTACTTCGCTGCCTTCCCCTTATTATCTTCCTCTCGATCTTGTCAGTTGTCGCCAAGTTCACCAATTTATTTCTTCTCATAACATGGCTAAAAATGCAACTTGTCTACTTCTAATTTCTCTGATCAGTTTACGAATTTCATTCGCTTCTTGTAGGACGTAATCATTGGTTTTTCTGTCTGTCCATGGTATTTTGTGTATTTTCCTCAGAAACCACATTTCCACAGGTATATGCATTTTTTCAGATTGTCTGCAAAGACTATGCAGCGTTTAACTAGTTTCCCACTGGTTCCTGAAAGACCATGTCCTACAAACTGTGATGGTCCTGACACTCACAGGCCCATGGAAGTGACCTTCTTCGTGACTTAGTCATCAATCAGTCTGACCTTGTAGCTGTAAACCAGGAAGTTATTCCCTACTCTACACTCTGACTCTTCTGATTGTCTGACTTCTGATAGTGTGACATGTTGTCTGTCACGACCAAGCGTGTAAGGAATTATAACAAAAATTTGGCACTCGAATCGTCAAACTTGAAAGATCTCCAACTGAAACTGTCCGAAGATAATATGTCCGTAAGTCCGCTCGTCCGTCCGTCCGTCCGTCCGTCCGTCCGTCCGCCCGTCCGTCCGTCCGTCCGTCTGTCTGTCTGTCTGTCTGTCTGTCTGTCTGTCTGTCTGTCTGGTTAGATGACTACCTGCCTATCTATCCAACAATCCACATAATTGTCTTTTTGAGTATATGTCTATCCGATTCATTGATGTAATATATGTCTGTCTACTTGTCTGCCTATTCATCACTGACTACGTTTGTGCTTCTGTCTCCTTGTCTGTATGCGTGTGGACAATCTAAGCCCTGCATCAATCTTTATTTCTATCTGATGTATGCATTCCCGACTGAGTGTTACAACTGACCTTAAGAGACGTGCCGTGATGTATTTGCTTTAATTGGCGCAATGTGTAATCTGCAATAAAAATGAGAAATTAATGCGGGTTAAACAGGTGTTGCGCGTTTCAACATGTTTTACATGGCAATTATTCCATTAGCAAATTGCTTATAATGTTGGCCGGCTCCATGGTGAATGGTTCACGGACGAAGTTCGTGATCCCGCATACCCGTGTTCGAAGCACAGCTGCGGGCGATTTGGCAGCTGTACATCTTGCTTTGGATTTTTACGAAAATTGTATTGGTGCCGGTCGTTCAGAAAGCAATGGCAAACTTCTGAAAGTTAACATGCCAATGATTCACAACAGCAAACATGCTGGTGTTGAATGCTACGTCCTGCATATGCAACTAACTTTTTGTAATGTTGGAAAAAATAAAACATGTCCCGAACCAGGAACATGCTAAGAGTCAGTAATATGATGTGATAGGGCCGTCACAGTTTGTAGGTCTGTGATGTGATAGGGCCGTCACAGTTTGTAGGTCTGTGATGTGATACGGCCGTCACAGTTTGTAGGTCTGTGATGTGATAGGGACGTCACAGTTTGTAGGTCTGTGATGTGATAGGGTCGTCACAGTTTCTAGGTCTGTGATGTGATAGGGTCGTCACAGTTTGTAGGTCTGTGATGTGATAGAGCCGTCACAGTTTGTAGGTCTGTGATGTGATACGGCCGTCACAGTTTGTAGGTATGTGATGTGATAGCGCCGTCACAGTTTGTAGGTCTGTGATGTGATAGGGCCGTCACAGTTTGTACGTCTGTGATGTGATAGCACCGTCACACTTTGTAGGTCTGTGTTGTGAAAGGGCCGTCACAGTTTGTAGGTCTGTGATGTGATAGGGCCGTCACACTTTGTAGGTCTGTGTTGTGATAGGGCCGTCACAGTTTGTAGGTCTGTGATGTGATAGGGCCGTCACAGTTTGTAGGTCTGTGAGGTGATGTGATAGGGCCGTCACAATTTATAGGTCTGTGATGTGATAGGGCCGTCACAATTTATAGGTCTGTAATGTCACATGGCCGTTACAATGTGTGGGTCTGTGATATGATGTGATGTGTTAGGGCCGTTATGATTTGTTGGTCTGTGATGTGATGTGATAGGGTCGTGACTATTTGTAGGTCGGTAATGTGGTAAGGCCGTGACGATGTGTAGGTCTGTGATGTGATGAGATAAGGCCTTAACAATTTATAGATCTGTGATGTGCTGCGATAGGGTCATAACAATTTATAGGTTTGTGATGTGATGTGATAGGACCGTCATAATTTGTAGGTCTGTGATGTGATGTGATAGAGGGCCGTCACCATTTGCCGTTCTGTGATGTGATGTGGTAGGGCCATCACAACTTGTAGGTCTGTGAGATGATGTTTTATTGCAGTCACAATGTGTAGGTCTGTGATGTGATGTTTTACGGCCGTCACAGTTTATAGGTCTGAATGCACGGATAAATATGCTCCAGCTCTTTCCCCCTCATAGCGGACGACCAACGCAGACGTTGAACTTTCGTCCGACCGCTCCAATCAGATTATCAGCGTAGCTCTCGGTCAGTTATGCTTGTCAGAATCTCTATGTCTCCAACCGAGATGCAGGAACATTGTTACGCCCGCCAGGAGAATAGTCGCCAGCCGGGATGCAGTAACATCGTTACGGCCGCCAGGCGAGTACCAGTTACCTGCCCACAGGTTGCTGGCGGACGCGATCGTCAGTGGTCAGGCAAGGACAAAGCAGGACGCACGCAGTCCTCGTGAAGCCAGTCCACAGGGCAAGCACTGTGTGAGGAAACCGGCAGACTGCTTGGGAACTCGGACATGACAAGACGTGTGGGTTGAGAAAGGCTTCGTATCGTTTCTGTGCCCGAAAGTCGAGTGCTTGTATATCTTGTGAGATAGACTGTGATGCTGTGGGTTTTGTCTGTAAGTGTACTGATGTATTGTATATGTATTGTAATGATCAGCACATGCCAAACTAGATTGTCTTGCATGTGAATTGTGAATAAATCCATTGAACTTAGTGTCATTGTGTGTCAAGTCCAATCATTTTGTACTTGTACTTGTCTCACATATGTTAGGTACAACGAGCCAGGTTTAAGACCCTGACATGTGTGAACGTGGGGGATCGTCCTCATTGAACATACTAACGTAAATTACATGCATTTGATTGTTTAAACGTGTAAAACATCTGTGATTGTAAAACTTGTCGCCATTTTGAACTTGTTATAGTTTGACCTTGTCGCCATCTTGTGAACATGATGTATATGTCCTTACTAAATGTCATCTTGATGTAAGTGATGTGTCATCATTGTTATAGATTGTTGGAAGATATCTAGATTGTATTTGTGAAGTTAGTTGTGGAAAGCAGAAAGTTTAGGAAAGAAAGTGACTTGTGATTTGAAAAATTGTTGACCGACGACATTACGACCTACAATTACACTCAACGCCATACAAACCTAATCAAAACTTAGTGACAAGCATACACCTCACACAAAGATAGATTCTAATTTATTTCCTCCCAAAAAGAAAGCAGGTTTTCTGTGCCATCTGAAACACTTGCCCGTAGAGGTCAGTTTGTCCTTGAAGTAGCGACCCTACAGTTCCTAGCCCTGGTTTGAACCATTCTTCACCGCATCCAGTACACTTGAGTATATTTTTTTCTATATACTTTCAGATGCAAATTTGGGCATAAATTGTAAGTCAACAATATTGTAAAATGGTTCACGTTACTAACACCTTGTAACAAATTGTGTGTCTGATAACTCAGTTTCATTTAAACATTCCATCATGTCTTCGTTAAACGACTTCATCGAGATGGGTTTAAAGCTAAAGTTAACTGGTGACGAGTTAACAAGATGGAGTGAAAAAAAATATTCTGAACACCTTCTAGTACAAGAAAAAGCTAGCGAACGCGAGGAAAGAGCGGCTGAAAGAGCTGCCAAGCAGGCAGAGGCAGAAACAGCATTAAAGCAGGCAGAGGCAGAAACAGCATTAAAACAGGCTGAGCTAGAATTAGCTGCGAAAACGAAACAGGCTGAGCTAGAATTAGCTGCGAAAACGAAACAAGCAGAGTTAGATTCTGAATTGAAGAAGGCAGAAATAGCAGCTCAAAGTAAACGCGAAGAGCTTGAATTACAACTCAAAATTAAACAGCTTGACACCGAGACTGTCATAAACAAAGAGTCTAAGAAATCTGAAAGACTGGAAAAAGAGAACCAGTATAACAAGTATCAAGGTATTGTGAGAAATTATACCTCGGGTGACTGCATTGCAGCGTTCACCCAAAATTTTGAGACCTTAATGGACCATTATCAAGTTCCAGTTTCTGAATGGAACATTATTTATATGAGGAGTTTGTCAGGGGAACCTCTGAAAGTCATAGAGACTATCCCCAAAGACCTCAGAAAAGATTACCACTATCTAAAATTGAAAATTATGGCTCATTTTATGCTAGATGAGGCAGGATACAGAGAACAGTTCAGCAAACTGAGTCCAAAATCTACTCAGACGTTCTCTGACTATGTCTCTGTAGTCCGAGACGTATTTACAAAATGGAGTTCAGCAGCCAAAGTAAATAAAGACTATTATAAGTTAGAAGATCTCATCATCAGGGATAAAATCATCACATCCCTTCCACCAGCATTTTCAAAATTTTTGTTAGAGAATGAATGTACGAGTGTAGAAGAGATTGAGAAACGTGGGTCGGCTTACTATTCAGCCAATAAACATTGTTTTGCTAGCGAAGCTACTGATACAAACTTCGTAGCAGCTGCAAACTATGACAAACCTCGATCAGAAACCTACAATAGGCAAAGAACTTATAAGCCTACTTCTGAGAAATACAATCATTGTAGATTTTGTAACACGTCACAACACCAAGGTGAAATGTGCGATAAGAATCCAGCATATCTTACATACTTACAAACCTACATAAATAGTCAGGATAAGGAACGTAAATCCTTTAAAAAGGCACGAAAATGCTTCCTCTGTAAAGCGTACGGCCACTGGCGTCATGATTGTAAGGTAAGGCAAATGACCAAGAAAGCAAATGCCGCCTTATTTGACAGTTCATCATCAGATGAAGAACATTCAGAAAAACTCCCGGTGAACTCAGCACAGGCTTTTGACATGTTTAATTCACATAAATGTACTATTTGTAATACCTTTTATGAAAATGGCATTTTAACATGCGGCCATTCCATTCCTATTGCCAACGAAGAAGCTAATTTGGTAATAGATTCCAAAGGCAGAATAATCATCCATCAGGGATATGTGAATGGCAAGCCAGCTACAGTACTTCGCGACACCGGAAGCTCTCTTATAGGGCTAAAGAGACAGTTCATAATGCCTACAGACTATACAGGCAGGCACGTATCATGCAGAATATTCTCTGGAAATATTGAAAAGTTCCCATTAGCATGGGCATATATTCAGACACCTTTCCTCACTGGGAAAGTAAAATGCGCTGCATTAACTAACCCTGTGTGTGATATTATCATTGGTAATTTACCAGAGGTGAATGATATGCCTCATGATATTACATCTGTTTGTATTGATGATAACACAACATCATCACCATTACATGTCATCATTGAAAGTATAGTATCACCAGATGAATGTATGGTAGCTAATGGAGCACTAACACTTCATGAATCCATTGACCAAAATGTTTCATCACCATCTTCTTCTTCTTCTTCTTTTCGTTCATCCGGAATGTTTTTTCAGATGTGATTGCGGTGTGTCTGTTATGCGCCCTTGGGCCGAAACCCGTAGGCCAACACATCGACTTTAGCGTGCTTTTTTGACCAGGTAGCATTCCTGGGAGACTCTCACTTTTGTGGTGCCATCTACAAACATGCTGGCCAAGTTAGAACGGTCGAAGACAACTGTCATCCCTCAAAGGAAGGCAGGGACAGTCCATAGCATTTTCCGCCATCCAAGGTTGCTTCCATAGTTGCAGGGCCGACACATAACGCCCTGGTTCTGGGCTAGCCGAGGGAATCGTCACGTCCTGCTCATGGCTGCTTTAAATCCTCACTTCAATATATTGGTCATTTCGTTTGCCCCGGGCCATTCCCGCACAAACCAGACAGGTTTGCAGACGGTATCCATTCAGCGAGTTTTCGGACATGTGCTTGTCGTTGCGCCCGTCAGAGCTGTTCCAGGCACGACAGACATTCGGAAAACTACCTAGTCAGAGCTGTTCCGAACAAGAGCGGCATTCGGAAACTGGGTAGTCAGAGCTGTTCCTAGCACGAGAGACATTCGGACGAGACATTTCACTCGGACGTAAATGCGTAGTGTCAATTTTTAGTTTGCCACCCGTAGGACGACACTTCCGGCTTCCGGCGGGCATTTTTTAATGAGGTTAGCCTTCCTCGGGTTTCGAGACTCTTGTTTCGGCTTCCACACAGCAAGCTTTCGCTTCGGGCTGCCACGTAATAGATTCGCAAGACAGGCGTTCCATTTCGTGTCAACGAGACAATTTTCCACCTTTGACTACACTCACTCCATGAGTGTGGTTACAGACTATCGGACGTCTGCGAGACGTGCGACCGAGGTGTCTTTCCACCTTTTTTTCTCACTCACGAGGTAGGCTACATGTGCTGCCGGCTCAGCACCTTACCTCCGTGCGTCTGTGGGCGAGTAACGGTCAGGCCCTTTCATCCGGGGATACTTCATATCCCCCAGCTAAGAGCCATCGAACGAATCTGCGCCGAGCATGTAGCGTTGTCAGCACATCATCACAATTTTGATGTAGGTTTGTGTCGGCCAGGCTCTCACTTCCGAGAGTTTATGGCTTAGAGACGTTCAGCCATACACCTCGGATGGGAACCTTAGAGGTTTTGCCCGGACTGAGATTTAGGGATCGTTTGCCTGATTTTGACTGCTATCCTCAGTCTTACCCGCAGAGCAGCAGGTTGTGTCTCTCTTAGTCTGGTCCCTATCCCACGAGCCGTCCGATATGTAGTTTTCACCCATCGGCAAGCACATGGGGTCGATGGGATACGCAAGTCCCCCCACCACGGCAAGGTGGAGACACATCGGGGGAGTCATCACCATCTGATATCATTGAATGTGTGAACGCAGTAACCAGATCTACTGCGAGAGTGCAAGATGAAATTAATCAAACTGAGGCTATAGAAATGCTTAGCCCAGTCATACTACCTAATAAAACCATGAAGGAGAATTTTGTAGCAGCCCAAAAGGCTGATCCTTCATTATCTAAATATTTTAATCTGATCGGCCAAAAGCCAAAGGTAACCAAAAATGCAAGATGGCATTTTGCTCTGAAGAATGGCATCCTCACCAGATACTATATCAGAGGTGACAGCACCACAGAGCAAACTGTGTTGCCAATTGAATACCGTAAGCAAACCTTACATCTTGCCCACGATATACCTCTTGCAGGGCATATGACATACGCTAAGACCAGATCAAGATTATTAACACAGTTTTATTGGCCAAGATTCTGCAATGACATTAAGAAATATTGTAGAAGTTGTGACATCTGCCAAAAACTAGTGAAAAAAGGTAAAAACCCACAGGCCAAATTGCAAATTACCGACTTAGCCAGTCGACCTTTTGAGAAAATATCTGTCGACATAGTGGGCCCTCTGAATCAAGTAACATCCAGAGGGAATAGGTTCATCATTACCAGCATTGATTTATGTAGCCGCTGGCCGGAAGCGATTCCGTTAAAGAACATAACTGCCAATGATATTATGGAAGTTTTCTTCCATATATTTTCACGAATAGGATTTCTAGACACTATCCTATCAGATAGGGGAAGTCAATTTATTGCTGCATCTACTCAAGCTTTCACCAAAATGTTAGGGGTGAAACAATGTTTCAATTCTCCATACCATCCTCACTCAACGGGAATCATCGAAAAGTTTAACGGTGATTTGAAGCATATGCTTGCTAAAGTCACACAAGAACATCCCAAAAACTGGGACATATATTTGCCCGCTATACTTTTTGCTTATCGCGAGGTCCCACATTCTAGTACTGGATTATCTCCTTTTGAACTTATCTATGGTGCCAAACCACGTGGCCCATTGAGTATCTACCATTCAATGTTAACTGAAGCCACCCCTGTACTTAAACCCATATCATCATACGTGTATGTTACATCATTGCGCGAAAGAATCATCAAATCTTGTACTATTGCAAAAGGAGCACTAAAACTATCTGGTGCTACATATAGACACTATGCAGACAAAGGTAACAGGACATTAACGTTGACACCTGGACAGGACGTACTTCTTCTCTTACCTAGTGACCGACACTTATTGACTGACTCTTGGCAGGGACCATTTAAAGTTATAAGACAGATTTCGAATGTGGATTATGAGATTCAATTAAAAGACAAACATAAAATATTCCACATCAATATGCTAAGACCATACTACAACAGAGACAACGAACAAGACGATACAACAGCTTGTACAGTGATAATAGACCATGAAGATGACGAAGATAGTGACGAAATTCCAACACCTGCATTAGACACGACAAACTGCTTGAAAGAAATCAAAATAAACCCAAACTTAACTCAAGCAGAAACAGACAGTTGCAAACATCTCATACAACAATACAACACCATCTTCTCCAACAACCCAGGACAAACAGAATTGGTACAACACC